>OX375879.1:116348747-116816162 GCA_947359465.1 Metellina segmentata | reverse complement strand
GGCCTTTTGTAGGACGAAGTGGGTACCAGCATCTGATGTGATCATCTGGCTTGGTGTTGCCGGTCTCCCGACTGCTGTTGCGGGTATGATTTATTTTTTCTTATTTTAATGTTTTCTTTTGTATATTTGCTTTTAATGGTGTTTGGGGAAGTGTATGAGCAATTTCTTAGCGTTTTGCGACTCATGTACGCAGAAAACCCCATATTCTGTTGTATGGGTCAGGCTCCTCCCTGATGACACCCTGATCCACCAACACTTTAATTTGCAAAAAATTCCTTTTGGTTTAAATTTTAAATTTCATCTTGTTTTAGAAAATATTATCTATACTGTTGTTTGTAAAAAATGCAACACCATGAAGGAATCATTAGAATTAAATCAAATTTAATACACAAACGGTTTGTATTAGTACAAATAAATAAATAATTTTCAAAAAAAAAAAAAAATATTAAGTTTCCGAAATAAGTATTTGGTAAAGCACTCTCGCTGCAATAAGTGCTACTATACGACGTGGTATGGAGTGAAACAGATGTTGAATGTCTGCTTGTGGAAGAGAGTTTGTATGCGTACCCAAAGTTCGTATTTTGAAGCTGTAGGACGCGGATCACGAGCGAGACGCCGACCAACCAAATCCCACACTTGCTCAATAGGGGACATATCCGGCGAATAGGCAGGTCAAGGAAGAAGTTGCACGAGTTGGGCTGGAAAGAAGTCTAGAACATTCCTTGCAACATGGGGGCGTGCATTATTCTGTTTAAAGATATCTCCAGGGATGCTTTGAAGGAACGACTCCGGGTTCTAGCACTTCACGGACGTACCTGTTGCTATTCAGATTACCCTCAATTCGTAGCAGCTGAGATCGTCCATGATACGAAATCGCACCCCATACCATAACTCCGGGTGTTCGGCCACTATGACGTTCGATAACGCACTCTGGAAGGCAGCGTTCACCGAAGGCATAGAGCGAAGACATAGTCTAACACGAATGCGGCCATCATGGTTCCACAAAATACAGCGGGATTCGTCAGAAAAGACAACTTGTTGCCAATCAGCCCGCCAGGCTCTGTGCTCATGAGCCCATCATCGCGCGCTGACGTCACCTTCCGTCGCCCACTCCCAGTTTTTCGAGTTCTCTTCGGTCCACTGCTTCCACACTCGCATCACTATGGAACTGTTCCGCTGTACACGAGCTGCTATTGCGCGATAGGAAAATCCTCCTTCACGCAGGCCTTGGATTCTACCCCGTTCAAACTCCGCAAGTTGTTGAAATTTCACCCTATTTCGTCGCGGAGGCATACTTGGGTCTCATTAAACGTTCGCCACTAAAAAATAACCAAGCATTATTTTCAACGTCCCGCTACAGCCCTCTATTTATACGCTTTTAGCATCAGTTCAGAGGGCGCTGCTCACACCACGCATGCGTGGTGGCTCTGAAACTTTACTACTTTGCATAAAATTCTATAGTTGACATTTGCTGCAAATTTCATTTCATTCGGATTATTCCTTCATGGTGTTGCATTTTTTACAAACAGCAGTGCATAAAGCAAAATGAAAATTTATAATGTAAAACTCTAGGTTTTTTTTTCGTTGAAAATATTTTTAACATTTTTCATTGTTCAGTTATTTTAATTATGAAGCAAATCCAAAAGAATCACCTCACTAAGGGTTGACTTGTCAACGTTTCCACCTTTTTGCAGCTTCCCTTTGATTTCATCGAGCAAGATATTCAAGTCTTCGATTAGTGTTGTCCCTTTCTTTATATTACTCTTACTGGAAACATTCAAATAAGTTTTAAAATCAAAGAGGGTAGAGAATTAAGTTAAAAATAAGTTCAATAGTTCATACAATAAATGAAATTCTTGTATTAAAAATATATGGTGAGAGCACTTAAATCTCATTCTTTTGTAAACATACTTAATGAAATTGAAAAAATTGACTTTTGAAAATTAGTTAATAAAATTCAAAGATCAAAACTCTAGATGTTGATCCAATAGCAAGGCTTTTGAACACATTTAAATGGAAAATTCTTGAACAAAAACATTTTGACAACACAAAAGTAGCAAAGGTGATAAAGGACCGCTTGCACGATGAGGAAGCTCTTTTCCATCGTTCTCTTTCATTTTTCGCTTGAATGAAACCCACATGATCAGACAGCGCCTTCTTCAATATGTGGTACCTTAATAAATGGTATGTCTACAGGATTACAGCAATGTTCAAATAAGGTTTTCAAAATTTTGAAGCTTTAGGCTTCGGCCGTTACAGCAGTTGTACCTTGATCGCGTCAAGAAAGAATTTAGACTAAGGCCGGTACAGCAGTTGTAACTTGAAAGTCATTAGAATCGCGCCAGTTATATTTATAGTCGTAGTCAAAAGGTTAATAACATAATAAAATAATATATTTTTTAATATATACTATTAATATAGAAACGGATAGTAGGTTGATATTCTTACTAAAGAGGACCTGTACACATCTATATAATAGTGAAAAATCCAGAATTTCAAATTTTTTTAATGGCAAGTACGCACTATATGGACAAAAGTATTTAGACACTACGATTTTCAGAAAAAGCGCTCTATTATTGCATTTAGTTAAGGGTAGGCCCTCCTTTTGCTTGTATTACAGCTGCAACATGTCGAGGCATAACTTCCACAAGCTCTCTGTAAGTCGGTGCAGGAATAGCTCGCAATGACTCTTGCAAGGCTGTGAGAAGAGATTATTGTGAAGATGGGCGTGCGTGACTGTGTCCTACTCGTCGCTTTACTTCGTCCCACAATTGTGTTCGCTCGGAGCTCTAAATAGGCCAGTGAAGCAAATTCACCTCATTTTCAGGAAACCTTTCGAGCACATATTTTGTAGTTTGAAATGGAGCTCGATACTGTTGGTAGAAACAATCATCATCGCCGTAGTATTGCCATAGTGTAGGCAAGGCCGAATTTTTTAGAAGGTCGAGGTACACGTCATCGTTTATAGTACCGGTTACATAAAGCAGTGGGCCAAGTTCTAACCGGAAAAAACAACCTCACACGAAGATGGATCTTCCTCCAAATTTCTGAAGTGTCCAAATACTTTTGTCCATATAGTGTATACTGTAGTAATATCGCCAAAAAACATTAAGGTATGTTAACTTACACTTCCTTTTGCTTTTCGAGAGGTGGTATAGTATCCACGACGGATGCATATTGGCTCCATATGGCGTACTGGATAATAATGATATTAGCCTTCCAGACTGTATGGGAGGATTGACCTGCAAAAAGCATCACTCTTTATTTCAATCAATAGAAATATTGTGGAAGAAATGTGCGCAATTCGTATTCACATATCTTTAATATCCAAAATGTATCCATGTTCAATGAGGTTTCAGAAAAAGTGTCACTGACCAGGAACATAATATAGTACACACCACACACGTGAAATACAAGTAGACTGAGCAGTGTTATCGAGAGGAGCTTTAAATAGTCGATCGACTAGTACTCACGTGACTGCCTTGTGAATACCTGACTTGGATAGCTTATTTGACTTCTTATCGCCTCGTTTGGCGATATAACATCGAATGTCAGGGGAAATGTGTTGATGCTCAATTCTATGTGACGACAAATATTATGAAATTGCCAAGTCCACTACTATGTCGTGAAGACAAATCAGATGACGAATCGTCCAAGCCTCTTAAAGGTTAAAATGTCATAATTTATGTTTGAAAATCCATTCAAGTGTATTAATATGTATAGTATCAACTCACCTGGATACAGAAATGTTAACGATGGCGTCAAAATCTGCAGCAAGAATATGATAAGCATAATCATCTGAAAACAATACAAAGGTGGTCAGACTTTTATGTATGGCAATGAATTTGCAAAGGTATTAACTAAGTCCAATTCAGAATTATCCTAATCATGTCCTCCAATTGCATACCATACATTAAAAAGGACTACAAATGCGAAAATCAAACATTGGCGATTTAATATTTTAAAAAATATAGCTATAGAGAGATTAGAGAACTCCTTGCTAAGGTCTTAGTTCCCACAGGATATACCAAGCTGTATGAAGCTTGTTTTTGTGTTGTAATTTGACATGATCACCTGCAGAATCTTCTCTGAATAACTCTACTCAATTGACTTGTCAACTATCGAACTTATCTTTCAGATATGACAAGAACTCTCCTAAAAAGTTGCCCTGATCTTACTGACTTAAAATTCAGAGAATTACATATTTTATTTTTGTTTCATTACATTGAGTCTGCCAGGTAGAGACCAATGGCGAAAATGCTGAGGTCTGGCAAAAGGAAAACTTTTGAAACAATTGTTTGATTCGTTCAAAAAACTTTTAATGTCTTGCGTTACATATATTTTGTAGGGCTGTTTTTGGTGTTAATTGAATGCTTATTGAACTGGTCTTCACTTTTTATGCAACCTAGAAAACAACCTATTTAAAATTAAATTTTAACTTTTCTAATACCTACACTAAAAATATACGAATAAATTCTAAAAGTCTCATGTTGGAACATTAAAAACATTATAAGACATCAATTGAAAACTTGGAAAAAATGACAAATTGTGGGTCAAATTAGGAAGCGAATCTCGTACATTCGAGTTTCATGTGTGAAACTAGTAGTAACTTCATTAAGATTTCGACATCTCAAGTAATGACTCTTGATATATTAACAGTTTTCTCCAGACTATAGACACATATTCCGTCTTAACTTCTATTTTTTGTAAAATATTATGTAATTTCGAATTTACATTTGGAAGTATTCTCTGAAGAAAAAGTATATAAAAAATATATTTTAAACATGAGTGACAGAATCATATGGCAGATCAAATTTATTTTTATTGCAGAAATGTAAGTCTTTTAGTATTCAGGGATAAGGCAGCTTGTATTTCGAAATCGATGAAAATTTTTCACAGAAGAATGTGTACTTTCAACGCGTCATAATTTTTGAAGTACTTTCTCGAGGAATATTAATTTGTTTGATGACATGTTCAATTTTGTAGCCATGGATCGTCTGCTTCTATCTTTAAAGTGAAACGTTCTTGGGCAAACACTTTTAATCGCAGAACATCTATTTGGATAGGTTGCCAAACTGGATGCCTTTCACTTTCAACTTGTGGAAGTGCAAGTAAAAACTTTCGACTTTTTACCACTTCCAAAAGTATCGTATGTAATGGATATGCTATGAACGAGTCTGTTAATCTCTACATATATACAAAGTGGCCATAAAATAATTTTCACTCTTTTTGAGGGCTTTGAATAGTCTTAGAAACCTCTCTGGAACCAAATTTGGTATTGAGACTTTTGAAGACATGAAGGGATGAATTACGCGAAAACAAATTTCTTTTCAAACGTCGCCGATGGAGAGAAATTTAGCACTATTAGAGTCCAAAACGGTCGAACTTTTGCAGATAACGTAAGCAACAACGGCGCCTCTAATACCTGCTAGATAACGTGTCGCGTAGAAATTTTAAAAAAATCTGGCAATACGCATGAAAGTTAAGGTGGATTAAAATGTTTGTCATGACGTAAACATCCTTCTAAAATGTTAGAGCTTGTTTGCGTTTATGTAGCGCGGCCTGGTCATATTTTGGCAAACTGCCAAACACAAGACATACAACGTCAAGCAATGGACAAACACATACAAGAACATTCTACTAACAGGTGAGAGGAATATACGCCGTGGGAAACTGAACGTGCACTGTTTACAACACGTAACTAAAATGTTACAGAAAGATCAAAGCAGAGAGAAAGAGCTTGGAAATCAGGTATTTATGTTTGAATTTATCGAATCTTTCCAATCAAAACAAGAAATGAAAAATAGGTGTCTTACATAACTATGTGATATGCTGTAAAGAATAAATAAAAAATGTATAGAATCTTTCCAATCAAAACATGAAATGGAAAATGCGTATCATACATAACTATGTGATGTACTGATGAGAATTATTCAGAAATAGACCTACCTCGTGAGATGGGTCATGTAACCTGATGTCGTCAAGTATATACAAACGAAAATGATCCTACTCTGAGCTTAATCTTCAAGGCAGACTAGAATTCTCCTCATAGTGAAGAAAAATAGAGCACTGATTAAACAGGTGACACTGACGCCAAAACTCCGAGAAATGTATGCATGCATTTATTAACTGAACAAACAAGCGACGATTTTTCGGCTACGTTGCTCGTGACTCACAAATAAAAAAAATGTTTGTGAGGTGAGACACGTTTTACAGTAAAGAAAAACTAGTAAAGATTCGTTTCTAATGTATTTACAGGGAGGCATTTCTTGAGGCCGATGACTGGATTCAAAAGAAATACGTTGGTTCGGACTCTTGTTGTTCCTGGAGTTAATTTTCATATCAAAATCAGATTTTACGTGCCACAGAAAAAACTTCTTGCAATTGGAAGGATTTCAGCTTGGTTCATTACCGAAAATTACCGGTATGCAGTTTCAAAAGCCTTTAATAAAAAATCGAAAAACTTCAAATACTACTATTAAAGATTACCTCTTGCCGATGGGCAATTTCAATTCTCCGTCGCTATTACTGTTTTGCCTATATTTTTTCTATTTTTAATACCAAATTAATCGTATAGATGGCGATAGTTTTCCACTAAATGGTAGTTTGCAAAGTCTATTTTGTTCTATTCTGATTGGTTAGTCCCACAATTCAGGTTTTTTTTAAATTGACAAATTGTTCTTCCGCGCTGTCTTCGTTTGATGTTTCCTGCTTAGCATTCCAACGAGTACCTACCCGAGTACCAACACGGAATTTTTAAAATTTTTCAACTGCAATTCAATTAGCACTGTATCTAATTTCACCTGTCTCAACTAGACAGATCGCGTCGTTGACTTTCATCTGAGACCCATTTTTCGTGGGTCACTTTCACTTGTAACATAGACACCAGACAATGGACAGTTTTTCACTCTTATGAAATTAGCGATAAATAACATAGACCGTGATATTGCCACTATTTTGAATTCAAAGACTTCAGCTTCAGAATTTTTTTGTATCTGGGCAAAGGAGATGGTAAGTACACCATCCTAAAATTAATTCATGTTAAAGCTCTTTGTTTTAGTTTCCATTTGCTAGACAGGAACTTCACACAATGGTACGTACAAAATATATTAGATTTATAGCATTCAATTCGAAAAAAATAAGATCAACCGAAATGGTATTTTATTTCAATCAAGACAGTTAATTTATATTATTGGGGTTTGATGCAAAAGTTCATCCCGTTTTTGGAGCTATATTGCATTGCAAAGCCGAAGTGTTATCTGCTTCACACGTATGGAGTTTGAATGTTGTTTGAAAGAAGTAATTTCAGTGAGTAAGGGAAGGGTGTCGTACCAATAGAACAAAATTTTATTTTGAATTTTCAAATTTTTTCAGTCAAAATTAGAGGGGTTTGCTGCTATTCATGTTAAACTAGAGGTATTTTGCTACCTTCTTTCTTATTTTAGTGGTGGCTATTTTTGTGTTTAATCATTATGAAAAATGAAAAATTTATAACCTCTTCCACTGTTCTTTGATACAACACTCCTACACCTACTTACCAAGGGACGGGGGTGTAGTACCTAAGGACAAGAAAGACTAGAAAAAAACCCTTTTAAACAATTTTTCAACTAGAACTTTTGTTGAACAACGTTATTGAAGATACAAGAATTTTATTCTCCAATAGTTACGATTATATTTACAAAAGTATCAAAATAGAAGTAATTAACTCTCGTGGGAGCCTGTAACCCCTAGAGAGCGCGTCCCCAGGCGGCGGATAGGGGAATGCCTCCATTGGTTTACCATTGGGTGGTAGGAGTGAAATAAAATAGCTCCCGCAGATCAACAGGCAGAAGTCCAACCTTTCCGGAGGCAATGGCACCCCTCTTCTATGAATAGTGCACTTGCAGATCTTGTCACCAAGGCTTTTTGGAGGACTCTAAACTTTTGCACTAGTACTGTATGCATAGACACGACAACAACAACAACATCAACAGAAGTAATTATGCAAAAATAATATCAAAAGGCTTAGATTTTACTTAAAGCTTCTGACTTATTTTTACTACAAATCACAGCTCAGTGAAATTTCTTTTCGTGGTCACAATCATGCCATACCTCTTCATTAAAAATAAATCGCAGCGAAGGAATTAGTATTTTTCTTAGCATGTCACTTTTGAGTCCATCAATAAATGTGTAAACCTTATCCTAACACAAAACTGGTTAAAGAAACAGGAAAACGAAGTTTTTTATATATAATTTTATCAAAGTAAATTTTTGTTTTACATAAGCACATACAGAATCATTTTTCCTATAAATTATATTACTTTCTGAAATTTTCCAAAGTAGCTTGGAAACAGACGATCCGCTGTTGTACGTAGGGGCAGCAGCGTATTTTGTCCCTAGGTGCGATAGACAAAAGTGTTCCTTGGTACAACAGCTGGCCACTTTTTGGAATTCGATCGCCAATATGGCAGGGTTGAAGTTTTGTAAGCGATCCAAAAAACATATGAATTAACTCTTGAAAAGCAGTAGAATTGTTTTCTAAACAGTGTGTGTCTGTAAAGTACACTGAAGAATGATGAAAAATCGAGAAAATTTACTTCAAAGTCTTACTTTTGGTAGGCAAAAATAGAAAAATGCAACTTATCTGTTGAAGTCGCCACCTTGAAACAAAATAATTGACTGACGGCATCCTAGCCCAGTGTTCCCAACCTGTTCAAACAAGATTCCCTTTTTTTCTTCTATTACTGACAGCGACTGTCTCTAGGTATGACTGTACCTTAGGTACAAAACATTCTCCTCTACTTGGGGGGAAAATGTGTTATTGGGCTGTGTTTTTTAAATTTCATTAGGTCTTAAAAATAGGCAAAAAATACGGAGGATTTTCGACATACCTGCATGTTTTGTTATTTCCGAAAAAGCATAAATATTTCGCAGACGTAAAATAAGATACGTGGCGATTGTGTCCTTGACGATTCCACGCATGCAGTTCAGAAAGTTTAGTTACCTGGATCAGTTCTTTAGCCAGAAACCTCAGAACTTCTATGAGCGCGGGATGATGCAGCTACCGAAAAGAGATGGCGACAGCCCATCGAACAGAAAGGCACATACTATATAGATTAAAGGTAATTTTTCGTAAATAAAATAACTTTTTTTCAATTTTTTTGTCTGTGCGGCCAAAAATGCAACACAGCCGTTAAATTCAAAAGTACCATTTCCAGACAGTGAATCATATTTAAAGTCCATAAACTCATATTGGCAAAACAACTGTGATCTCGAAGTACAAAACAAATTAAATCACATCCAGTCATCCATAAAAGGCTTTAATAAAACTATTTTACTTACTAACGAAATTATAATACAAAACTCACAACATTGAGAATAGGACACACTTATTTATTGGACGCCTATCACGTGGATAACCCGTTCCAATATGTCGCAAGTTCAACACTATCTTTTCAGTCAGACTCATGGTAATAAAATGCCGTGATTTTAACCACCATAGACTCGTACTATTTGGTTTTTATCAACTCATTTTATATGATCCTTACCCCAAAGACTTGTTTTTATTTTTAAAAAGCATTGGTTTTATAAACAATATTTAGTTTTTATCACCTGACTTTTGGTTCACATATATACAGTTTTTGGCCCAGCTTGACCAGCTGGGCCTTTTGCCATAAAAAACCAACCAACCAACGTCAATTTTTGTCAAAAAAAACACGGGACGAACTTTTGCATCGACGCAATATCTCTTAATGCATAATAGCATCAGTACCAAAGCTGTTGTAAGCAAACTTTGAAATAACAAATAGAGTTTTTGTGATTATAAAACTTTATTATCGATTGATAAAATACAACTTTTGTGAGTGCGACTATTCTTTCTTGTTGAGAATGTCCTTGACGGTTTCCTTGACCTGGTCGTAGAGGGAGCCCAAGTCCTCTTTGTAGGGCTTCAAGAAGTTCAGAGCCTCGACTGCGACTTCTTTGCTCACACCTTTGCCGTGGTCGATCAACTGGAAATAAAGGAAAATCATAAGATTCCTTGTTTATTTGATCCAATATCATTAATATCGTTCAATAATGAACATAAATATGATTCCAGGTCATTTCACTGACGGGATTCTACAGCAGTGAACTCAAAAATCACATTTTGATGCAAAATGAGTTTTGATTTTGGTGACCAACAGAAGCTAATTAATAAAACTTGACCCAGTTGTGATTTCTTTTGCCATGTATTTCATTATAATGCGAACGAATATCTGAAATAAATACTCGAAGTGCTGGTTTATATTCTTCTTTTGCTTCATTGGGAAGTATAAAATGTGCCTATGAATTAGGGATGCGACATCGACAGCAAAACATCGATGTTTGGAAGCATCGATGTTCAAAATTAAAACATCGATGTTGATAATACATCGACCAAAAAACATCGATGTTTTTAAAATTCAGTGTAATTATACTTTTTCCGCCATTTCTTAAAACTGGTTTAGCAACTAGTGATGCTACATCGACAGCAAAACATCGATGTTTTGAAACTTTGATGTTCAAAATTATAACATCGATGTTGATAATACATCGCCCCAAAACCATCGATGTTTTTAAAATTCAGTGCATTTAATTTTTTTTTACCCATTTCTTAAAACTGGTTTAGCACCTAGTGATGCAACATCGACAGCAACACATCGATGTTGATAATGCATTTCCCCAAACCATCGATGTTTTTAAAATTCAGTGTATTCAAACTCCCCTCCCCCATTTCTTAAAACTGGTTTAGCAACTAGTGATACTACATCGGCTCCAATACATCGATGTTTTTATAAAACATCGACATCGAGTCGCATCCCTACTTTTCTGACCCTTCACCTTTGGCCACTTTGGTCTAAAAGTATGTTCAATTTGCTGATTATGAAAATTATGCTACTTTGTTATTTTTAAAATTTTTATAACGGTACTTTTTTATTTAAAAATAAAACATCGACAACGTAAAAACATCGACCAGTATAAACATCGATGTTACAAAAACATCGACTCCAAAACATCGATGTTACAAAAACATCGACTCCAAAACATCGATGTTACAAAAACATCGACTCCAAAACATCGATGTTAAATACATCGATGTTTTTTAAAAAACATTGATGTTTTGAAAACATCGACATCGATGTCGCATCCCTACTATGAATGCTTACTTTATAACAAAAAAGTCAACGCACCCAGGAGGTGCAGAATTACAGTAGTGTCGGGCTCAATCAACTTGGAACGGCTCTGACTGGGGACGAATAGACTTTAGAGACGATTCCCGTTTCCAACTGTGTCGTGACGACAACCGCAGACGGGTCTAGCGACATCCAGGGCAGAGTAGGGATCCTGCCCTTACTATCACACGCCACATATGCCCACAGCAAGACGTTAAGGTCAGGGGTGCTATCTACTTTGAAAGCCTCCTTGACCTTAACGTCACACTTACTGGCACACTTACAGCACAGCGGTACGTAGCCAACATTCTTCGACCGGTTGTGTTACCGTTTCTTTTGCGACACCCCAGACTTATTTTTCAACAAGATAATTCCCGGCCGCGCACGGCACGTGTTGCTATGGATTGTCTTCAAGCTTTCCCAACTCATCCTTGGCTTGCTAGATCTACTGATCTCTCTGCCATAGATCACATTTATGGGAATGCGATTGCAACCATCCCGGAATGTTTACCATTTGGCCCGACAGTTGGAGACAATTTGGCAATAAACTCGCAGGACACGATCCGGAAACTTTTTCAGTCTATGCCACGCCGGGTGACAGCTTGCATCCACGCCAAAAGTGGACCAACGCCTTACTGTCTTACACTCTTCGTAACGGTCAAACTCAAAATAAATCATTCAATTTTTTCTGAAATTTTAATTGTTTGTTTTTCTATGCATGTTCTTCACGTCCACTCATTTTTATTGGAATCGGATAACTCCTTCTTTGTGCGTCGATTTTTTGCTATAGAGTATTAATTTTTAAAGTGAATTCAAAGAAATAGTTCTATGAAAACACTGATGACACAATTGTAGTGTTCATATTTCTTCCAGAAATATTTATTTTGTCTCGAATTACTGATTACATTAACCTGGTGGTTGTCTCTACGAGATGTTTGGTCATTAGAAAAAAATGTTCAAATCTTGATCGACAAGAAATCTTACTAGAAAAAAATTTACCAAACCTTGATCTCTTCATAATAAAAATCGACATTATCACAAAAAGTGATTTCATCCTTTTACCTAATTACTAAATATCTCGTCATATTTGAAAAAATTGTTTAAATTTTGATGGACGAATTATCTTGTCGACTTCGAGGGTTAAGCCTTACCATACTCAAAATCGCAATTTGTGATACACTAGGATCAAGCATATTAAGACACAATTTGCAACATTTCTTACTTCACGGGCGATTTCCTTGATGTTCTCCATTTTGCCCTTTCCTTTGTCCAGACCCTTGTTGATGACGGTCTTCACCCATTCACCGAACTTCATGTATTTGTCCTGGAGGTCGATCTTCAGATCCTTGAAGTAGTCCTTCACCTTCTCCCAGTACTCGTTGAGGGATCGCTTCTCCTTGCCCAGGTATCGGTCGATGAGGTCCAAAAGCTTCTGCTTGTACTTGCCTCCCTTGTCGTTGATGACTTCGAGGAGAGCATCTGCCATCTGAAAAATATCATTGAGTACACTTTCAGGCCTGTTTTTCTTCAATTATTACTGAAACAATTAAGTTCTACAATATTGCATGTTCGTCCGTAATATATCGCTGCTTCCGCACAAGCAATCACGTAAGAGCGAAATATGGGCATTGTGAGTTATCTTTCGACATGATTCATCCTTCCTATGGGGCAAAAACAGAACTGAAGTACCTCTCAGTTCCGTTGCTGAGCGCCATTGTTCATATTCCTCATCATCTCTTAGGAATAACGACGTAAGTTGTGACTACAGAAATGACATATGAGTAAACTGAACATTGCTATTGAGAGAAACTTCGACAAGTGTGACCAACATATCAACTAGTAATCCCGTGACTGCTCTGTGAAATAATTTAATTAGTTGTCAGAACATACTATTTGGTATTAAATCTCCTCGTTTGGTGATTATATATGGCGATCTTATGAAAGAGTAGGTGTGAGAAATCCATATTTCTGTATGGTGGCGACATTAGTGGTGAAATCACCAAAGTCTACTACTGTCAAATGATCAATCAATGGACCAATCAGACGATATATCAATGGATGGGCGTCTTCTCCCGTCCAATGGACCAATCTGATGATGAATGCTGTGTTCCACCCATAAGACGAAAGCCGTCTAACGATCACATTACTACTATTTGCGGTCACATGACCCTAGGCACACACAAAATGTTACCATTGTTCATTCTGCTTTATATTTCCTCTATAGTTGTAACTCAGATTTAGATGTAGGAAGTTAGCTCTTCTGTTCAACAACGACGCAAATGGTAGATAGAATGATTATATGCAAAGATGTGTGTTGAATTTACTCGAACATCGACGGATAAGTACATATTGTGCCCTTATTAACATAAACTTTTGTCTGTTTCATGATGTTAATTACAGAATTTAAAAAATTCCGAAAAATATGTTTTAAAATGATATAACTAATTTTAATAAAAATATTTTGCATAGTAACATGACTTTGAGTTTAATATTTCATCCCAAACTTCAGAACAACGAAGTAAAAGCAAAATTGATGTCAATTTTCGAAATATACGTGTATGAGTGTCATTATTTAAAAGTAGTAATATAAATTACTTATTAACCTCACATTTCATCTTTCGCATGTACTTAATATTAAGATATGAGAAATATTCTCACCTCGCTTCCCTTTCCAAAAAGTTTCTCAACTCTTTCCTTCAACTTTTCTTTGTCGATCTTGGAGAGAAGCTAAAATATAAAATTAAAAAGAATCAATTCAACACTAAAAGTATTTTATGGAATGAAATTCATCTGCAGGAATATTTCTATATCTTGCATTAATAATTGCTCAATTCTAGGTACATTTCTAATTTTGGTTTGTTTTGTTTTCTTCACTCATAAGATAGTCTAATATTCAAGAGAAATGTCTGTGTGTCTGAACTGTTTTCGTTCGTGAATATAGCGTAACATGAAAGGACTGATGGATTCCATGAACAAAGAATAAAAATTTCAGGCCTCAAAATAATATATTTCTTTTAAACCTAACTTGTGTGGAAAACGTGTTTAAATTAAAGTTTTACAATACGTTGCGTTTTACTATTATAAATTAGCATAAGAGTGCACTCTATCCACATAAAGTAATCGACGATATTAGTATCCAAGACCACTCAAGTGGTCCCAAGAAATGTATAAAAACAATTTTTTTAAGGAAATATTAATTTTTTTTTTTTTTTTTTGTATAAAAGTTGTAAATGTTTTCATTTTTGTTCATTTTCTTTTATAATATTGCTCAGGCTCAGATCTTCTTTAGATGTGTTCGGACATCACATCCCCGAAGTAACCAAATGATCTTTCCTTAATTTCATTTTTACCCTCGCATACCTTTCTGATTTAACATCCGCCTTATTGCGTTGCTTGTCTTGTGTTTGGCATAGCGAAACCAAATATGGCCTATTGGAGCGTGCGAGTTCGGGCTCGCGATTTGATGTGCAGTTTTAGGGAGTGGAAAAGGGTGTCCAATGTGTAAACTTGGGGCATATTGATCAGGGGGATAAGGTAACTAGAGGGGTAGTGGTTGGTGATTCAATGGTTAGGGTTTTGGGAGAAATGGTAGGGCGTAAAAAGCGCAATTTTGCAAGGTGTTGCTTGCCAGGTGCCAGGGTAAAACATGTAGTTGAAGCAGTTAAGGCAGGTGTGGTTAAAGGGGAGGAAAAGGCAGTAGTGTGGGTGGGAACAAATGACGTAGAGAGGACTACTAATGTTGAGTTTAAGAGGGAAGCAGAAACACTTTTAAGAGGCATTAAGTCTCATGGGGCAGAAGTAACAGTATTAGGATTACTACCTAGGTATGGGTTATGCAATGGGTGGTTAAACCAAAGGGCCAATAAGATGAACGGGTTGTTAAGGGATTTGTGTGAGAGGGAGGAGGTTAGATTTTTAGATGTTTGGAAGGAGTGTAGGAGGGATTGGATAAGCAGGGACAATTTGCATTTAAGCTTGATAGGTAATAGGGAGGTTGGCAAGCGGGTTTTGAATATTCTGGAGTCAAAAAACTAGTATACAAGCAGGGATGGGAAGGACATAGAGGGTTGACAGTACACAGTAATTGCTTAAGAAAACTAACAGGGTCTAAATTGCAAGAGACAAACAATACAAAGGGAAAGTGCAATGTAAGGGAGAAAAACAATACCAAGACAAATAATACAAGGGGAAAGTGCAATATAAGGGTGAAAAATAAGCTAAAAGTATTTTATTGTAATGCTCGCAGTGTGAGAAATAAAATGGATGAGCTCAAGGGAATTGCACAAGCAGAGGATATAGATATCATTGGGATTACTGAAAGTTGGGCAAGCAGTGAAGATGCACAAATTTTAGAATTAAGTGGATTCACAATGTTTAGGGAGGACAGAGAGAATAGGAAAGGGGGTAGGGTTTTGATTTATGTGAGAGAATTCTTAAACTGTACGGAAATTAAGTTAAATAGTAAAACTGAGGGTATAGAATCAGTCTGGGTGAAACTGAATACAGACAAAGGCAAAGGACTAATTCTGGGTAATATATAGAGACCTCCTGTTTGTAGTGAAGAGCAGGAAAAGGGCATGTGCAATCTGATAAACGATGCATGTCAAAAAGGAGAATTAATTTTAATGGGGGACTATAACTATCCAAATATTGACTGGACAAACAATCTAGCTACAAATGGGAAAGGGGCAGAATTTTTGGAAGTGATACAAGATTGTTTTTTGTACCTGATGGTGTATGAGGATACTAGGGACAATGCAATATTGGATTTGATTTTTAGCAATGATGAGGATAGGGTGCAGGATTTGGTTATAGGTGAGCCACTGGGAGAAAGTGATCATAGAAGTATCAGATTAAGTATAAATTTTCAGTCAGCATACACAATCAATAGTAGAATAATTCCAAATTTCAGAAAGGTAAATTTTCATAAGATAAGGGAAGAGTTAAAGGAAACATTCAAAGGGGGATTATTAGCACTGCATCATTCTGAAAAATGGGAGGTATTCAAGAATAAGTTAGACAGGGTGTTAAAAAAACATGTAACGTTCAGTAAAAAAGGAAAATCTAGAAAATTGCTCCCTATGTGGTTTTCAGGGGAAACACACAAAGCTTTAAAATTAAAACAAAGAACATACAGGGTATATAAAAGCACTGGTAACGACAGGGACAAGGAGGCATATCAGAAAGCCAGAAAGGAGTTTAAAACTATTAGTCGGAAGCAAAAGGTGTCCTTGGAGGAAAAATTAGCAAGGGAAATAAATATAAACCCAAAAGAATTTTTTGCATATGCGAGTGGTAAAAATAAATTTAGCAATACACTGGGCCCGTTAGAGGGGAAGGGAGGTGAATTAATTCAAGACGAGGTGGGAATGGCAAACGTGTTAAATGACTTTTTTCTGGGGTTTTTCAATGGTAACTATAGTTTAAAAAAGGATCCCAAGGATGGAGCCTTTGCAGGGGGTATAATTAAAGAATGCAAATTCAACAGGGAAGAAATAGTACATCAGTTGAAAAGAATTAAGCCATCTAAAGCACCAGGGCCAGACGATATTTATCCGAGAGTACTAGTGGCATGCGCGGAAGAACTGGGGGAAGTAATTCACACGATATTTAATTCAACATATAGCACAGGTTGGGTGCCAATGGATTGGAAGTTGGCCAACATAACTCCAATTTTCAAAAAGGGAATACAAAGTGATCCGGGCAACTATAGACCAGTAAGTCTGACATCAGTAATTTGCAAAATATTTGAATCTCTGTTAAAAAAGCATATAATGTTAAACTTGGAGGAGGGGGAACTGTTATCAGAGAATCAGTATGGGTTTAGGAAGGGCAGATCCTGCTCTACAAACCTCTATAAGTTCTACGAAAAAATTACTGAGGAGCTGGATAATAAGAGCAGTGTGGATATCATGTACATAGATTTTCAAAAGGCTTTTGATAAAGTACCTCATGAGGCATTACTGTTTAAATTGGAAAGGCTGGGGATTCAGGGAAAAACATTAATATGGATAAAAAATTGGTTATTGGGTAGAAAGCAGAGAGTGCAGGTAAAAGGAAATTATTCACAGTGGACAGAAGTTAAAAGTGGGGTGCCTCAGGGATCAGTTTTGGGACCAATTTTATTTATAATTTTCATAGATGATATAATTGGTAATTTTTAATTTACGTCGTACTAGAGCAACACAACGGGCTATTGACGACGGTCCGGGATCAGTCCCTTAAGGGAAAGATCCGAGGACAATACCTCGTAATTTTGAACCACGGTCAGATGACGAAGCAACACCTGAGCTACATAGATGATATAGGTCAGGGGATCAGGAATAGAATCAGTATATTTGCAGATGACTTAAAAATATGGGGGACAGTGGATACCAAGTTACAGATAGGAAATTTACAAGGAGATTTTGATAAGATATCCGAATGGGCTGTAAAATGGGGTATGTCTATGGAATATTTAATTCCATATGAATGAATACAACGACTTTGATATTCAAGTTATTTATTACAATTATCCGTTTTGACACCTTGCATTCCTTAATGCCTGGAACGAATATAATTTCCGTTGGTGAAGTATCTCTGTTCTTTTTATATTAATTCTTAATTACTGAACCACTACTTCAGTTCAGTTCCTTTTTACATATTACGTTTCGCTTCACAGCAGAGACTCCACTACAGAAACTTCACACAGAGATCTCACCACATGTCATTTAATGTAGGGAAATGTCAAGTTCTGCATATGGGTTACAGGAACAGTGGAACCGAGTACTGTCTGCAGGGAGTAAAGGTAAAGGAGGGAGAAACAGTCAAGGATCTTGGGGTGATAATTCACAGGGATTTTAAAATGGGTCACCAATGTTCAGCTGCGGGTAAAAAGGCTAATAGGTTATTGGGGTATATTAAAAAGACTGTAACTTCAAGGGATAAGAATATAATCTTGCCATTATATAAGGGTTTAGTAAGACCACATCTAGAATATGCTGTACAATTCTGGGCTCCATATATGAGAAAGGACATAGAATCAATTGAAAGGGTTCAGCACAGAGCTACAAAAATAATACAGGGGCTAGCAAATTTCGACTATAATGAACGTTTAAGTAAGCTAAACATGTATACACTGGAAAGAAGAAGAAGGAGGGGGGATTTGATTCAGCTTTTCAAGTTTGTAAAACAAGGGGACACAGAGGGCTTAAATTTCAATAGGGATAACAGAACAAGGGGCCATGGGTATAAATTGAATAAGACACATTTTAATCGGGATTTAAGGAAAAACTACTATTTTAATAGGGTAATAGACAGTTGGAACGCGTTGCCAGAAAATATAGTTAATTCAAAGGGAGTGTACGAATTTAAGACACAATTGGATAGTCAGTGGGAATTGGAGAATTCATAAACAAAGGACCAGCCTTGTTGGGCTTGAGCCTGTAGCTGGTCGTCAATATTTGTATTTACTTTTATTTTCATATTTATCCACTACGCAGCTTTCTCGCGCAAGATTGCAAATTTGATTCTAACTTCAACCGGAATTGAAATTTTGATTTGAAAACAAGAGTTCAGGTTTAAGGTTTCGGTTGGTATCGTCAATTCAACGGCTGGTGCCATGTAAAAATGTAATCGTGATAAATTTTTTGGTTTTACTAGGGGGCTCTACCCCTAGCTCGCTATCGCTCGTCAACCCCCGATGATTGCTACGCAATCATTTGCTTCACAGTCCATCCCTATATGAATGCTGCTGGATTGATCCCAGACCTCTAGTACAACATTAATTGAAGGTTCCCTTCCCATTGCGATCGCATGTGCCCGAGTGACGGAAAATTGCCTACTTTTTTTGCGAGATAAGCGGATTCGTATAAGCCGGCCCCAGTACTTTAGCTTTACGAAACGTTCCAAAAATTCTCGGCTCATACACGGAAATACACGATAAATAAAAATCAAATGTTTTAAAAAATGTCATGAACAAAACATCTCATTTCCACATAAAAAAGAAAATATTTTAGCACAACATCATAATTTCAAATGTTTTAGTTAATCTGTGTTGTTTGTTGTAATAGTACTTCTTAATATTTGACTTTGGGTATGGAAACGGCGACCGAATTGGCCGGTTCTTCCGAAAACATTGCACACTCTCTAGCGCGTGCTCTCAAATTTTATGAATGAATTTATTAAAAAAATGTAACTGATGTTTATCATCTGCGCCTGTTCCAAATTAATTTGCCCGTTGAACCACAAGACTCGCTATCACGTGACTAGCTATTACCAATCACAAAGCGGATAAACCTGAAAAAGATTGCATTTTTTTTATCTCTCTATATTAAAAAAAAGTTACCGCCGCCGCCGCCGCCGAAGAATTGAAATTTTTGTTGTTTAGCTCCATTCTTAGACGGTTTCCCGAGAAAGTACTGATCGGAAAAATATGAAATTAACATGCTTTGTTCTTCATCGTATTCCCTGGATAATTATTAAGATTTTTTTCCGATGCAGCTATTAGTTTAGGTTTTATTAAGTGTTAAAGTTGAAGAAGTGAAATTTCTTCCGCGAGTGAGCAAAACACATTCAAAATTTCAGTCTTTAGTCGTGAGGTTTTTTTTAAGAGTACCTCTCAACGTAAATTTTTGCAGCTCGTCGAGTTTTTTTTGAAATTTAAATGTGGTTCTTGATAATATTTTTTTGAAATTCGGGAAAAATCGGGACATTTTTGTTACTTTTTTTTAAAACTGCCGTATCTATATCTAATTACTATTAGTTTTTAATTTTTAAAATATCGCAGTATACCTCAGAATATACTCTTTCTTACGGTACTATTATTTTTGAAATCGGTTAATAATTAAATTGGATGCGATCAAAAGTTCGTGATACAAAATTCGGAATCTTCGGATATTTTCGCTACGTTTTGTTAAAACCGTTATGTCTACGGCAAAAACCATTATTTTTTAAATTTGAGAACATCACTGAATACACTACATTACACTCTTTCTTATGGTACAATTATTTTTCAAATTGGTTAATAAACAAAATCGATGCAATTAAAAGTAGGTCATACAATTTTCGGAACTTTCAGATCGTAACTTCCGATACAAAACTAAAATGGTCATATCTATATAGTATTACTGTTAGTTTTTAATTTTAAAAATATTGCAGTATACCTCACAATGTACTCTTTCTTACGGTACAATTATTTTTAAAATTGGTTCATAAATAAATTCGATGCAATCAAAAGTTGGTGACACAAATTTCGTATTTTTCAGTTCGCATAGCTGGTTCCGCAAACAGCAGTGGGTTGCATTTTCTACTATCGGGTTTGCCAGATATCAAATTTATCGTAGCAACAATTGCCATAAAAACGATTTCTTTTTATTTGGCGAGGAAAAAGGCTCGCTTTTTTCCCTCTGTTCTCAAGACAGTTTACCGACAAAGTACAATCGTAAAGTTTTGATATTAACACTGTTTACTTAAAATTGTACAGGGAACAAGATACAGAAGATTTTTTACTGATGCGGCTATTAGTTTAGGGTGCATTAAGTGTTAAAGCAAAAAAAAGTGAAATCAATTGCGAAAGAAGTATTGGTTTGAGAAAGCAAACCAAACGGGATTGCGTAGCAATCCCCGGGGTCGGCGAGCGTAAGCGAGCAGGGCGCGAAGCCCTCGCTGTGACGTCATGTACCGGAAAGTGAAATCAGCATAATACGAATTATTCAGATAGTTTCACTCTGTGAAAGGAATGTTGGTTTGCGAAGCAAACCAAATGACATCTGTGAAAGGAGTGTTGGTTTGCGAAGCAAACCAAATGGGATTGCGCAGCAATCCCCGGGGGTTGGCGAGCATAAGCGAGCAGGGGGCGGAGCCCCCTAGTAATAGAAAGAAATGCAGTGTGGCTTTTACATGCACACTTTCGCAGTACGATCTTTGAAGAACGCTTGGATCCTTGAGTACAATAGAAGGCGGAAATATGGCCCTTGCCCCACAAAACACGAAAATTACCAACCAACTTAATAATATTAATAAAGCAGTACATTAAGTGTGGTGCAAAGGGAAGAGAGAACTGGTGAATAGATGAACATTGACTAATTGGAATACATTTTTTTTACTGTATTTCCATAGAACAGGGCTCCTTAAGGTTTCGGGGTAGAGATGTGAAGTACTACTGAATGTCCTACAGTACCTCGTCTTCTTGCGTGAGAGTAAAAAAGAAAGCATACTTACGGAATCCTTCAGTTTTTGGAAAATTTCTCGGAGGTTGAAGTCGGCAAGAGCCATTTCAATTTCTTCCTCGTGGATAGATCGCTTGTCCTCCCGTGCAAGCTTATCCAACAAGTCCCTCAAGAACTCTCTGGACTTCTCCTTGATTCTCTCCATGAGCTCCTTAGCGCGGTCCCCAATGTCAATGCCCATGTCCTTCACCTTCTTCTTGAGCTGATTCATCTGAGGACAAGTTCAAAGATTTTGACGGCATTCACAATGTCATCAACTTATCCGTTGATCCATCGATTTACAGTGTTACTTTGGAATTTTTGTTTGATTTGTTTTACTTACTATGTGTTATGTTGAAAAGGGTTGTAAAGTCCCCCTACCCAGAATCGCGAGAGCTCACAACGGGAGGCGTTCACCCGGTCCACCCCCTGGTCTGGCTGCGGAAGTGACGACTGGAGGTGACTGTCTGGGAAGAGAAATTTTGGAAGCCAAGACTTTTCCTAGCTGCAGACAATTGCGATGACTTTTAGCTTTAGGCTGCTGTATTATATCGGTGATGGATATCGTCATTAATTTTGAAACTGTAGCTTGTAGACAACTTGTACAATGGTAAAAAATTTTCGATATAACTATTTTAACCTGGATAACAGTTTTTCTTTATCGTTGGTATGATACAGGGTACATATAATACGAATTTTGCGCAATATTTCATTTAATTATTTCTAATTTATGAAATTTTATGCGAAATTATGAAACTAGCTTTTGGTTCAAATAGTATCATTTTAACTGAGTACAAAATACATTAATATTTCGTCAGAGAACGTACTACGATGAACGCAACATGATTCAATATAAAATAAATGGACTTAAATCACTGTGCCTGTAAGAAATTAAAAGGGTCAAATAACCACAATAATCAACTGTGGGATGAATACACATTGAAATAGGTCAGGGAATAGATTATGGAGCTTGGTTTAATTGAGAATGATGCCGCCAAGAGGAGAGAGTTCGAATGTTTTGGGGGTGCATTTGCTCATTTATGGACCAAAAAGTTAAAGCAGTAGTCCCCGACACCCGTCATAATAATATCCCTGGATCATCGCAGTCAATTATATTCCAGCACTTGAATTCCAGGGACCAAGTGTCAGTGGTAGTTCAGTTAGTAGATTCACGGACCAGCAACCAAAGGGTTGCAAGTTCAAATCTCGATGCAAACAAAGAGAGTCGTGTACGAGCGGGGCGGTGCACGTTAAATCTGCCATCCTATCCTCTGAAATGTCTTCGCGTTGGCATGGTGTGGAAGTTTGGAGAGAGAAGGGAGCTCCAGCTGAGTTGTAACCTCGTCATTTGACCACGGTTAAATATTACGAATCTCTGTTTGCTGTTGTCTTCATATGTTTCAAATCAGCATTGATCCCAAACCGTCGCTTGAACTCTACTGGACCTTGCGCCATAAAATCTTAACCAGTTAACCTACCCGGACTGTAGCCAATACCCCATTGTGTTGCTCCAGTGCAATGTAAGTTCAACTACCTACCCGCCTGCTACAGACGAAACTCGATG
Organism: Metellina segmentata; assembly: GCA_947359465.1. Classification (NCBI taxonomy): domain Eukaryota; kingdom Metazoa; phylum Arthropoda; class Arachnida; order Araneae; family Tetragnathidae; genus Metellina; species Metellina segmentata. The sequence goes on along the minus strand of OX375879.1, from coordinate 116,793,240 downwards.
AATATTGTTATCTACAAACTTGCTATCAATTCACCTTTGACATATTCACCTTTACGATATTCCTATTGTGCAATTGATTGGTAAGTAATATAGAATGTTGAAATACTGAGTGATCAACACACACACACTTCAGTCGTCACTGTTTAGACCCTTATTAATCATAAATTGTCATAAAAGATATCTTCCTTAATGTTTTGATAAATTTAATGATATGAATATAAATTTGAGATTGAGTAAATAAAAAAAAATTACTTAACTATTCACAAAAGCCTGTATGCCTTTATGAAATAATTTTTTTTATCTGTTTCAGTGTGTCGCGTTCTTTTAAACTAAATACATTTCGAATCCTGGTATTTGGAGGCTAAATCTTTCCTTACCTTGTTTTGCAGTTCCTCTGGTACGCCTCCGCCATTTTCCAAAGCATCCTTGATCTTTTCAAGAACGCGTTCAAGATGTTCCCTCAGTTTCCTTCCGAGGTCAGTTTTGACATCGATTTCGGTTCTATGGAGAAAAAATAACCTTTACCTTAGGTTATATATGGCTATCAAAACTCCAAGTAACAAAATGTCCCTGTTATCCTAGTCGAATTTGGTGATGAGTATCCTTACTTTATGAATCTTTCAGTAACAGTAGTGGTAACCTAATTTTTTCTGTATTATTTGCAATACTTTTGTTTTACTTCTTACGTATTTTCCTAGTTTCTGATTATCCGAGGTGATCACTGTTCACGTTACCTTGTATATTCAGGGTTCAGCTGTATTGGTTGCCAAAATTCTAAACATCGTTACTTTTCATACATGACTTTTAAGAGATTTGAATATGATTATGAAATGTAAGTTTCATAAATTTTAAAAAGATAGTTTTCAATATTTTAGGTTTTTATTTGTTTTAAAAAGAGATTTTATATGAAATATATATCAGTACACACACACAAAATTTATCTTTCATGAAAATAATGTTCAAGTGAGCTCATATAAGATCGTACTGATTGATTTAATACGTAATTGATCTGATTTTAGGGAAAATGATATAGGTGAATCTATGTGAACCATTTCATGGTTTTGAATTTCTTGTATGACTAGAAGGTAGGTATGGTAGGTATTTTAATTAACGTCACATTGGTGTAACACAACCAGCTATAAGTAACAGGGGGTATCAAGGGAAAGATACGAGGACAAAGCCTCGTAATTTTGAACCGCGTTCAGATGACGATTGTACGAGTAAGTTTCAGTGTAAGCTAACAAACCAAACGTAATATGAAGATTTTACTTCCGCCACCCAAAAGCTCTGGCACGATACATATCTGTTAACTTAAAATGTAATTTATCGGCAATTGACTTTTAGTGTTGTATTCAAGGATGGATCGCATGGAAGCACATTCACTTATAGCATTTCAAGGATAGCACTGGAACATATTTCTGGGACAAAATTGTGCTAAAAAGCATTGCATTTAATAAATATATGTCCCTATAAAACTACTTTTAACCATCCTCGTGGTTGTCTCGACAAGGTATCGTATCAATAGCAAACCTCGCCATATCTTGTAGAAGGTACGTCGTCCATAGAAAAAACTAATCAGAGATTTTAATCTCGTCATGAGCCGCGGTAGCTCAGTCAGTAGAGCGTCGGGCTCGCATCGGAAGGTTTGTGGGTTCTGTCCTCAGCGGAGACTGCAATTCTGATGGTTGCGAAATCGGTGCTTGGACCTGGCTAAAGACCGTCGCGTTTGCTAATAGTGGCTGGGGCACGTTAAACAGGTCGTGGTCACAAAGTCCTCCATGTTCCCATACCAAATCAATAACCTTTGGGTGTACCTGATCAGGGGGTTATCGGCCTCTGATTGGGATCTGAATTACGATATGTGTGAGTGAATAGATTTGTAAAAGGGACCTTCCAGTAAAACGGATGTGTCATGCATGAAGAAGTCCAACCCTCCGGGGCAATGGCACCCTTAATTGGGCCATATATGGCCCGAGCAACAACAATCTCGCCATAAAAAAAGTCGATAACATCTGGATGCCGAGATAACTCGTCGTTAACATAATAGTCTGATCTCGATGGGCGAGATATTTAGTTTTAAGAAGAAAACTAAAAACTAACCAGATCTTGATCTCGTCATCAAAACAAATTCGTCAATATATTGATGACAAGGTGCCATGTTATTAGCAAAATTGGTCATATCTTGATGGACGAAATATCTCGTCGAAACCACTTGGTGGTTTAATAAATGTATTTGAAATGCCATCCCTTCATACACTGGCTTGTAGAGCACTTACTCATCAGCGAACAGGTGTCCTTCTTCGAGTCCGAGGAAGTCCTTGAGGGATGGGGCATCCTCCATTCCTACCATGAAGTCATGGTAAAACTCTTCAGCGGCATCGTCCAAGGCTGCACAAAAGACCAGGGGATACCATTAAATTCAACAATACTCAGCCTTCTTTGGATTGTTTTACTGATTGCTTTTGTTCTGTATTGCTGTGTTTTCTTTCTATTTGTTTTACTGATTATTTGCATTTTGTTATTCCGATCCTCTTGTCTTGTGTGTTTATCTTTTGTTATTACTCATTGGGGTAAAGTAACTCTTGAAGTAACTTTTTGTATCACTTTCCATCACAGTAGACCAGCAGTAGCCTGATCGGAAGAGTAACGGATTTGCAACCGGAACCCTTAAGTTCAACAATACTTGAACCGAGATCTTAGAAATCTTTTTCCAAACAGATCTTTGAAATATTTTTGCAAACAAATTGTTGAAATCTTTTTGCAAACAGTTCTTTGGAATATTTTTTAAATAGTTCTTTGAAATCTTTTTAAACCATATCTTTGAGATCTTTTTGGGATCAGATCTTTGAAATCTTTATTCAAATTGATCTTTAAAATAATTTCGCAAACATCTTTTTGAAATCTTTTTGCAAACATCTTTTTGAAATCTTTTTGCAAACATCTTTTTGAAATCTTTTTACAAACAGATCTTTGAAAGTACAGTAAAGTTGTTGACTCTAAACATGCGGGACATATCGAAACTTCCTAAACTTTATCTGGAATTGGAAAGGTTTCAAGTGTGCAAGGTATAATAAACATTAAATTAGCTAACAGTTTTCTAGTCTGTACCTATTTCAAATTCAGGAATTGTGGAATGGGAATACATGTGCATTTAATGTTCTATGGGCTCACCTGTAAAATTTGTGTTTTTTAGTTTTTATGGTTCTTTAGACTGAATTTGGTCGAATTTATATATATACTAGCAAAATACCCGACCTTACTCGGTTTGAATTGGTTTACTCTAGATTGAAGAGATAATCAAAATATATAATGACTTACGTTTTTTGTAGAATAAAAAATTTATTTTAACATCTTTCTCCATCTTTATATTTTCTACAACTTACTTTGGACACAGATCCTACACATGCATATCCATTCCTGTAATACATTTCACATACATCGCACAATTGCTGTATGACAAAGCTACAAAATGACGAAAGGTGATACTAAGGTTACTACCACAAAAGACGATTTATAGGAAGATTTGGAATTCCCTTTCTTAAGTTCTTTTCATGTTCAACTCAATTAATTAAAATTACGATTTACGGCGAGTGCTCTCGCACTCATAGTCAACAAAACAATATTTTTTTACTTGTGGCACTCTTGCCTCCGGTATGCAACATTGTGAAATTTTGCAATCTTCTCCTGTCATTATTACAACGAATTTTTTAATGTTGGAAAAAGCTCCAGTTTGGATTAATAAACATTATTATTCTTTCAATAACGGAATTATTCTTTAAATAACGGAATTATTCTTTCAATAATGGCATAACTACACTTAAAATTTACTGAAAATTTATACTGACTTACCTAACATTTTAAAGTCTAATACTTTGTGGTGCTGTTGCGTGTGATGAGAAGGAAACACATTTATTAAAATAATAAATATTAAAAACAGGAAACAGCAAAGTAAAACAAAATAAAAGATGTCGCAAAAAATTGTTCTAAAGATATTAATTTGTGATTCAATTTCATCTCTTGATCTCGCACAGTTGCCACAACTTACAACTAAAAGTGTACAAAATTTAGAAATGTGAAATTAATTCAGAGCGAAAGAACCTGAAAAAATATCACTGCTCGCGCGATCTTGTTCATTCTCGTTTCATTGAAAAATATCGTCTGTCCCAAATATTCGGAAATCGTTTTCATTGCGCAAAGAATAAAAATAAGACTCGAAATAAATGAAGTATCAGAGATGAAATTCCATAAAAAAATAATAATTTTTTGAAGAATAATTACTTTTTCAGCAGTACTGGTAAAGCAATCGAAGTAATCGTAATATTCAATAGACATTCCAATTTTTCCAAAACTACCAAATTATGGTTGATTTAAGTATACTTACTCAGGTGTTTTGGCATGAAACTCAACTAAATATAACAATAAATAAATGTTTAATATTGCATTCATTAAACTAATAGATAAAGTATAAAATAAAATACAATTCAATCAAATATCTGGAATACAATTCATGTGATGGCTACACAAACACACAAACACAAAATCGAGCATAGAACAGAAAGACGGACAGACAGACTTTCGCAACCAATTCCACTCACTAAATGAAGATAAGTACTCACTGTATGCAAATTTTCATGAAAATATCTTAAACCGCGTGGACGTGTATAGGGCACAACATACAGACAGACAGACAGACAGACAGACAGACAGACACCAAACGAGAAAAAGGCGGATTCGGCATCAGAAGGGTCCAAAACGGATAGAAAACTTGAAATGGGTCGAAAATATTGAATGTACAAACAAACACTCCATTCTTATTTATATAGATATATAAATTTAAAGGTGTTTGCAATCGATAATGGTAGTTGCCAAACATGTCTTTGAAATCTTTTTGGAATCAGATCTTTGAAATCTTTATGCAAATTGATCTTTAAAATCATTTCGCAAACAGATTTCGGAAATCTTTTTGCAAACAACTTTTTGAAATCTTTTTACAAACAGATCTTAGAAAGTACAGTAAAGTTGTTGACTCTAAACATGTCGGACATATCGAAACTTCTTAAATTTTATCTGGATTTGGAAATGTTTCAAGTGTGCCAGGCATAATAAACATTAAATTTACTAACAGTTTTCTAGTCTGTACCTATTTCAAATTCAGCAATTGTGGAATGGGAAAACATGTGCATTTAATGTTCTATGGGCTCACCTGTAAAATTTGTGTTTTTTAGTTTTTATGGTTCTTTAGACTGAATTTGGTCGAATTTATATATATATATATATACTAGCAAAATACCCGACCTTACTCGGTTTAAATTGGTTTACTCTAGATTGAAGAGATAATCAAAATATATAATGACTTACGTTTTTTGTAGAATAAAAATTTATTTTAACATCTTTCGCCATCTTTATATTTTCTACAACTTACTTTGCACACAAATCCTACACATGCATATCCATTCATGTAATACATTTCACATACATCGCACAATTGCTGTATGACAAAGCTACAAAATGACGAAAGGTGATACTAAGGTTACTACTATAAAAGACGATTTATAGGAAGATTTGGAATTCCCTTTCTTAAGTTCTTTTCATGTTCAACTCAATTAATTAAAATTACGATTTACGGCAAGTGCTCTCGCACTCATAGTCAACAAAACAATATTTGTTTACTTGTGGCACTCTTGCCTCCGGTATGCGACATTGTGAAATTTTGCAATCTTCTCCTGTCATTATTACAACGAATTTTTTAATGTTGGAAAATGTTCCAGTTTGGATTAATAAACATTATTCTTCTTCAAATAACGGCATTATTCTTTAAATAACGGCATTATTCTTTAAATAACGGCATTATTCTTTAAATAACGGCATTATTCTTTAAATAACGGCATCATTCTTTAAATAAAGGCATTATTCTTTCAATAATAGCATAACTACACTTAAAATTTACTGAAAATTTATACTGACTTACCTAACATTTTTAAGTCTAATACTTTGTGGTGCTGATGCGTGTGATGAGAAGGAAAACACATTTATTAAAATAATAAATATTTAAAACAGGAAACAGCAAAGTAAAACAAAATAAAAGATGTCGCAAAAAATTGTTCTAAAGATATTAATTTGTGTTTCAATTATATCTCTTGATCTCGCACAGTTGCCACAACTTACAACTAAAAGTGTACAAAATTTAGAAATGTGAAATTAATTCAGAGCGAAAGAACCAGAAAAATTATCACTGCTCGCGTGATCTTGTTCATTCTCGTTTCGTTGAAAAATATCGTCTGTCCCAAATATTCGGAAATCGTTTTCATTGCTCAAAGAATAAAAATAAGACTCGAAATAAATGAAGTATCAGAGATGAAATTCCATTTAAAAAAAAAAAAAAAAAAAAAAATTTGAAGAATAATTACTTTTTTAGCAGTACTGGTAAAGCAATAGAAGTAATCATAATATTTAATAGACATTCCAATTTTTCCAAAACTACCAAATTATGGTTGATTTAAGTATACTTACTCAGGTGTTTTAGCATGAAACTCAACTAAATATAACAATAAAGAAATGTTTAATATTGCATTCACTAAACTAATAGATAATTTATAAAATAAAATACACTGCAATCAAATATCTGGAATACAATTCATGTGATGTCTACACAAACACACAAACACAAAATCGAGCATAGAACAGACAGACGGACAGACAGACTTTCGCAACCAATGCCACTCTCTAAATGAAGATAAGTACTCACTGTATGCAAATTTCCATGAAAATATCTTAAACCGTGTGGACGTGTATAGGGCACAACATACAGACAGACAGACAGACAGACAGACAGACAGACACCAAACGAAAAAAAGGCGGATTCGGCATCAGAAGGGTCCAAATCGGATAGAAAACTTGAAATGGGTCGAAAATATTGAATGTACAAACAAACACTCCATTCTTATTTATATAGATATATATATATATATATAAATTTAAAGGTGTTTGCAATCGATAATTTTAGTTGCTAGCAATTCTTTATTTACTATGAGCTTACGTAAGAGTCTACATATTTTTTAAATCACATGAACTGTTTGTAGATATTTTGGTTTCGCTAACGTTTAACCATCTGAGTACTACGAGATTTCCAAGTACAATAGAGTTATTTTTCTTCTACAGCACACTTAATGATTAATGACTAAATTAATCACATCTATTGGTTGAAAGAATCGCAGGAAATATTCCATTGCTCCGGAAGGTCTATTACAGGTTAAAAATCACGCTGGGAAGACTGCAGGTTGCATAACGCGTATGAATATTTCGGAGGGTTGATGTATAGAGATATCCAGGAGGAAACGGTTACGTAGTTTTAACACCTTCAAAGTAAGATGCAGAGTGTTGATATGGAGAGAGAAATCAGTTCTTACCGTCATAGAATGACGCCGAGGCACAGCCAACTAGGAAAACAAGCACAAGAAATTTCATAGCACAACTCTGAAAGATAAATGTAATATATATGTTATATATTTTAATAGAGATAGGCAAATGTGGTCTTCGTTTTATTAGCTAAGTATTATCTGCACTATTGGCAAATTCGAATGCATTTACTAAACATAAAGCACAGTTATGCGTAGTAGTAATTTTGATTGGGGTCATTAAAATATTAAAATTTCAATTTGAAATATCTAGATAAGAGAAAGCCGCTTTTATCACTATGAAATAATATTAAATCTGGGTAAGAGTTAAGTTTCCAATAAAAATATGTTGACACAGACTGGAGGATATTGGTTTTCAAGTTAAAGGAAATTGTCTTTATTTTTATAACAATTAATTTAGAAAAAAAAAACTGGAAAAAGTTAATGTTAAATTTAAAACAGCACAACAATAAAATGTTTTTATAAGAGAACATTTTCAGATAAATGTGTTCGGGCATCACCGTATCTTGTAAAACATGAAAATCTATATAAATAAGAATGGAGTGTTTGTTTGTACATTCAATATTTTCGACCCATTTCAAGTTTTCTATCCGTTTTGGACCCTTCTGATGCCGAATCCGTCTTTTTCTCGTTTGGTGTCTGTCTGTCTGTCTGTCTGTCTGTATGTTGTGCCCTATACACGTCCACGCGGTTTAAGATATTTTCATGAAAATTTGCATACAGTGAGTACTTATCTTCATTTAGTGAGTGGCATTGGTTGCGAAAGTCTGTCTGTCTGTCTTTCTGTTCTATGCTCGATTTTGTGTTAGTGTGTTTGTGTAGACATCACATGAATTGTATTCCAGATATTTTATTGCATTGTATTTTATTTTATACATTATCTATTAGTTTAGTGAATGCAATATTAAACATTTCTTTATTGTTATATTTAGTTGAGTTTCATGCTAAAACACCTGAGTAAGTATACTTAAATCAACCATAATTTGGTAGTTTGGGAAAAATTGGAATGTCTATTGAATATTACGATTACTTCGATTGCTTTACCAGTACTGCTGAAAAAGTAATTATTCTCCAAAAAAAAAATTTTTTTTTATGGAATTTCATCTCTGATACTTCATTTATTTCGAGTCTTATTTTTATTCTTTGCGCAATGAAAACGACTTAAGAATATTTGGGACAGACGATATTTTTCAATGAAACGTGAATGAACAAGATCGCGCGATCAGTGATATTTTTCTGGTTCTTTCGCTCTGAATTAATTTCACATTTCTAAATTTTGTACACTTTTAGTTGTAAGTTGTGGCAACTGTGCGAGATCAAGAGATAAAATTGAATCACAAATTAATATCTTTAGAACAATTTTTTGCGACATCTTTTATTTTGTTTTGCTTCGCTGTTTCCTGTTTTAAATATTTATTATTTTAATAAATGTGTTTTCCTTCTCATCACACGCAACAGCACCACAAAGTATTAGACTTAAAAATGTTAGGTAAGTCAGTATAAATTTTCAGTAAATTTTAAGTGTAATACCATTATTCAAAGAATAATGCCGTTATTTAAAGAATAATGCCGTTATTGAAAGAATAATGCCGTTATTTATAGAATAATGCCGTTATTTAAAGAATAATGCCGTTATTGAAAGAATAATGCCGTTATTGAAAGAATAATGCCGTTATTGAAAGAATAATAATGTTTATTAATCCAAACTGGAACTTTTTCCAACATTAAAAAATTCGTTGTAATAATGACAGGAGAAGATTGCAAAATTTCACAATGTCGCATACCGGATGCAAGAGTGTAACAAGTAAAAAAATATTGTTTTGTTGACTATGAGTGCGAGAGCACTCGCCGTAAATCGTAATTTTAATTAATTGAGTTGAACATGAAAAGTACTTAAGAAAAGGAATTCCAAATCTTCCTATAAATCGTCTTTTATAGTAGTAACCTTAGTATCACCTTTCGTCATTTTGTAGCTTTGTCATACAGCAATTGTGCGATGTATGTGAAATGTATTACATGAATGGATATGCATGTGTAGGATTTGTGTCCAAAGTAAGTTGTAGAAAATATAAAGATGGCGAAAGATGTTAAAATAAATTTTTATTCTACAAAAAACGTAAGTCATTATATATTTTGATTATCTCTTCAATCTAGAGTAAACCAATTCAAACCGAGTAAGGTCGGGTATTTTGCTAGTCTATATAAATAAGAATGGAGTGTTTGTTTGTACATTCAATATTTTCGACCCATTTCAAGTTTTCTATCCGTTTTCGACCCTTCTGATGCCGAATCCGCCTTTTTCTCGTTTGGTGTCTGTCTGTCTGTCTGTCTGTCCGTCCGTCTGTCTGTCTGTCTGTCTGTCTGTCTGTATGTTGTGCCCTATACACGTCCACGCGGTTTAAGGTATTTTCATGGAAATTTGCATACAGTGAGTACTTATCTTGATTTAGTGAGTGGAATTGGTTGCGAAAGTCTGTCTGTCCGTCTTTCTGTTCTATGCTCGATTTTGTGTTTGTGTGTTTGTGTACACATCACATGAATTGTATTCCAGATATTTGATTGCATTGTATTTTATTTTATACATTATCTATTAATGTAGTGAATGCAATATTAAACATTTCTTTATTGTTATATTTAGATGAGTTTCATGCTAAAACACTTGAGTAAGTATACTTAAATCAACCATAATTTGGTAGTTTTGGAAAAATTAGAATGTCTATTGAATATTACGATTAATTCGATTGCTTTACCAGTACTGCTGAAAAAGTAATTATTCTTCAAAATTTTTTTATTTTTTTTATGGAATTTCATCTCTGATACGTCATTTATTTCGAGTCTTATTTTTATTCTTTGCGCAATGAAAACGATTTCCGAATATTTGGGACAGACGATATTTTTCAATGAAACGAGAATGAACACGATCGCGCGAGCAGTGATATTTTTTCTGGTTCTTTCGCTCTGAATTAATTTCACATTTCTAACTTTTGTACACTTTTAGTTGTAAGTTGTGGCAACTGTGCGAGATCAAGAGATAAAATTGAATCACAAATTAATATCTTTAGAACACTTTTTTACGACATCTTTTATTTTGTTTTACTTCGCTGTTTCCTGTTTTAAATATTTATTATTTTAATAAATGTGTTTTCCTTCTCATCACACCCAACAGCACCACAAAGTATTAGACTTGAAAATTTTAGGTAAGTCAGTATAAATTTTCAGTAAATTTTAAGTGTAGTTATGCCATTATTGAAAGAATAATGCCGTTATTTAAAGAATAATGCCGTTATTTAAAGAATAATGCCGTTATTTAAAGAAAAACCGTTATTTAAAGAATAATGTCGTTATTGAAATAATAATAATGCTTAAAAATACAAACTAGAACTTTTTCCAACATTAAAAAATTTGTTGTAGTAATGACAGGAGAAAATTGCAAAATTTCACAATGTCGCAAACCGGAGGCAAGAGTGCCACAGGTAAAAAAAATATTGTTTTGTTGACTATGAGTGCGAGAGCACTCGCCGTAAATCGTAATTTTAATTAATTGAGTTGCACATGAAAACAACTTAAGAAAGGGAATTCCAAATATTCCTATAAATCGTCTTTTATAGTAGTAACCTTAGTATCACCTTTCGTCTTTTTGTAGCTTTGTCATACGGCAATTGTGCGATGTATGTGAAATGTATTACATGAATGGATATGCATGTGTAGGATTTGTGTACAAAGTATGTTGTAGAAAATATAAAGATGGCGAAAGGTGTTAAAATAAATTTTTACTCTACAAAAAACGTAAGTCATTATATATTTTGATTATCTCTTCAATCTAGAGTAAACGAATTCAAACCGAGTAAGGTCGGGTATTTTGCTAGTATAATATAAAATTAAATACATCGCATTCTTTCGAAAATCCCCATTATTTCATTGAAAAGCAGTATTAATTATTTTTGATTTCCTCAAATACATTTCTCTCTTAGAAAATGGAATGTTTATATTCTTTTAACTGTTGGGTCATACAGTAAGTAATGCGAGTTTTTGTATGTTGGTCAAAATAAATTATAAGCAATGTTTTACAGCTACTATTATTAACTGTATGGGATTATACAGTACAAAGTTTTCAAGACGTAGAAAAACAGCATACATTTTATGTAAATAATCTACCTATAATTTTGATTTATAATTTTTAATAAAATATGTATCTCACTTTTATCAAGTCTAACGATTAACCCTTGTTACCAAAATAATATCGAAATATCTTATCTTATAATTAAACCTTATAAAAATAATTATCTTATAAATTTGAGGCAGAAATTACAGCCCGGAGAAACATTTCATATATTTTCTAAGGTATTTTAACAAGTCTAAGAAATTTGCTTTCCAAAAGATAAAATGTATCATTTCACTTAATCCCTCAAAATTTTTTTTTAAATCAACACTATTCTTGAAATAATTACTTTTTTCGATGGGATTTATAAACTAATATTAAAATACAGTACTTAAAAATAAAATTTATGAAAATAATTCACTCTACTTAATTTTGCGCCTACAATTTTAATTGGAATTGTTTGTCATAAAATATCGCTCACTTTCAACATTAAAAATCGAAGACTTACCTATGATTCAGGAGAACCGCAGACGCTAAGCACTCAAATATCTTAATTCAGTTTTATAGCCGTGTATCAAGACTAAGGGTTGATTTCGATTTTCTTATCGCTGATATCTTCTCAACAGATTTTGCTTTTTTCCTATTCCGTAAATCCTTTATTTTCGATTAGCACGTGCAAATTCCCACACGACCGTTAACATTGGGTTCAGAATACATATCGATTTAAAATATATATAAATATATTACATATAGGGGATGCGTTGTATCTGGCGTGTTCTTTTAGGCTTAAGACGTAAAAGCAAAGATTACCCGACAAACAACTGTTTCGTTCTTTATGATTGGATGGACATCTTAACACTTTCGCTGCCTATCTCGCGCCAGCGCGTAATGTGGTGTCAACGCTAAAGAGCCAATCACGCGTCAACGCGTGACGTGGAGTGATGTTTTAGTAGCGGGTCACGCGTTCGTGCGGGAAAAGCTGGGCCTCAACCTTTATTCTCCGCTTCTATCAGCACTATATGTTAGGTGTGTCTCTGCTGGTATTGGCGTGGAGTAAAGGTTATAAGTTAATTGTAAATGTATGAGGTTTTGAATTTATAGCTTTATTTGTTATTAAAAAATCTTATAAGAGACGATAGTTCTGCAGGGCCTTCACACACACCCAAAAAAATACAATCTAATAAGCCTCTAACAACTGATGAAATTGCAAATTTATAGGCTGAGCATTCACCATTCTATTCAGGTACTGTCATGATTCTCGTAGTGGCTTCTGGGAAAAACCCATTTCTACTGCGGGACAATAACTATCAACACATACTCACGTGACCGGCAATCAACGTGTTAAGTGAAAAAAATTCTAATTTGATCAAAATTGCTTTAAATTATAAGATCTGCTTTCATTCCAAGTAACCCCTCACTATATTACGCTTCTTGGAAAGGGACAGTAGCAAGCGATGCATCACGTGGAGTGATATATCGCGAGAAGTTAGGCTCGGGTCAAGTAAAACTTTATTTTTCTATTGAATAGAAGGTAAAGACTTGTGACGACTTATATCACTTGTTTTTATCCTCTCTCTGATACAATATTTTTCTTGTGTAACTAAAACATGACATCTATGCAAGGAAACCATCTACCTTCTGCTGAAATAGTCCAATCATGAGTGTTCAGCTTCATGCTGTCAACGCTCGGTTTGAAGGTCTGTCACGTGGTTGAGCGTAAAAGAATGAATCCTAAATTATTGATTTGTTAAAGTGTTTTTCCACCTTGATCAAAAGTAGTAGTCTGCTCTTCGATAGCCAATCGATTCGTAAGCCCACTGTGGTGTACTCGCCTAACCCTGGGTAGCGGTCATATAAAATATGCAGGGAACAGCACTACTGATTCAATCCGGAATTAGTTTAGATTTATTCAGGGTTGCTGGATTACAATGTATATACAAGTAGGACTTAATAAAGCATGTCACAGGAGATGGCCTCCTACAATCAAATCACGAGAGTTCACATCGAACAAACAGATCTTTTAATACTCGCAGCAGGCAAGAATGAATTAACTCTTCAGCAGACCGAGGGGTCTTTCAGGAACGGTTTCCTAGATGTAGGTTCCAAAAATTATAGCTGATCCGAAGATCTAGCAGGCACTTGCGTCCTTATGATACGTTTAAGGACCCTAGGTCCGAGGTGATTCTTTCCACTCTAAGGGTGGAAGCGTCGTTTATTTTCAAGGCGCGAACGTCGTTTTCCGAAAAACTTCTCTCTGGGTGCCGGCTCGAAAATTGGTGTTCCCGACGTCGTGTTGCGTTGATTCTCACTGATTGGCTAGCGCTATTTCCGAGGACTCTATTTGCGAGCTCGCTCCCGCCAACAAGTCCATGCACTGCCCTTTTTGGTCTGGAATCGTACTCAGGCTTCGCGACATCTGTTCGTCAAAGGCGTGCTAGAACGAATCGTCTATAGAAACTTAATGTCAAAGTCCAGACATCTTGTCTGCTTGTAGCAAGGAATTTGCTGCTATACTTTTTTTTTTTTTTTGATGGGGGTTATAGACATGAGGGAATCAATATTTGATTACTCACACCACGTATATTACCCTTCAGAGATCTTGCGGCAGCGACTTCGCTCACATGATCCGTCTATTTGAATAGAATGTCTATGCCAAGACGCGTAAATGATGGTCTTTGGATGGAGTTAAGAGCTTACAATTCTCCGGTTGTTAATCCGCCACTTCATCAACTGAGCTAAAACAGCCCATATAATTTATAAGACTTCAATAAGGCATTATATTCTTGTCCCACTTATGACCTCGCATAACTCTTATATTTATGTTTGTCAAGTTTCGTTTTCTATATCCAAATCATTTTGGGGTAAAGGAAATAACTTTCGATGATAGGCATGATAATTTCACGTAACACCTATCTCATTATGATACAGTCTATAATTTAACTCGATAACAGATCGCCAAAATTGAACCACTTTCATCGTTTGAAATCAAATTAGTGAGAAAATTGTGAATTGATTCATAACACGAACCACATGTGTTGGTTGTGATGTATTATTCCCTATCAGTTGAGGTAAAGGGGTTAAATAAGATTTTTAATATTAAAAATTGATTTTGTGCAGTGAAAAACTAGTCCGAAATAAAATCGTTTGAGAATTTTTGCAATTGCATAAACTTAACTGAGGACTAAGGGAAATATTAATAAAATAGGAAGTCGTTTCTCGAGGTATATCTATAAAACCATTTACACGAAATTAACAAAAATATGAATTATTTAATCTGAAAAATCATTATTGATTTACAGTTAAAAATCGTCTTCCAGTAAAATGTCTCCGTAGATTCGTCTGACCTAGGGATGCGACATCGATGTTTTATAAAAATAATCGGATGTATATCGGGATATTTTATTTTTGAATGACAAAGTACCATAGTAAAAATTAAGAAAAATAACCTTGCCACTAAGTATTTGTTAGTGATGGCGACATCCGTCCCATCAGAAAATGTTTTTCCCCTAACGGGTGGGATAGTTAGTGAAAAAGAAGTCGGCTTAAGGTGTAGAAAGTTAACAAACTTCTTTTTTACAAACAGTAAATAAATAATATTGGAGCATGTAATAATTATAGGTCCCAATATTTTTTATACACAGTAATTAAAAAAATAAATTAGTTTGTTATGTTATTTTTCCTCCCATAAGCTAATAAATAATTAATAATAGCTAACAATAATTATTGTTATGTGCCTACCTACATATACTTATAGTTAGTAGTACTTATGTCAAATTGATGTAAATATTACTTTCTTTATATTATACAATTTGAAAATAAAAGATTTGTTCATTGTTCGTATACAAATTTTTGACTTTGTTTTGACAGTTGAAAAAAAAATCATAGTTTTAAATTAATAAACACAGCAAATGATAAATTAAATCTCTCCAAGGAGCGAGCATTAATGTTTGAGGTTACTAAATCAGTTTTAAGAAAGGGGGGAGGGAAGTTTAAATACATCGATGTTTTAATTTTGAACATCAATGTCGCATCCCTAAACCTTACGCAATTTAAAGTTTGGTTAGTTGTGGCCGCACAAATCCTTCAACCCGACTCTTTTTAATGTCCAAGCAAGAATGTGTCCCCGTAGAGTCTTCTTCACTCCACCGAAAAGGGGTAAAAAAGTTTCGGTACGACGCAAAAAGGAGAGGTTTTTTTTTTTGCTTCTTCCTCCCGTGTATATACTCAACAATAGCCTTTTGCACCATAGAATCCCCAACCAATTATTTATAAATTGTGATGCATAAAAACCGATTATTCGCTATCAACTTGCTTCAGAGCCACATGCATTTCGAGAGATTTTACGGATCAAAAGCTTGGACAGCGAAAAAAGGTATAAGCCCCTTCCCGCGTTTTCATTGGCAATTAATTTGGGTTTTTTTTTTCTTTAAACTAAAGACATATTCTGAAAATTTTTGTTTTAATAATTCAGTACAAAATTTTGACCATTTCAAACCAATTAAATTTACCACTCAATATAGTTACAAAATTTTTTTTCTTCGGAAATTGTATTTTTCGACATGGTGCCTGACAGTTTATTCGCTTTTAGGCCTTAAAAACCCATCCTATAATCAAAAAACCAAAGATTGAATAAACCGAAAGTGTCTTGAATTGTTCCAAATGGATCACTAGGGCCCATTAGTTCTATAAAAAATGGACGCTTCCAGTGGAATATCGGTCCACGTTGCAATGTTTTGAAAATGAAATAACAATGAATATCATGAAATTGTTTTTGAAAAATCTGCCTATTGGGGAAATATCCTTCTCTGTCTACTGCCACACTTGTGTTGTTTTATGGGAAGGTTGTAGGATCGCTAAACTGCAACCTTGTTCTTGTTTGGATTCTAATTTTTTGCATTCCCTTGTGATCGAATATCATGTACTTCAGGAACATGGAAGAAGGGCAAACTAGAAATCTTTCTCCACATGACATTAGTCTTCTGGAGAAGCTTCGTCAAATTTACAGAACAATAAATACAATATGGGTTCATCTGTCACTTTCCCATGTAACAGACTGACGTATTAATGAGTGTTTTCTATTCCCATGGTATAATTAGATATTAGCAACATAAACCATTATTCTGTCGAACTTTTCAATTGATAAAAATCGTGGTGGATTTGGTACTTCTGATCCCCAAAGTATTCATTTTGTTATGAGCTTATATAAAGTGTGTCTTGTTGCATAAACAATATCAATCTCAAAGCTGTTGTAATCTTTTTTTGAAATAACAAATACATTTTTAGTGACTAGAAAACTTTATTATCAATTGATAAAATACAGCTTTTGTGAACGCACTAGTCTTTCCTGTTGAGAACGTCCTTGACGGTTTCCTTGACCTGGTCATAGAGGGAGCCCAAGTCCTCCTTGTAAGGCTTCAAGAAGTTTAGAGCTTCGACGGCGACTTCCTTGCTCACACCCTTGGCGTGGTCGATGAACTGAAAACAAAGGGAAATTATTAGATTCCTTGTTCATGAGATCCAAACAACTTTAATGTTCAAGCACCATTCCTTTGCTACCTTTTAGGTTATATCATCAAATTCCGTTCCATAATGAACGTGAATCTGAGTGCAGGTTGTTTCTCTTAGGGGCTGCGAAATATTACATTTTGAGACAAAATGAGTTTCTATTACGGGTAAACATTTTTGGCTGCAAGTCGCTTTTGATCATTTGTCAGTTTGCAGCAGAAAAGAATGTAATTTTCCACATCGAGACAGCTTTATCCACAGGTATTTTATGAAACCACATAATGGACTATTGGCGGCGGTCCGGGATTAATCCCAAAGGGAAAGAACCCAGGACAACACGAAATTCTGACTGGCACCCCAGTTTCCAAACTTCCACACAACGTCAATGTGAGGACATTTGAGGCCATGACATATTTAACCTTCACCAGTATTGCAGTCCATGAGCGAGATAGATCAGACTACCTCTAAACCATTCAGCGCACCCTGGTGGATAATTAATGCATTTCAGCTACCCCAAACAATACGAAATTTTCTGTTCATAGCTTATGAACGTCACCAATAAAGTAGTATAACTGTTGTAACCTGACTCAGGTGTGAACCTTTTGCCATGAATTTCATTCGAAATACGAATTTACGCCTGAAATGAATACATGCAAAATGCTGTTTTTTATTCTTCATTTATTTCATTTGCAGGTATCAAATATGGATAGCGATGCTTTTATTCATTTTTAATGTATTCAAATACGGTAGAAAGGTGAGTATCGATAACAGCACCCATAGATACAAGCAATTAAACCTTGGAGTAGATGCTATGCTGCTCTAGTTTATTAAAAAAATTTATTAATAAGTTATTATGTCAATATGTAAATAAAAAGTAATTCTTGAATAATAAATAAACTGAGCAAATATAAATTAGAATAAATAATAGTAAAAATGAAAAAATAACAATTTTCGCATTGCTGGAAATTGGTAGTTTTTTCCTCTTCCTATTTTTCAGAACTATATTTTTTTGTCCGGAGGCATTTCACCTGTAAGTCGATGAAATATTGACAAGGATGTCAATAGCAAGGATTGTAATTAATATTGTTTCACTAAGGAAACACTGTGTGACGGCAGTTTTAACTAATTAATATTGTTCAAGCTACTTATTTCGATGAGAACAAAACTGAACGCAAATTCTCAATCTATGACTGTGATCCCACATATTGTTTCTCTAAGTGGTTACGACAAGAAATCGCGTCATCAAGCTTTTGTTGATTTTTTTTTTATGATTTCCAGATTAAGATCGGTTGTTTCCACACGATACCTCGTCGAAGCAACTACAGGAACGGTTAAAAACCAATTTTTAAGTTGCCTTACTTCACATGCGAGTAATACTAGGAAAACATTAACGGCACAATATTGCAGTGTTAATATTCTTCCAGAAATATTTGTTTTGTATCGAATTACTGCTTACATTTAACCCCACTGGTGGTTGTCTCTACGAGATGTCTGGTCATTAGAAAAAAATGTCCAATTCTTAATTGACGAAAAATCTCAATGGAAAAAAAATTTACCAGATCTTGATCTCTTCATAATAAAAATCGGCAATATCGTAAAAAAGTGATGTCATCATTTCACCTAATTACTAAATATCTCATCATTTGAAAAATTGTTTAAATTTTGATGGACGAATTATCTCGTCGACTTCGAGGGTTAAGCTTTACCGTACTCAAAATCCCAATTTGTGATACACTAGGATCAAGCATATTAAGACACAATTTGCAACATTTCTTACTTCACGGGCGATTTCCTTGATGTTCTCCATCTTGCCCTTTCCTTTGTCCAGACCCTTGTTGATGACGGTCTTCACCCATTCACCGAACTTCATGTATTTTTCCTGGAGGTCGATCTTCAGATCCTTGAAGTAGTCCTTCACCTTCTCCCAGTACTCGTTGAGGGATCGCTTCTCCTTGCCCAGGTATCGGTCGATGAGGTCCAAAAGCTTCTGCTTGTACTTGCCTCCCTTGTCGTTGATGATGTCGAGGAGAGCATCTGCCATCTGAAAAATAACCACGAGTTCACTCTCGGCCTGTTTTTTCAACTATTACTGAAACAATTAAGTTCTACAATATCGGAGGTTCGTCTCTGTTATATATCGCTGCAGCGGAAGAACAATCACGCAAGTGGAAAATATGGGTATTTGGAGTTTAATACGCGACTTATCCTTTGACATGATTCATCCTAAAGATGGGATACTGACAATAATGTTGAGCAATGCGTCATTGTTCAAATTTCAACTGTTTGTCATCGTTCCTTAGAAGAATGACTCAAGTGTTAGTTGCGACTCGAATTTTGATATGGGAGGTTAGCGCTTCGCTACAAATGATGGAAGGATAATTACATTCGAAGATGTGTGTCGAATTTGACTGGAATATCGACGTATATTGTATATTCTGTTCTTGTTAAAATGAACTCTGTCCGTTTCCCGGTGAAAATAACTAATTTAGTAAAAATAACAATAAAAGATCTTTAATTATAGATAAATTTCATAAAAATGTTTTGTACGGTAGCTTTGCGATGACTATTTCATTTCAAACTTTAAGAGAACAACGACCCGAGAGAAAAATTGGGAGCAATTTTCAAAATACACCTGCTGGAGTGGCATTGTTTAAAAGTAACATAAATATGCTGTTGTTAACCCCACTTTCTTTTCCGTCTTTCACATGTTGTTCTTAATACTTAAAGCATTCGTGGTATTTTTTTTTCTGAATAAATAAGTTCCAATTTCGTCATTTTTCTTCTGGAATATGAGAAATATCCTTACCTCGCTTCCCTTTCCGAAAAGTTTCTCAACTCTCTCCTTCAACTTTTCCTTGTCGATCTTGGAGAGAAGCTGAAATACAAAAATAAACATAATTAATTCAACAGTAAAAAGGTTTTACGCAATAAAATTCATCCGAATTCTTATTATGATTATAGCTAGATTCTAGTACATTTATAATTTAGTTTGATTTGCTATCATCATTTACAAGTTATTCTGATCTATTCAAGTGAAATATCTTTGTCTTAAATTTTCGTTCGTATATTTACTAAATGACTGATAGATAAAATGAGGACTATTGGGAATTTCAGGACTCAAGATGCATTTTCTTTTGAACCTAACTTTTGGGGAAAGTGTTAAGTTGATAACTATTTCCTATCTATATATATAAAACACTAACGTACGTGGACCCGAAATCGACGTTATTTGTGTATCGTCGAATGGCAACAATCAATAACCCAGATATTTTTAATTCTTGCTGTTTTCAAATAGCCGAGGTCAATTTCTATGCAAAAAAAGGAATTAAATTGTAATATTTATGTTTGAACTGACTTTTAATTTCTTCCTTTGATGTAAAAGTAATTTAAACGTAATTTTGCTACCTGGTATCTGGCCACGTCAGAATTATTGTTTACTTTTTTAATTTGATTTAAAATTCCGTGTTTGGGTATTTGAGTTGACTGCGAGATGTTGCGAACATATTTGAGGATTCCCGAGTATTATAAATATGTGTTCTTTTTGTTAATAAATCATTATCGTCTTCGTCAATATCGTTTATATTACCTATTGCAGAAATATTATTTAGGTAATGGTAATGGTAATTTTAGTTACCGTCGTACTAGAGCAACACAACGGGCTATTGACGACTGTCCGGAATCAGTCCCTTAAGGGAAAGATTCGAGGACAACACCTCGTAATTTTGAACCACGGTCAGATGACGAAGCAACACCTGAGCTGGCACCCCACTCTCTAAACTTCCACGCCAACCCAACGTGAGGACAAATATTATTTAGGAGTTAGATTTTAATGATATGTCTATTTCCTGCAAAATATCACGAGACATGGGTAATTTTGTAGCGGTATATGTATATTTCGACCAACTTTCGTTAAATATTTGTCTAAATACGCAATGATTTGAAGAATTGTTTAAAAAAAAATAAATAAAATATACAAATCAAAACATGTTTAAATACGATGTGTAAAAAAGTTTAAAAAAAAGCACTATTACACACCGCCGAGAGCTAGCCGGCGCAGCCCGGTTAGTTAATTTAAATCTATACAATGAATACGCTTTTACTATTTTCAGAAACTAGCATAAATGCGCATTTTACCCACATAAATCAATCCCAATATTATGCACTAGACCAGGGATTCCCAACCGGTGGTACGCGTACAACTGGTAGTACGCGGCAACGTTTCAGGTGGTACGCAAGGATGATACGAGCGACCCAAATATTCTACGAAGTTCGTTCGATTTTTTTAGTATGTACAACCACGTTATAGGAAAAACGGAACTATATGAAATCAATTTTGTGATTAAGGTTTTTATTACATTGTAATAAATAACGCTAGCGGTAGCACATTATTTAAAGAGAAACTTTGTTGCTGATTATCTATTTCTATTCAATGGCCATCTCGGCGAAATTAAGTTGATATCTCTCCCTGTCTTATGTCATTTGTGACTAGTTACTTGGTAAGAGTGGTTTTTCTGAACTTTCGTATATAAAAAATAAATATAGAAACAGAGTAAGTGTTGAAGAGGACTTAAGAGTAAAGTTAAGCTCCATTGCTCCTGATATTGATATTTTAATAAAAGACAAAAAAAAAAAACTAGTTTTGCACTAAAAATTGATTTTTGATTATATTAGTCTTTGTTTGCTCTAATTATTTAAAATTATTTGTTTTTAGACCTGTGAGTAAAAA
Source organism: Metellina segmentata (assembly GCA_947359465.1). Lineage (NCBI taxonomy): Eukaryota > Metazoa > Arthropoda > Arachnida > Araneae > Tetragnathidae > Metellina > Metellina segmentata. The sequence continues at coordinate 116,771,495 of OX375879.1, read as the reverse complement.
TAAAACTGTAATTTTCAATAATCGTTTTATTTTTCCTTTGTTAAAACATCATTAATACGAAATACAAGTGCATTAATCATAAAATATGAAGCTTTCTTAGTATTTTAATTAAAATAAAACAAGCCATTGGGCACTTTTCTGACATTAGATATATGTTTCTAAAAAAATATCAAACTCTGGTGGTACGCTAAAAATTTCAAGTGGTACGCAGTTACTTAAAGGTTGGGAACCAATGCGCTAGACCATTATAGAGGTCTCGAGAAATGGATGAAAAGTCCTTTCGTAATGAAATGTTGAATTTGTTTTGTATAAAAGTTGTAAATATTTTCATTTTCTTGATAATAAAGCAGCCCAATGAGTATAGTGTAAAGAAACAGAGGAGATTGCATTACATTGGTGAAAAGTTGAGCAGTGAATAATTGGAATACATCTTCGTCACATTTCAATAGAAGTCCGCAATCTAACCTACACTGGCGGGCAAATAGTATGGACCGTGAGTATTTCATAAGATTAAACCCGAAAAATGAAACTCAAATCCTAACAGCGATTTGCAGAACGAAAGGGATTGGTAGAAAGACGAAGCGTGTGCAAATTCCCGAAAAGTGACGTCATACGACAACGCAGTATTTGATACATATAAGCAGCTTTTCTAAGCAAGGTCAGGAAGTGGAAAGCGTGTGCGCGTCTTTGTATGAGGTTCAAGTGAACCATTATTGTGTTGCAGGCGATACAAAGTCTAGTAGGAATCCATTTAGATGACTTTACGGTCGAATAGCATACTTAGATATCATGAACAGTGTAGCCGAAGAGTTTGGTTCATCATGAACCCATAGCATTATTTCGCGTGCATGGAATACATTTAAAGCAACGGGTACAACTGTTGTAAAGGTATATGGTGGTCGTCCAAGGAAAACAATGCCAAGGTATGACCAATATATAGTTCTGCAGGCCAAAAGAGATATGGACGCTAGACTGCAGGGAATACTGCAAAGCAACTGGAGATGACCTCAGGATACACACCATCAGTTCATTATGGCCAGGCATTTACATAGAGATGGACAATTTGCCCGACGCCGTTTCCCGTTGATGTCTACACGGGACACCGTTGATGTCTATTGGAGACATCGTTTAGAATGATATAAGGACTACAAAGCATGGACCATACAGCAATGGCGCATGGTAGTTGTCACTAATGAGAGTATATTCAGTCTAAAGAGCGATTTGTGATGTGAATTGAACTGGAGAGGGTGGGAATATGGTATCATTCGGTTAACATTACCGAACGAGATAGATGAGGAGATTGAGGTGCGTTTATCGTCTGAGGGAGGCATCATGCTGAATGGATCGTTCTGTACTCCACGTTTTCGTATTAGTTCGCCAACAGGAAACCGCTACTGAAATAATGGGATCTTCACCACGTATGTCTTTTCCGAGGTGACAATTGATTCTGGGTTCATTTTTACGGTCGATAATGCCTGACCTCATTGAACAAGTGCTGTGGATGAACTGTTGAAAAGTGAGGACTCGTATGGGTTCGCCTGCGTACTTCCTTGATTTGCATCCTGTAGAACCTGAATGGCACGCTCTGTGGACGCGCGCGTTTTGCGGCATGCTCATATAAACTGCAAAAAGTGCATTAACTGAAAATAACACTTTCATATAGAGGTGGACAATATTGCTCGGAGAGACAATCGACCTACTCGTATTAAGCATGGTTACACCCGTAGCACTCGTATTGAGCATCTTGGTAAAGCAACCATTGCAGTAAAGAGACATCATATTCCCTTTTTATTCATGAATGTGGTGCATACTGAGGTATCTGGAATCAACTTATTTATTTAGGCTGCTGCATTGCGAAGACATAGTAAATAATGGAATGGTCCTTAAGTTTTAAACATCAAGGGGCTCTTTTATTCAATTTGGTAATAGGTCCCGGGGTAGATGTATGGATACTATTTTATGTTCTACAGCACTCCTCTATTGTTGTCTGGGTAAATAAAAAAACAGTTATACTTACGGAATCCTTCAGTTTTTGGAAAATTTCACGGAGGTTGAAGTCGGCCAGAGCCAGTTCAAGTTGTTCCTCATGGATGGATCGCTTGTCCTTCAGTCCAAGCTTCTCCAGAAGTTCATCCACAAGCTTCTTGGACTTCTCCCTGATTCTGTCTATAAGCTCCCTAGCCTTTTCGCCAATGTCAACGTGCAAGTCCTTCATCTTCTCCTTGATCTCTTTCAGCTGAGGACAAGTGTAAAGAATTTGATGACATCGACAATGTGAAGAACGTATCTTTTTATCTATTATTACAGCATTTCTTAGATATTTCCTTGATAATTAAGATTTATTAAAACGTACACACATAACAAACTTTACTTAATTTTCTTATTTTTAATTTAGGTAAATTTATGCGCAATACTGAAAGTATAAAATATTTTGGTTCAATTGACATCCTTTTAATTGAGAACAAAGGTGCATTAATATTTCATTTTGTTGAAGTTATAGAAAAGTACTCTTCCCATGACGCTATATAATGCAGAACATATGGACTTGCGTCACTGCGCCTATAATTAGAAGAGGTCAAATAACCGCAATAATCGATTATCGTATGAGTTGACGGACTGGTATTGATCATAGCATTGATTATGAAGTTTGGTTCGATTGGGGTAAAACAAACAAAAATAGAGAACTCTCTTAAAACTTGCCATCAATTCACCCTTCATAACACATATCCACCTCTGAAATTCCTGCTGTGGAACTTCTGATACAGCTTCAGTCTACGTTTATAGCGGTGGCAACGGACGACGTGTTTTTTTTTTGGCGCACTTCTAGTAGCGAGTTACGGCAGGTTAAGGCAACCCCTCTGTATAACGCTTATTGCGGTTTTATGGCAACTTCGGCAAGCGGAAAGTTTAAATTTTCATTTTGAATATTCTATAAAGTTCTTTTAAAATCCGTTAAACTCTCGTTTGATTTCATTGGTTCATTTGAAATAGTCATTTCCTTTGGTACTTTAGAAGAGCGCCAAAAAAAAAAAAGCACCAAGGATGTTGCCACCGCTAGAAACGTAGACTGAAGCTGTACCCAACTAATTATAAGTAATATAGACTATTGTTGGACTGAGTGCATCAATGATCATTGTTTGAAAATTTACTGATCATGATTTGTTATGAAGCATATTTTCCTTAATGTTATTGAGAAATTTATGTGTAAGAAAATTTGCTATGAGTAAATAAATAATTTGTTATGCTATAAGATATTTTTCTTACTGTTATTAAAAAATTTAACGGGTACATAAATTTTCAATATATGAATTAAAATTTCAACCTCAACCAATAACAGCGCCTGAACGCCTCCATTGCAATAATTTTGTCCCGTTTCCGTGTCGTGTGCTTGTTAAAATACATTTGAGATCCTGGTAATATAACTTAGAGGCTATAGTTTCCTTACCTTGTTCTGGAGATCGTCTCGCACGGTTTTGCCATGGTCAACAGCCTCCTTGATCTTCTCAAGAAGTTGGTCAAGAGTTTCCCTCAATTTCTTTCCGAGCTCAGTTTTGACATCATTTTCGGTTCTGTGAAAAAATGCAATGCAATCTTTGAGTTATGTAGCGAACAGTTGTTATACAGTAGTATCTTGATAATACGAGCTTCGATTAACCTGATGTCTATGTTATTCAACTTGAGTTTACACCGAGTTTAATTGCTTTATGAAGCAGCAGACACATGATAGTATTATTACCGTAATATTTCCTGTATTTTTTATTCTATGTTTTGTGTTACTACGTCCGTATTATCTAAGTTTCGTTCTCAGAAGTGGCATCGGTTCCCATTACCTCGGAAAATCAAGGTTCTACTGTATCGGCTCCCACAATTCTAAAAGTTATTGCATTTCTGCTGACTTTTCCCTCCGAGCGGTTTCGACGGGATATCACGTCCATCAAGATCTGATTAATTTTGATAATGATGAGATGTATTTTCATCAATGAAGTGCCGATTTTATGATGATGACGCGATCAAAATCTGAACAGTCTTCTTCTAGTGACGAGATATCTCATGCATCAAGATCTGCTTATGGCTTTTCTAATGAGAAGATACATCGTCAAGTCAAACGCCAGGAGGATTTCGATATTTTACTATGATTATGAACTGCAGATTTAATAAAGTTAAATATTTGTTTTCCTGATATATCCCCCAGGGTCTAAAACAACCTCAAATCAGGTCGACGTTTTGTTTAAAAAAAATTTCAGCAAAGTAATTTCCCTTTTATGTAAATAATGTTGGTTTGAGCATAAACAAGTGCATAATTTATCTGAATATATGAAAAATATCTTGCTATTTTTCCTAATGACGAGATACCTCCTTTGAACAACTCCCAGGAGAGTTAATATTTGTTGATATATAAATTTTTGTAGTAATTAGTTATTGACTATGTAAAACCAGTCTAGTTATCATGGCTACTGTTAATGGTAATGAGTCTCCCGCACGAAGTTAGAAAAGGTGCCCCGCTCTTGTTTCGTACTCTCCCGACACTTACAAGAAGATAATTTTAAGGCTTTCTGAACAGCAATATGATTGTAGGAAATACAAGAAAAGACGAATTAAGTAACTTTTAAGCGTTCCTTGTATTCATAAGATGAAGAGAATGAAAGAATATTTAAGATTAGCATATCGCGAATAACACTGGGAAATATTTCTGAGAAAGGTGCAACATTATGGTTCAAACTATAACGTTTCTCATACTACATCCCTTAAAAACGACTTTTTAACCCAACAAGTGGTTTTGACAAGTTATCTCATCCATCAAAATTTGACCAATTTTATAAATGACAATCACAATATTCCCGATATTTTGATGATGACGAGATTAAGATTTGGCCAGTTTTCTTCTAATCAAGAGATATCTTGTAAAAAAAAACCATTTGGAGGGTTAGTAAATATCTTAAAGGACTATTTCTTTACACACAGGCGCAACGCCACTGGAACACTTACTCGTCAGCGTACAGGTGTCCTTCTTCGATTCCGAGGGATTCCTTGAGGGATGGGGCATCCTCCATTCCTACCATGAAGTCATGGTAAAACTCTTCGGCGGCATCGTCCAAGGCTGCACAAAAACCAGGAGATACCATTAAATTCAACAATACTCAGACTTCATCTGACTTTTTTACTGGTAAGGTAAGGTAATTTAAATTAACATCGTTCTAAAGCAACACACGGGCTATTGATGATGGTCCTGGATCAACCCCCCAATTGAAAGATCCGAGAACAACACCACGTCATTTTGAACCACGGTCAGATGACGATGCAACACATGAGCTGGCACCCCACTCTACAAACTTCCACACCAACCTAACATGAAGCCACGACAGGTTTAAGTTACACCAGCTGTCTCTACACCATACGCTTACAAATACCCATGCACTGACTTGAATTCGAACCAGGAACCTTCCGATCTAGAGGCTAACACCTCAACCACCAGACCGGTTGGTCTGCCGACTGTTTTACTGATTGCTTTAGTTCTGTATTACATGGTTTTATTTCTATATGTTTTACTGATTATATGTATTTTGTTATTCGGGTCCACTTGTCTTGTGTGTTCATATCTTGTTTTAACTCATCAAGGTTAAGTAACTCTCGACGTACCTTTTATCACTTTCCTACATCACAGGGGACCCACAATAGCCCTTTTGGAAGAGAAACGGATTTGGTAACCGGATGGTTGCGAGTTTGAATCCAATCAAAGACCGTCGCATATCAAGGGGATAGTGCACGTTAAAGCTGTCTTGGTTTCAAATGCCCTCCCGCTGTTGTGGGACAAGAGGGCAGAGTAGAAGATTGGAGAGTGAGGTACCAGCTAAGGTGCGGCTTCATCATCTGACCTTGACTAAAAATAACGTGGCTTGTTCTCGGATCTTTCCCTTCAGGGTTGATCAGGGACCGTCACCAAAACCCCACTGTCTTGCTCCAGTGCGACGTTAATTAAAATATCTACCTACCTGCATCAAAGTAGCAACTGGAAACCTTACTACCTTCAAATTTTTGCAAGTACAGTGTAGCATTACAATATTGTAAATTTACTGTTTTACAAATTTTCTCTGCATTTAATATGCATTTACCTGTTACATTAACATTACTAATTCGCACCTTTTACTGAAATGTGAAGTACTCATAGAGTAATAAGTTGATCTGTTAAATAAAGAATGTATTGATAATGAAATAAAGAATGAATGTATTTTCAACATTCATTTACCAAGAAGGTCAAATGACCAGTTATAAAATTTTGACTTAAAATTGCTTTTCAGGTCAATTTTTCGATTTTCCTCGAATGACTACTTATCCTGAAATGTTTGTAAAACCAATTTAAAACAATATCTTGTGAGGTTTTCCTGCCAACACATTAATGAATGTTAGTTGGAAGGAAGCATTGAATCCCCGAGAGTCAAAGGCGGGGTTGTCCTTGAAAGGTCATCCGGACCAGGAGAAAGAGGCAGGAGTAGAAGGGTAGGGGTTGAAAGGGAAGGTGGTTTTGCAAAAGGTTTGCACCGATACCGCGAAACTTGTTTTGAGCGGAAAAATTATTGTGATTCAAGGCATTGTGATATACTGACGGTTAAGCAGACCCTGGCATACAGACGTTTTACACACAACTGAATCGGATTTCGCCTTGAATTACTAAACTCGTTAAAGACGAATCCTACCCCACAAAACGACTTTATTTTAATCAACAGCTGATAATATGAAGCGTTTACACACGGAGCCTCATTGATGAAATGAATGCCATTTTTGAAAGAAAAAAAAACGACGCTAAAAAGTGTGGAAAACAGAAATCTCCAAGCCCATCAGCCACTCCCCCCACTGTTCCATGTGTTTCGCGGTTTTACTAGACATCTATCCTCAAGGGATTTGCTTAGTGGATGTGCTTTGTAGGTCATTGAATAGTGCAATTTGGGAAATATGTTTGTCTTCTTTTTTACGCTTCAACACTTACATTGCAGGGTTTATGTTTTGCCTGGGTCGAAGGTCATTTTGACCACTGTTTTGGAGTAGAAGAAATAACGCTCAAATTCCAAACATTATTAGAACAAATCCCAACTAATAGCTTGTTCGATGCGTATGCCATAAGTGACGTTGCACCTCACGCGACGCCTCAGAACTTGTTGAAAGCAGATTTTCTAAGCAAGATCAGGAGGTGGAAAGCAGGTCTGCGCACTCAAGTGGATTGTTGTTGTGTACAGATGTTACAACGTCTACTAGGACACATTTAGATGACTGTGAGGTTCTACGGCCAACACACTGAGGAAGGTTGGTCGCAATGAACCGTGGGGTCACAGAGGGACATAGACGGGGATGTCCTTTGACAGTCATCAGTAAAGTCGCGTTCATATCGGAGTTGCCAAACGCCGCTCCAAGCATCGAAGATATTCCGAGAAACGGCACTGATTTTATCGTCACGATCTCGTGTGGGGGGTGGCGAGTTTGCAACTCCAATTTTGTTTTCCACCAGGAGTCGGTGAAGATCAAAGGACTGCAACTTTTCGAGGGACATTTCTCCGAGGCGAAATTTGGAATGAAAATGTTTCCCTATTTCGTCCCCTTTCGCCGCCTCCCTCTGCCATTCGGCACCCCATGGTCGCTCACGCCGTCTTTTGTTCGCTCACTGTGACATTTTGCCCTCATCGCTTGCCTTGACTACATCTCACGCCAAACTGTCAGTGAGTGACCTATTCGATTAAAATGCCGTGAACGAAAGAGCTGGTGATTACATAATCGAACTATGTAGAGAGGCCTGTCCTCTTTGTGTTACCGATAAAAGTCGTCGTTTAAGTCGGAGTGAGTCAGCTAAAGGGGTCGTAATACGTCTTCCTCGCAAAATGTTGGAGAAAAATATTTGAAACTTCGTTGTAAACGCGGCTTAAGGAATGGAGACTCAACCAGAGGAGACATAGGAGGATGGAATTGTGAGGGTGCTTTTCGCTGCTATCTTCCAAAATATTCGGAACTGCGTTTAGATTTCTGGGTACTGGTCTAGAAATGATTGAATAAGTGTACTGCGAATTTACCATATGAAGAAGCGTCACTCTCTGGCAGTGTATGTAGAAAAGACCCAAACAAAGCGAGTTTAAAGGCTCTTCGCCTCTCCTTGCATCCGACATAAATATGAAGCAAACCTATTTCCTTGACGGGTTTAATATTTTGTGGTTTTACAGCGTTGAGAACTCTAAAACCATTGCATTCACACTGCTGTGCAAAATAACAAGAACATACTTCACAGTAAGGAGACTCGTGCTTCATTGTATCCTAAAGAGAGATAAAAGAATATCTCAATTTCGATTTTTCTTCTTCTTTGGAACTGAATTAATTGTATCAATTCGAGATAACAACTGTGGAAATATTGTGTTCCGTTCAAAACAGTTGGTACACATACACTAATGCCTATTGTTTTGCACACAGCAATCATATTTGATGATTAAATCACCACATCTAATAACTGAAGTAATCACGAGTAAGTAGGTATGGTATTTCAATTAACGTCGCACTGGAACAAAAGAAAGGTTTATTGGCAACAGTCCGGGATCAATCCCGATGGGAAAAATCCTAGGACAACATCTTGTAATTTTCAAAAATGGTCTGATGACGAGGTCACACCTGAGCTGACACCCCCACTCTCCACATCACGCCAACGAGGCTCCTATAGACTAGACTTAACGTTCACCAGACATATACGAAGTACCCTTGAGAGGGCATATCCAGTAAGTTTGAGCAATGAACAATTATGGATTCAATTTGAAAAAAAAAGGGGGACTTGTATAAAGTAGAATAAAAGGCAAACGGGTTAATATGAGGAGTGAAATCAGTTCTTACCATCATAGAATGACGCCGAGGCACAGCCTACGAGGAAAACAAGCACAAGAAATTTCATAGCGCAACTCTGAAAAATAAATTTAATATAAATGAGTTAGATATTTTTTAAGGATAAAGGCGAATGGTGGTCTTAATTTATTTCTATTAGCGCCATTTATACTAAATATAAAAATACTGCTTTACAAAGAGATTTTGGTTGTGATTTAGGGTATTTCAAATTAAAACTTTCGACTAGAAATATCTTGTTGATAGTAAAAATTTGGAACAATTTTTTATCATTATTGAATTAAATAAAAAATGGGTGACGGTTCAGGTTTCCAATAAAAATATTTGGGAACATTAGTTTTTATGGTTTAAAAAAGAAATGTCTTATTTTCAAAGCAATTAATTTAGGAAAACATAAACAGCTATTAACGTGAAACTTAGTACAGCTAAACATTGAGATGTATTTACAAGAGAACATTTTATATAAATATGTCCTGTATCTACTATTTCTACAGAGATTGAGAATATTAATACAATGTATAATTATATACATGGAATTATTTTTAAATCACCATCATTTCATTGAAAAACAGGATATGCATTATTTTTTTGAATTCCTAAAATACATTCCTTTCATCAGAAACTAAACCCATATTCCTTTTAGTAACACACCATAGGAGTGTTTAGGGTCACACCATAACTAACGGAGTTTTTTTCGTGTTGAAGAATATAAATTATATATAAGTGAGCATAATATAAATTATATATTTAGCAGAACAGCGCATAGAAGTTTGCGCTGAAGTTTCTTAATGTATGGCAAAAAGCACATCTTAGTCTTGTTAAAAGAATTAAATTCTGAATGTCTACTTTATTATGATCGCATTTCCTTTTTCGAAAAGATACGGCACTAAAAGCATTTTCACTCATCTTTTCTGTACTTAATTCCATATTCCAGAAATTCCAATTGCCTTATATACTCGGATTGCTGTAGAATTTCATTATAACTTTTAAGTGAAATTTTAGAACTATTGCGTAATTCCACTGCTTAAATCAAGCATATTTAAGTCGCGAAATTGGGCTAGTGAAACCCGTAACAGTTGATCTTATATTGTGTGCATTCCTTAGTTATAAAACCGCATCACGTTTGAGTTGACCCAATACAAAATTAGCTAGTGCAAAATTTGATATTGTCCGATTGAAAGACACATGATGTATAAATACAGTATACATTTTTAATAACCAATTAAGAATTGTAATATTTTATTTTGAATAAAATATCTTGTATAAACTATAAACAGAAATTACCGCATTGAGAAACACTTCATATATAGCTATTTATATTTTAACTAAACCAGAATATTTACTTTCTTAAAAGATAAAATCAAGGATTTCGCTTAATGCCTCGAGAATCACCTTTTAACCAAAACCCTTAAAGAATCAATTGCATATTATTTAATTTTTTGTTTTTAAAGATGATTTATAAACTTATTCCAAAATACAGTAATTAAAAACAAATTTAATACTCTTCTCCTTTTTGTGATTATAGTTTTTACTGGATGATACTTATTGTATATCGATAAATGTTTGTCCAAAGAAAACTATCTCTCACCATCAACATTAAAAAATGAAGACTTACCTGTGATTCAGAAGTACCGCAGATGCTAAGCACTCAAATATCTCGGTGCAATTTATAGCTGTGTATCGAGATCAAGGGTTGATTTCGAAATTTTTATCACTGTCACAAAAAAGAAGAAACCCGGATTTATCATCTCAACAGATTTTTCTTTTCCTTCTCGTTGTATCCTTCAATTTCACTCAGCATGTGCGAATTCCCACACGACCGATAACATAGTGCAGAAAGTAGCGTTTTAAAACCTTTCCTGTTACATGTAATGACGTTATATCTGGTGTGTTTCTTACGCTTAAGACGTAGAAAGTAAAAGTAAAGATAACGTAACAAACAACTGCTTGTTTCTCTTATGATACAGGTGAATATCCTGGCTGAAAAAAGTTTTGAATTTAACAAGATTATTTAAAAATTGCTTTAAGAGTTCTTTTCATCTGGTAAGGTTACTGTAACTTTCGATATATTGCGCTTCTTGGGGGGAATGAAACAATCGATGCATCATGAGAAAACCTGATTATACTGCCGATAAAAGACAAGACTCTTTGAATCTATCATGATCAAAGTTAAACGCAATATTAAAATACTTGCAAGACAAATTTCTCCGCGTTCAATAAATATTAAATCATGGATTAGATGAAGAAAATGAGTAATGCATCTGATAATATTTGTGGTTTTAGCAGAATAACCCGGTATTGCTCGGATTGAATAGGTTAGATGGAGATTGAAATGTGATCAGACCAATCCCTTTTGTTACTTAGAATAATGCGAGCATCATTTAAGCTCACGGAAAGTATTGTAACATCGTGTATACTTTTTAATAACGTCTACGCTATATGTATGTTGCATATCCATGGAAACGATAAGCCACTCATTCTGTTTTTTATACTTTGTTGTGAGAGGAGTGGCATCAGGAAGCTCGAAAACAAGAAAAAATAGAACTGTTCGCATTTTGTTTGGATTGTGGGTTTTTGAACTGAGCGGTGATCGTAAATAGTTAAGATATGTATATAAAATATAAATAACCTATTAAAGAAACTTCTTGTATGTTAATTCATGAGAGCCGTCTCATTTCATTTATAAGAAATGAGTGGTTTTTTTTTTATTTCCAATGTCAAGGCAGTACAATTGCAAAGACAAATACAAATACAATACAATACAATACAGTACAAAGTTGATCGAGGTCATTTTAGCCTTATACAAGGCCAGAAGTGATGGTCACTTGTGAAGGGGCACCCAGTGGGTGGACCATCATTGTCCCTAACAAAGGATAGCACAATTTACATCCATGCCCTAACCCTGGATTCGAACCAGGAACCTTCCGATCCAGAGGCCAACACCTTGACCACTAGACCTTTTGGTCGGCTGAGTGTTTGTTTAGTTCGCTGTCTTTAGCGACAATGTATATGGTACATCCATACATAAAACCCATTTGACTTTCATTGAAACCCTCCAGCTGTACAATGTTTTTACTAAGGTGATTACTTTAGAGGTTCATTTTGAGTTTAGGAGTGTTTAAGAATACCACGCAAGTTCTTTTTCAGTAAAAATGACGAAATTCCAGCGCATAGTTTTGCACTCAGTTTTCATATCAATGTTGTTTGACTTCTGGCACTTTTTCACGGGGATGCGATGCTTTCGAATTTCATCATCGTTATAAGAGGATAGCAAATAAAATTGGTACGATACGTGATCAATATATTTTTTGAAGTAAATACGCTTTTTTTGAAAATTCCATTCAGATTCAATTGAAATAACGGAGCTTGTATTAAAAATAAATGTCATCAGTGTAGACAAAGTAAACTCAATCGGCAACAACTTTTCAGAAAACAGAATGTTGATTTTATAGCGCTTTTAAGGTATCCAAACACGTTCGAGACCTCTTTTATTTAAATGTGGTATAGAAACATTTTAATGTTTAGTGTTATTAAACAATAATATTGGGTTATAAATATTTAAAATACATATTAATAATTTTGTAAAAATGATAATTATGTAGTAAATTTTTAAGAAATTTGTCAAAAACTTCAAATGTGCTACATGAAAATCTACTCAACCCATTTGAGAAATGATGCTACCAAAATAAACTACATCAGGGCTCGAAATACCCGGGTGCACAGGTGCACATGAAAATATAATTGTGCACCTAATTTTTTCCCACTAGGTGCACGCAGAGCACCTTGTGCACCTAATTTAAAAACTTAGGTGCACAAGGTGCACCTGTATTAAAAAATCTATTTCGAGGCCTGAACTACATGCATTTTTCTCGGGAATGAATAAATAAGAATCTAAAGGATATTTAAATAAACAAACATTTTACAAGCGATCGAAAAATGGATACAAGATTTTTGATAGTTTCACAGTCCTATTTCTTAAATAAATGGCCATAATGAAAAAAATTTTCAACTCAGCATAGCTATTTTCTAGTTCAATCCCTAGACAACTTTATAAGGAACACGTTCTCAAAGTTTTACGAGAATCCATCCGTAACTTGTCACATTTGAAGTGAGGAAATAATGCATAAATATTAATTTAGTGTAAAATATAGTTTGAAGTGTGTGTGTGTATCGTTTGCTCTCTCTTGCTTTTAATGTTTGTTGTGTAAACAATTTTGTTCCTCACTTCTCTTTAAAAATATTCATATTTCCAAAAGAGAAACCATTTAAACATTTTAAAAACTTTTGTAAAATTATATCTGCAAAAAAAAATTAAATTTGAAATTTAAATTTTTATTTGTTTTTGGTATCTTAATAGCCATTTACTGTGTTTTCCATACCTACTTCCAGTTTTCCCGCCTTGATTAAAATCTTAATATCTCTGCAACTAATTAACTTATAGAAAAATCCAATATATTTTGGAAAGTCAAATAAATACTCAAATAAATAATTAAATAAGATGAAACACTTTTTTGGAATTTTTGGTTAAAAATTACATTTTTAACGTGTCCGGATACCTTAAAAAAGAAAATAATTGCTTTCAACTAATGCTTCACAGGTATTAAAGTAAGCAACCTCAATGTTTTCTGCCACTTAAGACAAAAATTTCAATTTCTCAACACAGTCCCTAGTTTAAATACTTCTTAACTTATTCCAAGATCAGCAAAGTCTTCTTCAAAATTCACTTTATTCCAACAGACAATCAAATTTAAATACCTTATGGAACCTTTTTCAATTCAGATTTGGATTGGAAACCCCGCACCTATTTAGAATGATAGACGTAGTTACTTGACAGTAGAGTACGTCTTTTACTAATAGAAACATGAAAAACAATTTAAATTTTATTGATTTTAATCATTTTGTAAAGCAAATCTTTCAAAACTTGGAAACTTATTTGAACTACAACGTATGGCTGCTTGTTTTAATTTTACGTAACTTACATTATTTAAAAATAATTTTACTTTAATTTTACTGGTCCTTTTTAAAATTACATATCTTATTTAAAACGGTTTTATTTTTATAATTTAATTGTTTTCATGAAACATAATTCGACAAACCATTACGTATTCAATCAGGATTCGGAAAAGATTGTCAAAATACTTATACCGACGACAATTTACCCATGTGTCTAGTGATATTTTGAATAAAATAAAAATTATATGCTTTAAAATGTAACTTCTAAATAGTACATCTAGAATATGTAAAATGCATAAATACACACACACAAACAGAATTGAAATTCTGGTCAATTAAAAATTGTAGAATCCTGAAAACTGAAAAACGAAAGATATGAGCGAAAACGGGTCGAGTTCCGACTTCCCTAAATATATTCCAAAAATATTACAATTCGAAATTTTTTTTTTGTCTAAGATTGATTAAGACGATGATTTATTTACTAAAAGAAAACGCAATTGGAATACTTAGAAATGCTCATGTATGATCGCAACGTTTCTCTGTTTTGACTCAAATACACAAACACAGAATTCTAAATCAAATTAAAAAACAAAACATTAATTTTGGTGTTGCCAGATAACGAGTAGAAAAATTAGCTTTTATGATCAACGAATTTTTCGCTTGGGCGCTTTTGATTTTTCTTGTTCAATAAGCTTGTTTATTATGCGATGTAAGTTATGTAAAATTAAATATTTTAAATATCTCATATCATCAATCAAATATTCATGAATTATTTATATTTTGTAGGGAAATAAAAATAGAGTTCAAGCATAAGTATTAGAATTTCAATTCTTTTAATTTGTTTTGTTTTAAATTGTTCGTTCTTCAATACTGATAAAACAATCTGAGTTTGCGTACCGCACTCATAATAATACTCAATGTTATTGCCATCGGTATTTCGAATTGGTTTTACCTAGTTTTACCTTATCTGCTCACCCAACACAAATAGAACGGGAACAGACTACTTTACCCGCAGGGTTCTAAAGAATACGTGTACCAAATTGCTTTAGATTGGTCAAACAAAGAATATTTGTAGAGAACATGGCAGACGATAACTCTGCTTTATTATAGAGACAATTGTGGAACTCATTTAAATCTTAGATGGCGCTGGCGTCGCTGACGTCATGCGTCTTCCCAGCTCTCCCACACTGGCAGCTTTTGTCAGTTGAAGTTCGACTTTGATTCGAATTCGATAAGAACCTAAGCGTTCTTAATTAGATGTATTTTATTCATTCGATTTGCATTAATATGCATTCTTTGTCTGTATCTGTAAATATTGTAATTAAACTTTTATTTAACTGAAAGAATCTCTCTAATCGTCATTTTTGTATAGATCTAAAAAAACAACTGAACAAATTTGATAGTAGAAATTCTGCCATTCTACCTTAACAGCACAAAGCGAAAGTAATGTTTACACAGAAACTTAATGAAAACACGCATGCGATAGTTTTATTAAACAAGCAAAATACCCGACCTTACTCGGTTTGAATTGGTTTACTCTAGATTGAAGAGATGAACAAATTTTTTTTAATGACTTACGTTTTTCGTAGAATAAAATAATATTTTAACACCTTT
Source organism: Metellina segmentata (assembly GCA_947359465.1). Taxonomy (NCBI): domain Eukaryota; kingdom Metazoa; phylum Arthropoda; class Arachnida; order Araneae; family Tetragnathidae; genus Metellina; species Metellina segmentata. The sequence goes on along the minus strand of OX375879.1, from coordinate 116,756,066 downwards.
CGCCATCTTTTTAATTTCTACAACTTACTTTGGACACATATCCTACACATGCATACCCATTCATGTAATACATTTCACATTCATCGCACCCTTACTGTATGACAAAGCTACAAAATGGCCAAAGGTGGCACTAAGGTTAGTGCTACAGAAGTCGATTTTTAGGGAGATTTGAAATTCCCTTTCTTAAGTTATTTTCATGGTCAACTCAATTAATAAAAACGGCTCTCGCACTCATAGTCAACAAATATATTTTTTTTTACTTGTAGCACTCTTACATTCGTCATACGACATGGTGGAATTCAGCAATCTTCTCCTGTCATTATTGCAAAGAATTGTTTAATGTTTGAAAAGTTTTGTTCGGATTTTTTAAACATTATTTATTTTTCAATAATGGCATAATTACACTAAAAATTTGCTTTATTCTGACTTACCTGCCACTTTAAGCCGAATAATATGTGGTGGTGTTACGTGTGATGAAAAAGAAACAGAATTTTTTTAAATAATAAATATTTAAAACAGAAAAAAATACCCAGCGAAATAAAAGATGTCGGGAAAAAGTTGTTCTAAAGATATTAATTTGTGATTCATTTTTACCTCTTGATCTCGTAGTTGCCACAACTTACTACTAAAAATAGCACAAAATTTAGAAATGCGAAGTTAATTCAAAGCAAAAGGAACAGAAAATATTACTTCACGTTATTAACCAACACGAGATTTCGTTTCATTCCCGTTCGTTGAAAAATAACGTCTGTTCCAAATATTCGGAAATTGTTTACATTACACAAAGAACAGAAATAAATAATGTATCACAGCTGAAACTCCATAAAAAAAAATAACCGAAGATTAATTACTTTTTTGGCACAGTACTGGTAAAGCAATCAAAGTAATCGCAATATTCAATATGTATTCCAATTTTTCCATTATTACCAAATTATGGTTGATTTAAGTATACTTACTCATGTGTTTTAGCATGAAACTCATCTAAATATAACAATAAAGAAATGTTTAATACTGCATTGACTAAACTAATAAATAATGTATAAAATAAAACACATTCCAATCAAATATCTTGAGTAAAATTCCTGTGATGTTTGCACAAACACACAAACACAAAATCGAACATAGAACAGAAAGACCTTCGCAACCGATTTCACTTACTAAATAAAGATAAGTACTCACTGTATACAAATTTCCTTGAAAATGTATTAAACCGTGTGGACGTGTTTAGGACACGTACATACATACAGACAGACACCAAAGAGGCGAATGAAGACGAATGGAAGAGGCGGATTCGGCATCATAAGGGTCCAAAACTGATAGAAAACTTGAAATGGGCCGAAAATATTCAATCTACAAATAAACACTCCATTCTTATATGTATACATAATTATAAGTATACAATTTTCAATATTTTAGAGACCCCCTAATAGGTATAATTTTTAGTTCCATTTAGAATTTTGGCGTGGTGTGGAAGTTTGGAGAGTGAGAAAAACCCCTTCAAGAGTTTTTCAAAGTGGTCGATGGTCAAAAAATTTTGCCGGACCCTGGTATAGATTTTACAATTTTCTTACACTGTCCAACGAGGGGCATTTCATGTCAAATAGTAGTTGTACTAGCTATAAATAATTGTAGTAACACAACTGTCAATCAGCGACGGTCTGGGATCAACCCCGAAGGGAACGATCTGACGACAACACCTCGTAATTTCGAACCACGGTCAGATGACGAGGTCAAAATCTGCGCGGGCACCCCACTCTCCAAATTTGTACACCACGCCAACGTAAAGACGTTTGAGGCCAGGACAGACTGTGTTATTATCTTTGTAAACTGATTCACAAGATATTTTCTAAAATATTTTCATCGGGTTTCGAATCTGTGACTTTAACCCTCTTGTAGGTTGTCTCTACGGGGGTGCCTCTCGTCATTAACAAAACAGACCGGATCTGGATGAATGAGATATCTTGTCATTAGGAAAATAATGTCCAGACCTTATCTCGACATCACAAAAAAATATTAGCAATATCCCGAGAAATCTCATCGTAAGCAAAATTGGCCAGATCTTGATCGAAGAGATATCTTGTCTAAACCACTTGGAAGGCTGATGTGAGCAAAATGTCAAAGTAAAGAAAGAAATGGTAAAGAAAGGGTAATGATAAGAGAGTTCTGATAACGTTCACACACCCCCTTCGGTATCCCCAAACACGATCCTCGGTCCGAATATTTCCGGTCTGGTTCGTATTTGGACTCCCGGCCGGGTAAATGTTTTCTTATCTGGCTCCAAGCGTATGTTAAACTTTCCCAGAGGGGAGTATTAGATCTGTGTGTGCTGGATAAACCAGATCGTAAAGCCGTGTCCAGACTTCGGGCCGCTTGAATCTTTTCAGAAGGTAATGTAATTTTAATTAACGTCATACTAGAGCAACACAGCGGGTTATTGACGACGGTCCGGGATCTCGCCATAAGGGAAATATTCGAGGTCAACACCACGTTAATTTTCAACCACGGTCAGACGACGAGGCAACACCTGAGCTGGCACTCCACTCTCCAAACTACCACACCAAACCAACGTGAAGACTTTCGGCCACGACAGATTTAATGTGCACCAGCCGGCCTCTACACCATACGTTACAAACATCCATGTAGACCCGGAATCGAACCAGGAACCTTCCGATCTAGAGGCTAACCCTCTAACAGCCAGACCGTTTGGTCGACTCTTTTCAGAAAACTATACCTGAACTGCGAGTCGGATAGAAATATTGGGAGGGACGTATCTCGCCTACCGAATGAATCTGTCAGAAGGGGAAGAAATTAATACATCCACAAAATTAAAATTAAAAAAAAACACCAGTTATTGATGTGATATCTAACACCATTATGAAGAAACTTCCACTTCAAACTATCTTTCTCATCACCCATATTATTAATGCCATTTTGTCTCAAAGACACTTTCCCACTGACTGAACAATAGCTGTCATTGACCCAATTCTGTAAACCTCCCAACCAAGCTGATATCAACATGCCGATCAGCTTACTCTCCATCATAGTATATGGATCTAATCGAAGGGTTGCTAGAGTCTCTCTCAGTTACCCTCCTTTTCGGAGGGTCTCAAATGGTTTGAAGAAATATTTTTATAGTTAAGAAATATAAGATATATAAAATAAGAAATATAAAATATATATGAAATATTTTTTAAGGCGGTGCCTGCACACCAGTTAAACCGTATTAGATCTCTGGAGCCTGTCCAGAGGGCCATTTCAGACTGGTTATTTACTATCTGTGATGGAGGAGGATTGAATTACGACCGGGCAGTGGTTTACAAAAGACCAGCGCACGAGTTGAATAGAATATATATTCAGACAGCACTATATAAATACATTTATGTTATGTTCAAAATCGTAAGGGGGATTAAAAGTGGTATTTTCCACACAAGAAAAGTCACATGCCATGAAGAAAATAAAGATTTGAGCGAAAAGACTCACGTTGGGACCACGTACACCGTCAGGACCAAGTCGTACACAAAACACTTGTTTTGTCGTCTCACATTCTCCAAGTGATAGTGAACCCCGCGCGTTCCGTTTCTTCACTCCTCTGGGTCTGAGGCTTCGCGGGAGAAATGGTGAACCCTCATTGGCGGGTATGGTTATCGCACCCAACTCAAATGGAATGGGGGGGGGGTCATCTCAAAATACAATAATAAACTACTGAGGGGGCCTGATGCAATTTGTTATATTTTAGGTCTGATGAACATATAGTCAGTGTGTCTGACGAACATATAGTCACCGTCCCGACTGTGGAACTGGTTTAATTTATTCCTTGGGCCGAGTCTGATCTGTGGGTCGAATAAAAATATTCGGTCTGCCGTTTCTGGTCTCCGGCCTGAGATCAATCTGTTCACTACAGTCGCTTTATCTTACGAGTACGGTCTTCTGTGGCAAATATACGGTTTATTATAATTACGCTTTTTTTCAGCCATTTCTCAGATAGCTAAAAATAGCTACAGACCATTTAAATCTACTCTTCTCACTTTCTTGTCGATGACTCGAAAATTTCTCATCCATGGAGACTCGGAATTTCAAAACTCTCCTCCAGTAGGGAAAAAAACTTCAAAGGAGCTTCCAAAGATTTCTACTAGCCACGAGCTTTACAGTAAACTGTATCCTTAACGGCGAGGATAAGCGGATTTCTCCCTCGAAAGGAAGTATCTAAAGTATCCCTGGTTTTCTTTTGTTTTAGTGGATCTTCGTCCTCTCTCAAGTGGCAAATCCTGATGTCAAGATCACCGTTCTCAAGAACATAAAACGCATTTTTGTTTCAAATTTACACTTGGCTTTATAGCAAGATGTTGTTCGCTTTCAAATATTCACGATATTTCTTTTAACAATCGTTATTTGACCACTATCTTTTGAGTTAACCGTTTAAATTACTCGTATACCACATTAAAAGAATATATACGGGATATTCTACATTATAGACTAATCAGGCAACGAATATCATCGGACAACGGATATATCTCGAAAGGATATGAATCCTTTCAATCTTACTGATTAAAAAACTTACATACCATAATTCACGATTTTAATGTAATTTAATTGATATTATTTGCATTCCGATTTATTTGTAAAGCATATAAAAATAAAAATGTTCGAACAGTAAAAAATTTAAAACAATTGACATACAAAGTTTTATAACGTACCTTAAACGGATAAATACTTTAAACACAATGATAAAAATGTCAATTCATTCAGAAACTAATTTTAAAATACGATGCAAATAAAAAACTTTACATAAACTAGCTCCTTTAATTCACGATTACAAATTACCACATTCATATTTATTTGCTGATAAAGATTTTTCAGTTAAATTTAACGTGATACTGCATTTCATTTTCTTACGTACGATTACTTAAGCTTGAAATATTCGGAATTTGAATTGCATCGTATTCTATGAACAAAATCTTTAACAAATATGTAGATGATCTTCCTAAGTAAACATAATTACTTGGAGGCCCCTAACAAGTTCTATAAATATTTAAAGAAGATATAAATTAGCTGATTAAGACAAATTGAGCTGTCGAAAGTTTTATTCACACATTTACGAGATTATATTTATATATAAATAACTTACACGTACCCATGCATCGTTTTATTCAACATTCTAAATGCTTTATGAGTCAATTTTAATGTAAGGATGAATATTTAATTCGTAGAGTAATGGACGACAGAATGTTCTCTGCAATTTTCAAAATCAGTTTAATTTATTACAAATATAATTATATTTTTATTACCTGTCGGAAGAAAATTTGCATCACTATTTCAGTTACTGTCGGGACAAAACAGGGGCGATACTAATCCTAATTTACTTTGGAGATGAAAACTTACTCTATTTACTCTTCGGATGATAGAAATATCAGTTCAATCGCATTTACACTAGAATAGCCGGATTTTAGACTTACCTAAAACCGCCATCGGGGATCAACTTGACCTTCATAAGAAAGAAATGTATGCCACATCAAAGTAGATTTTTTAATTGTTAAAGGATATTAAAATTACAATACATAAAAGTGTTTTTTTTTTTTTAGTTTCTGAGTTATTATTATTATTATTATTATTTTTATTTTTTTATTTTTTTAGTTTTCAGAGCTAATTCTTTTTTTCTTTTTTGCTTAATAAGCTATTATTTTGAAATTACAACAACAAAAAATGACAATGTATAATGTAATGTATAATATTGCACAACATTATACATTACATTATAGTATATTGGAATGTATAATATTACACAATATTCTTTCGCAGGAGACGCGATAAGAAAACAAACAAAAGATACAAATGCAAATAATAGAAATTAGCACGCACCATGTATCAAAGTGAGGTTACTAAAAACATAAACTATGGATAAACACACAATGTGTTCCAAAGTTCAATAGACATTAGCGCTGGACAACAACACATTTATCACAAATTGGTTTCTGGCATCCCTCACAACTGGCAGGTCTCATTCTGTCCCTTGCTAAGTTCAGAGGCGCATTTCTTTCGTTTTGGGGTCTGTACTCGAACAATAGGAGGCATCTGTTGTGCAAAGAACCATTCGTAGTTCATTCCACGAGCGCAAGATTAAATTCTCGATGTGAATTTTTTGAAGCCCTATGATTCCTTTAAAATTAGCAAAGCAACAAGTGCCGCAATGTCAAGGACTTTATAAAATACATGAAGAGGTCTCCTGCGAGTTCCACATCTCGTAGTATATTTACTTAGCATCTGATCTATTGCATCTACGCCACATTTAGTATGATTATAGTAACTGACAGTGTTCGGCTTCTTTGCGCTGTTTGCAAGCACATTCGTGTGCATGATTTTAAGAATCGTGACATTCTTTTGATACACACTGATGTATATATAGAGAGACAAACAAAAGAGAAATCTGTGGGAACCATTGATACCTGAATCTAACGGCTTCAGGAGGGCAAGGGCCTCCTGTCTACTCCATCCTCTCGACATTGTTTATACGGAAAAATGCTTACACACTGGTCGAAATAAAAAATTCCGTGAACACAGCTGTGGAAAGTGGTGTCGAGTTTCGCACTCGATTGTAGCTGTAGCAGGACTGGTTTCAGTCCAAAAGTTATGCAGCACACCAGCCCTGCTAGGATGCGAGCACATTTCTGAGGACAGTCAGAGTGCTGTGTAACTGTATCTATAACTGTGATTGCATTACGTAATAGCCATGTGGCGCGCTGTATATATATTGTTCGCTCTTGTTGCTTTGGCTGTTGTGTGTACTTCTCGTCTTAATAAAGATCTTAAACACAGAGTGCTTAGAGCAAAACCGCAAACTGTCGCGATAGCGATTATAATAGAGGTGAGAATTTCCCCATGCGCATAAAACAAAAATGAGGCATCGGAGATTCGAAAACAGACATTCACTAGAAAATCGGTTGTTTTTCTTATGAGGGTAAAGATGACACCTGTTGGCTGTTCGAGGCATTTCTTAGATTATCTTATTTAATTTAGTAATCTCTTATTAAATTTAATAATTAACATAGAAGTATGAAAATTTATCACAGTTCACTTGCAAGTCTTTTTAGAAAAGTAAAAAAATATGAGCTTCGATGTTCAACTGTATGGTCAAATAAAGTATAGGAAATTTGGAAAAAGGGTCATATGACCACAACGGCGCTTCTAGTGTTAAATAGTTGTAAATAAGCTATTCCGTTGCATATGTGGAGTAGAACGCTTATTAAAAAAATTAAAAACTTTTATTAAGAAAACAAAAAGCAATCGAAAATTACAAAGAACAGCAATCAACTCTCTTTTTTACTTCGTCTCGAATTGTAAATTTTAAATTAATTTTTTATCACACTAGGGGGTTCCGCCCCCTGCTCGCTATCGCTCGTCAACCCCCGATGATAGCTACGCAATTATATTTAGTTCGCGTCGCGAGCTAAACTTTTCAACATTGAGGGGGAAAGGATTGCTTCACAATCCATCCCCATTTGGATCACTGCTGGATTGATCCCGAACCTCTAGTACGACTTTAATTGAAGGTTCCCTTCCCATTGCCATATCTATCGCATGCACCCGAGTAACGAAAAATTACCTACTTTATTTACGAGATTAGCAGATCTGTATATAAGCCGACTCCCGTACTTTAGCTTTAGAAAACGTTACAAAAATTATCGGCTTATACACGGAAATATACGGTAAATAAAAACAAAATGTTTTTTAAAATGTCAAGAAAACAAAACATCTCATTTCCACATAAAAAAGAAAATTGTTAAATAAATAACATATTGTTAAATTCAGAGGAAATCTCATCATAATTTTAGATCTTTTAGTTATATTTTTATTAGATTTATATTTTTAGATCAGTGTTGTAATAGTACTATTTAAGATTTTCATATTCGGCTGTTGCTATGGAAACTGCTACCGAATTTGCCAGTTCTTCTGAAAACTTTGCAAACATAGCGCGTACTCTCAAATTTTATGAATGAATGAATTAAGAAATATAACTGTGTTTCTCGTCTGCGATACTCCGAATTCACTAGCCCTTTGAACCACAAGACTCGCTACCACGTGACTCGCTATCTACCAATCACAAAGTGAATAAAACTTAAAAAGACCGAATTTTTTTTTATATAATAGAAAGAAACCCGTTTTACCAATCAACTTTGCCAAACTATGAGTCATTTCATTTCTGTTGAGGTCCCCATATATCTTTCAAAAATGAACAGTCAAGAATCCGTGTTTGAATAACGAACCATCAAAGAGGTAAAATATATTTACTTTTATTCTCAGAAAAATATCATAACAGATGTGTTCTAAAGTACTTTGAAACTAAAGTTTTGATTCTGACAATCATCGCTCATCGCGATTCAGTAATTAGTCTATTGATCTAATCTGTGTTTTCCAATATTTTTTCCATGATTCGTCTCCTTACTACATCGTACATGTAGCCTAGTTCTTCCTTATACTGGCGCAAAAACTCCAGAGCCTCTGCAGCAACTTCTTTGGGCATGTCCTTGCTTTTGCGTAAAACCTGCGAGAAGAAAATAAGAATGCGATTGTGAATGAAAAATCATAGGCACAGATATTTAGTTTCAAAGTTTTCTGCATCGATTCAAGGAAGTTATGGCTTTATATGTAAGCTATCATTAAATTAAGATAGGGCCATTCTTGAGGTACTAGCTGCTTAGTGTAAATCTTAACAAGCAACCCCCTCGTCTTGAAAACATCTTATTTCAAAGTCCTTCGTGGGTGAACAATTCTGATGAGAATTTCTTGCAAAATTTTCAGTGATTCATACTAGGATACATCTACAGTTGACGTTTATGAGCGGTAGCAACGGCCTTGGCGATTTTTTTTTTTGGCGTATTTCTAAAATGGCAAAGTTAAGAATTATTTCAAAAATATTTTTCTTTTTACAACGGCAAACGAAAACTTGAAAACACATTTGAAAACGTTTTAAAAAGTATATTTTCAAAAAACTTCCTCAAAAAGTAGCAAGCTTAAAAACATTTGTGAACCAGCAGTAAAACTAAACTGCGAATGTTGGGTACGAATACCCGGAAACTTAACAATTACAGTAAATACATTTGAACAGAAAAAGATTTTTAAAAGAAAAATAAGCAAGAAATAATACAACCTGATACATTTAGAACTGTTCTGGTGTAGTATTCACCCAGTCGATGGCGCTCCACTCTGCCGTAGCGCAGAGTTGTATATAAAGTCGGTCTTTGAATACTAACACTGAAGGCGAGACGAACCATGTAACTAACCTATTATTGTTTATTAAAGTTCTTGTTGTTCCTGTTCCCGAAGTGCATTCTTTCTGCAACCATATACCGATCTCAACATGGTGACCCGGAGCTGAACATTTAAATTATTCTTGAATATTGCTTTGTTCCAATCGGTTTGTTTTTACTGCTTACTTTCCCACTTCACCACTGATTTCTGGACTTCCCACCATGGAGAATATTGCCGCCGTCAAGATTCCGATTTACAGCGACGCGGATCCAACCCTTTGGTTCGGTATGTGCGAAGCTACCTTTGCCCTCGCCACGCCCAAGCCCATCACGGATCCGAAAACTAAATACAACTACATTGTTGCTCATCTACCACCCGGCGCAGCTTCTACAGTGCGAGATGTCATCTTAAACCCGGATCCAACCAACCCCTTTCAGCACTTAAAGGATCACATTACTTCTCGTTGTGGCGAAACCAGAACGCAACAAATACGGAAACTTCTAACTGGAGAACAGCTCGGTGATCGTAAACCTTCCGAACTCCTCCGTGTTATGCAAAGACGTGCTGAATCGCACCAGATTGCAGATTCGCTTATGCTGGAATTATTCCTCTCACAACTTCCCGTCAATGTTCAAACAATTCTAGCCTCCATGATGCCAACTACATCGCAGAAGGCCGCTGAAGTTGCTGATCGCATATTAGAAGTAACACCAGCCGAGGTAAGTGGAATTTCAATTTCATCTTCCACTGCCGAAGCAGGTCCGAACACTTTGCAACAACTCATGGAAGAAATACATGAACTACGTAAAGAAGTAAACACTCTTCGTCGATCACGTAGTTTCTCCCGCAATCGTAACTCATCCCGCAGAAGCCACAGCACTTCGTCTGAAAGCTCTGTTTGTTGGTACCATGGGAAGTACAAATCCAAGGCCAACAAATGTGTGCAGCCCTGCTCGTTTACGGGAAACGAAAGCAGGCAAGAGTAGAAGCGACATACTTTTTGCCTACTCGATCAAGTCGCCTATTTGTTAGAGACAAAAAAACGAATTTAAACCTTTTGGTCGATACTGGATCAGATGTTTCGATTATCCCTGCTACCAAATCGCAGCGGAAACAACATCCAACTCAAACCTTTAGTGCTGCAAATGGCACAACAATTCATGTTTATGGTCAAAAACTATTATCTTTAGATTTTGGTTTAAGACGCAATTTTGTTTTCCCATTTTATATTTGTAATGTTACCACAGCGATTCTTGGTGCAGATTTTTTGCATTATTTCAATTTAAAACCTGATTTACGGCGTAAGCGTTTAAATGATTGTACTACTAATCTGAATTCTCACGGTCTTGTTAATAATGCTAATATTTTTTCTGTCAAAGTTGTTTCATTGGATAACGATTTTTCTAAATTATTGGTCGATTTTCCTAATATTACTAAAGTGCCATGTGCAAATCAACCTGTAAAACACAATGTCCTGCATCATATTGAAACTCATGGCCCGCCAGTGTTTGCTAAACCTAGACGTCTTGCTCCCGATCGATTAAAAATAGCGAAAACCGAATTTCAATACATGCTTGATTTGGGTCATATGCGACCATCCAAAAGTAATTATGCGTCACCTCTATACATGGTATCTAAAAAAGGATGTGACGATTGGCGTCCTGTGGGTGATTTTCGAGCTTTAAATTCTCAAACAGTCAAAGATAAATATCCAGTTCCTAGTATATTAGATTTTACTAATGAGCTGCATGGAAAGAAAATATTTTCGCAAATAGATTTAATCAAAGCTTTCCATCAAATTCCTGTTGCACCCCAGGACATCCATAAAACAGCCATTTGCACCCCTTTTGGACTATTTGAAAGTACAAGGATGCAGTTTGGGTTATGTAATGCTTCAAGCACTTTTCAAAGATTTATCGACGAGGTTACACGTGGTCTGGATGGTGTTTTTGCATTTATAGATGATATTTTAATTGCCAGTAATACTAGAGCGAAGAACATATGATTCATCTTCGCGCACTCTTTGAACGTCTTGATCATTATGGTCTTACGTTAAAATCATCAAAATGTACTTTCGGTGTATCGTCTCTAAATTTTCTTGGCTTTAAAATTTCAGAGCAAGGATTAGAACCACTCCCAGATCGCGTAGAAGCAATTCAAAACTTTCCCAAACCAACTACATTTACTCAACTTCGTAGATTTCTAGGTCTGTATAATTTTTATAGACGTTTCATACCCAGAGCCTCTCACATTTTAGCACCCATGATACAACTTTTAGAAGGTAATCGGAACAAAAGGAAACCTACTCGAACTAGTAAATCCCTTGAAATTCCACTTGATTGGACAACAGCTGCAGATACTGCGTTTTCTGACGCAAAAAAGGCACTTGCCAAAGCAACTTTACTTAGATATCCGATTCCCAGTGCTCAACTTAGTCTTTGGACTGACGCATCGGACGTTGCAATTGGTAGTTCTCTGATGCAATCAACCAAAGGAAAGTGGGAACCTATAGCATTCATGTCCATAAAACTTAACAAATGTCAGAAAAAGTGGTCTACATATGATCGTGAACTTCTAGCAATTTATTCATCAATAAAAACATTTCGACATATGCTAGAAGGCAGAGACTTTTTCATCTATACCGATCAAAAACCGCTAATATTTGCTTTTCAACAGAAAGCAGATAAATGTTCACCACGCCAGCTAAGACATTTAGATTTCATTTCGCAGTTTTCCACTGACATTCGGCATGTTAGTGGTAAAGACAATATTGCTGCAGATGCTTTATCTCGGATCGAGATTGATGCCATTTCAAAAACTCCTTCACTTGACTATAAAATGTTTGCAGAGGAACAACTGCACGATGAGGAACTTTCAAACTTACTCAACTCAGAAACATCACTAAAATTGGAAAAACACTACTTTCCACTTGAAGATATACACTTATATTGTGATAAATCCACTGAAAACCCTCGCCCATTTGTTCCGAAATCTCTGCGACTTACTGTTTTTGAAAACCTTCATTATCTCTCCTATCCAGGTATTTTAGCTACAACTAATTTAATCTCTGGCCGATTTGTGTGGCCTGGTATGAAAAAGTTCATCAAAGACAAAGTACGTGGTTGTAATAAATGTCAGAGAGCAAAAGTATTTCAGCATACCAAAGCTCCACTTAGCACATTTGCTTTACCCGACGCGCGTTTTGCGCATATTCACGTTGATTTTATCGGACCTTATCCACCTTCCGATGGCTACCGATATTGCTTAACCATCATTGATAGATTCACCCGATGGACTGAGGCCATTCCCACCACGGATATGACAGCAGAAACCACTGCTAGAGCTCTCCTCCACGGTTGGATTTGCAGATTCGGTACACCAGTCACTATTACTTCGGATCAGGGACAAAATTTTAAATCTAATCTTCTTCGTGAACTCACAAATACTTTAGGCACTGATAGAATTCTTTCTTCTGCTTATCATCCTCAATCAAATGGGATGATTGAACGCTTTCACAGGCACCTCAAAGCAGCCATAACAGCTCATGAACACACTAAGTGGACGGAAGTTTTACCCATAGTTTTATTAGGTCTACGCTCTTCTCTTAAGAAGGATATCAATGCGACCAGTTCTCAACTTGTTTATGGTACTACTTTACGTTTACCATCTGATCTTTTTACAACTGATTCCGTACCCCAATCCCTTACTCCTACTTATGTGTCCAATTTCGTTTCAATGATGCGAAAACTAAATCCTATCGCATCTACAAATCATGGTAATACTAAAGTTTATGTAAACCCATCATTAAAAACATGCACCCATATATTTTTAAGAATCGACAAAGTTCGACCTCCTCTCACACCTCCTTATTCTGGACCACATCTGGTTGTTAACCGTACAGACAAAAATTTTATCATTGAGTTAAATGGTAAGAAAAACACTGTTTCCATCGACAGAGTAAAGCCAGCTTTTTATTTTTCGGATACCATGGAATCCCCAAAGCTATCTTCCCACATTGACAAACTTAAATCGGTCACACCTAAGCCACAATCTAAAACACCTGTAATTACACGATCGGGACGGTGTGTACATTTCCCCGATAGACTTGTCATGGAGACTGTAGTATTCACCCAGTAGATGGCGCTCCACTCTGCCGTAGCGCAGAGTTGTATATAAAGTCGGTCTTTGAATACTAACACCAGCAGACGCACTCGTACTGAAGGCGAGACGAACCATGTAACTAACCTATTATTGTTTATTAAAGTTCTTGTTGTTCCTGTTCCCGAAGTGCATTCTTTCTGCAACCATATACCGATCTCAACACTGGAAAAAATTATAAAAAACGAAAATTCCATAAATGGCATAAAAACCAAACTCAGAAACGTTTCGTGAAAAATATTACAATAAAATAAAATTCCACAGCTGTATAAATACAAATAAATGAACCAATGATATTACAAAAAAAAATATTTAAAAGGACCAATGCAATCAAAGGATATTTTAAAATTAAAATAACCAATGGAAGCAAAGAAAAAACATTTCAAACTAACCAATGAAATCAAACGACTTTAACGTATTTTGGAAGAACTTTCTAAAATATTCAAAATGAAAATTGAAAGTTACCGTTTGCCGAAGTTGCAATGAAAAGCACAATAACCGAACAGATGGGTTGCCTTAATCTACCGTAACTCGCTACTAGATGTGCGCCAAAAAATTGCCAAGGCCGTTGCCACTGCTTATAAACGTAGAGTGAAGCTGTACCCACTTTCTCTTATACATGAATTATTGGGACATGTCATTCTTGTCTAACACTGGTGGTAAAGAGGGTTCAATGTTTTTACAAAACGAGTGCTTTGAAAGACAACTATAGCAACAATTTCGGATTCCATATATTCTCGACTCAATCTTACATTGACCGGTGATATTTAGGGAGAGTCCGGAAGAGCTGTACTAAGAAGGCGAGTGTATTTCCAAATACGTGATGGAGGATAGCTACCAGAGCGCCTGGGAAAGTGTAGAAAAGGCTACACTCTGTGAGGTCGTGGTAATATTAGATACGAATAAGTTTCACCCAGACTGGCGGAAGTAATTTCCAACAGCAATTCAACTTCATCAAGACGCGAAAGACAATGCAATTGTCCTGATAAATGTACTTCTAGGAAGAGATGGATTACACTGCTATATGTACTCCAATATTAATAGTTAATTTTTGAAATGGTGGCTAAGTTCACCACACACCTACTCATAGAGAAACGTTTATCGAAATAACACGACAAAATGGCGTGTTTAGGACACAAACCAAAATTTTGATGCGAATACTCGGGCTTGGTTTTTGGATTATGGAATGTTAGTTGGGGTTTTAGAGCTCAAAGACAAGAAATGAACAAGCTAAGACAGTCACAATGGATTGTGGAATGAATGAAGCATTCATAGGAAATTTAAAGATTTTTAACTGTGTGAATATTCAGCAATTATTTTGCATTTCGAATGATTACAGTGTAGTTTTATGTTATATTAAAGGATATTTTTATTAATTAAAGAATTGGGATTGTTGCGTAGTTCGGTAGCTATCGAATGACACCACTTGCGCAATCCTCACTTCATGTATTCCAAAGTTACACAAAAGCATAGTTCGCCCTGCACCGTAGAATTCCGATACAGTGCTGCCGCCTACAGTTCAGTGCGCTTGAGCACTAGGTAAGAAGGTCATGTCATATACGGACATCCTTGCTACACGACGCTATATTTATCTTCTGGATGGTTCATCTAGTTCTGCAATCATAAGACAAAACAGCTTTAACGTTTTTTTGTAACGCTCGCCTTTTTCTGCATGTGCTCAATACTGTTCCGATTTTAAATACTTGTAGAGGCAAGACTACATTAAGGTAACAACTCAAAACCTGCAAAGTAAAAAAAAACATGCGGTGATGTCAGATGCTTGATTCTTCGGAATGGCCTCCAAATTGACCATCAATGGCAACTGTTCTTTTTGTTCTTAATTGTTGCATAAGTTGGTAGCTCACAAGAACTTTCGAGGCTCCGATCGGAACGTCAGAACACAAAGAACAGTTGCAATTGGTGGTCGATTTGGAGGCCATTCCGAAGAATCAAGCATTTGACGTCACCGTATGTTTTTCTTTACTTCGCAGGTTTTGAGTTGTTACCTGAATGTAGTTTTGCCTCTACACACACTTAGTAACGTTAATATGGAAATCGTTATCTGACGTTTTGGAAGAACCGCTATCTGGTGGTTAGGAGACTTCAATGCTCTCTATTTTAGTGCATTGAAAGGTGTTTGGTATTTTTAATTAGCCTCACATTGGAGCAACACAACGGGCTATTGGTGACGGTCCGGAATCAACCCCGAAGAGAAGGATCCTAGCATTGGGAGGAAACTAGTGCAGTGTTAGGTAAAAACCCAACACTGCACCAATTGGGTTGGAGGATATCAACATACATGTTCTGCCCACATTTGTTCTGCATAAAATGACCCTTACTTCTCGAGCGAGGGCTCTGATGTTTTCGATTTTGCTCTTGGACCTGTCGAGTCCCTTATCGACGATGTTCTTCAACCACTCTCCGAACTTCAGGAACTTGTGCTGGAACTCATTGTCCAAATCCTTGAAGTACTCCTTGATCTGTTCATAAAAGTCGGATACGGACCGCTTTTCGGTATTTTCCTCCGCCTCCAGAAATCTCTCGAAGAAATTCTCCACCTTTTCCTTGCCCTTGTTAGTGATCCATTGGCACAGACTCTGAAAAGATATTAACAGATTATTGATTCCCTTTTATTTTTTAAGACCCACGCTTGATATTGACAGCTACCCCAAAATTTGTAGTCTAACTCAGTTCGTAGATATTTGGTTGCAAACTGAATTTGGATTTAATGTTTGACACAAGTGGAGCTTTTTTAAGTGTTCTAGGAGTTGGTTTCTGCGAGAGAAAATCATTCTTTCAGTCACTTTAACAGTGCTTGTGGGAAAAAAAACCTTGACAGGAGCAGATTCAGACGGTGTCGTACGGCAAAGGCAAAACTCCAGAATTTGGGAACTTCGAATTCCGGTCCCTTCATTAAGACATTATTTAGTATTGAGATACGAAATACACGTATTCTGAGGCGGTGGGTGTTGAACCAACCGCCTCAGAACTTTTTGCTTTATTAAAAGTTGTACCGGCAAATTTCGTTTTTTTTAAATGTCCACCACGTATCTGTTATCCGCTTCTATAAGACGCAGGTGGTCGCCATTATCACCACCTCTTCGGCCCACTCTTATCTCTTATCGCCGTCTGTAAGATACAAATGGTCATCCCTATGTAAGAATTCGTGCACATTCATTCCCTTCCACCTATTCGTACTACTGATAAATGTTCCGTTCCATTGCAGTAAGTCTACCCTCTCAGTGACATCAAAATGTCCACGGGAGTTCACTAACCTATAGACTACGGCTGGTATTGTTGTTGTACCATGATCGCGCTAAAGCCGCGTTTACATCGGATTTGCACAACTTCTCTACCTTCAAACATTGAAGCTATTCCGAGAAAAGGCATTAATTTATCATCAAGATCTTGAGGGGGTTACGATTGGGAGAGTTTGCAGAGCCAAACTTGTTTTCCATCATGAGTCTGTAAAGATCAAAGCGTTGCAACTTTTTGGGGAGACTTTTCCGAGACGATTGCTTGACAATAACCCCTCTTCTTTGCCCTTCGGTCCCCGTGGTCACTCACGCCGTCTTTTATCTGCTCTCTGTGACATTTTGCCCTTATCGCTTTCCTTGACAACATCTCCCGGCAAACTGCCAGTGAATGACCTATTCGATTCAAATGGCGTGGACGAAAGAGCTGGTAATTAGGGATGGGACGAAAATGAGTGATTCGTTCAATTGAATCGAATCTTTAAAATGAACGAATCGGTCAAACAACTCCTTTCAAAATGAATCGAATCATCGTTTCCCTAGTTTTCCTCATGTGCGTTTTTTTCTTCTTTTTTGTCTGTAGGGTTACTAGTTTCCATTGTATGGCTACTACATTTTCAGGTTTAGCGGTAATCTTTTCATTGAAAAGTGGTTGAACAGGTTCTGAGGCACTTACAATGGACGCCAAAGCATATGATTGAGCATAAGAGTGTCTCCCCTATCGCCAATAGGAGCCAATTGATTCGGTTCGTGAACGAAATGACCCGTGAACGAAATGACCCGTGAACGATATGAACCGTGAACGAACAACTCTTTAGAGATTCGGCTCTTTGAACGACTCTTTGGGATTCGGCTCTTTGGGATTCGGATCTTTTACTGATTCGGCTCTTCGAACGACTCTTTGGGATTCGGTTCTTTTACTGATTCGGCTCTTTCAACGACTCTTCTGGGTTTCGACTCTTTGAACGACTCTTTTGGGTTTCAACTCTTTGAGTTACGGAACATTGAGAGTTTATTCGTTTGGTTTAGAATAAGATAAAGGTCTTTCATTTTTTTTTTTACATTGATTTTTTTCTTTTGTGTTTCTTTTTACAATTTCTTCACAAAATATGGAATTTAAAATTAGCTACCACTATTATTTCCAGAAATGAATTTTTCTTTTCGGAAACAAATATTGTTTTTCATAAACATAAACTTGAGTTCGTCAAATATCTTCTAATTTAATATTTTTAAAAAGAAAATTGATTAATTATTTTGAATTTATTTAAAGTAGTTTTGATGAAAATTTTGACAACGAAAATTTTCTTTCAACATTTTATTCATTTTCCTAGAAAAATTTCGTTATTGAAGCATTTCTGTATTTTACACCGTTTTATTTTTTAAAGCAATCAAATTACATTTTGCGCAATTATATTTTGAGGACATATATTTACTAGTTTGAAATTGTTTTCATTCGTATGAATCATCAAAAAATCACTCATTCTTGGGAGATTTTATATAAGATGTTAGATTTTTTATTATGTTAGATAGACTTCGTTGCAATGATAATTAGTAGTTTACTTATAAGAAAACAACTTCAATCTACTTCACTGATATCTATACTACTAAATATGTGACAAAGAAGAAAGTCATTATATAAATCAGCATGTTAACCTTTAATTTGAAATTAATACAGATGGATATAAATTTTCTAATACTATTTAATAGAAATATATTTCCATGCTATATCATGTGGTCTATCAAGTATACAACAAATGTATCTCGAAAAACCTTGAGAGTAAAGTTATAACGTGCGCTAAATTGAAGTTGTGAAAGGTATGAATGTTCAATCTTGAAAACAAACAGAATCGATTTCAAAGTTACATATTTAACATACATTTAAAGTGCTTACTGCTGTTTTTTATTTTATCGTTATTTATTATTATTATTTTATCAAGGACGAACAAGGATGTTATTGAATTTGCGTGTCACTATAGCAACATAATGGGTTGGTGACGGACGAGGAAATTAGACCAATCTAACAAATCTTAGGTAAGACTTTTAAAATGTTAAAAGGTTGAATTACGGTCGCTTCGGTAGTAGAGCAACCCAATAGGCTATTTCGAGGATATTAGGGAGTCAACTCTTGATTCGGTTCGAGTTAAAGAACTTTCATTTCATTTTTCTTGCTTTGATTTTATTCTTTATATTTCCTTTTAGGAATTTTTTCATATTTTACGAATTTAAAATCGGGCAGTACTTTTAATGCATTAAATGAACTGCAATTATGAAAACTTTTCTTTAATTTCCAGTAATGAATATATTATCTTCTCGAAAACAAAAATGTTGAAGAATAAGAATAACAGCAATTGTATTTTGAGATGGGGCCTTAATAACCCGGTAGGAGGAGTATCGGATTGACAACCGGAGGGTTGTGAGTTCGATACTCGATTCAACAAAATACCGTTGTGTACGTGTGGGCTAGTGCCTGTTAATTCTGTCGTGGCTTCAAATTTCCTTCGTTGGCATGGTGTGGAAGTTTGCAAAGAGGGATACCAGCGTTATCTGACCGTGGATCAAAACGACGAGGTGTCATCGGATCTTTCTCTTCGGAATTGATCCCGACAGTAGACAATCTCGTTGTGTTGCATTAGTGGGGCGTTAATTCAACTACCTACCTGTTTTGAAATAATTTATTTACTACTTTTAATATTATTTTCTGCTTAACGTGAGTCATTAAAAAATTTCTCATTCTACATGATCTTCATATAAGATTTTCATTGATTAAATGATCATGCAACTGAGTAAACTACTCCATATAAATACTACAATAATCATAATCTGTGATCTGCAAAGCAAAAAAAAAAAAAAATACACATATACATATAATATATATATATATATATATATATCTCGCAAAACCAAGTTCTTAAAGTTTTAATGTGCGCTAGTGGTCGAGAGCAATGGTACCAACTTGGAGAAATTATTGAAAGCATACAAAATTATAAATGCTTTACATATTTATGAGTGTTTCATGAATAATTAATTTTATTCATTTCTTTGCAAAGATTATATATGTATTCGTTTTATTTATCTCTCATGTTTGGGGGAGCCAGACCCTAACCATAGACTAACCCTTGTTGCGAGACGTGTCACCTAAGCGGTAAAATGAAACATCTGATTAAACTACTGATGCACGCCAAAACCGTGTTTATTTCAAGTATTTTCACAAAAGGAATATTTACAATATGCAATTACAACTGATAATTGTAATTTAATTCACCTCTTTTTATAATTTTTAATACCGTACAAGACATTGATGAAATTAATTTAAGTTCAAATTATTCCATTTCATTTTTTGTAATGACACTCGCCCGCAAATTATTTTCCACTATAAAATTCAGAAATCTAATCTTCCTTTTTTGGCCTTTTCTGGACCTGGTAGTCCGTTTTGTAAAGAAACGTAATCAGGCAGTTTCAGAAATCAACTCTAACATGAATAAATCTTACGACTAGTACGTAGTTGCTCTAGTACGACGTTAGTTAAAATTTTACCATTACTTATTGATGGTAATGGTAATTTTAGTTAACGTCGTACTAGAGCAACACAACGGGCTATTGACGACGGTCCGGGATCAGTCCCTTAAGGGAAAGATCCGAGGACAACACCTCGTAATTTTTAACAACGGTCACATGACGAAGCAACACCTGAGCTGGCACCCCACTCTCCAAACTCCCACACCAACTCAACGTGAGGACTTTCGGCCACGACAGATTTAAGGTGCACCAACCGCCTCTACACTATACGCATACAAACATCCATGCTCGGATTCGAACCAGGAACCTTCCGAACTAGAGGCTAACACCTTAACCACTACACCTGTTCCATTACTTATTTAAATATAAAAATAGACAAATTTTACCGGTTTTTTAAAATTAAGTATACACCTTCTAAATTTCGTGCCCTTTATCAATCGTAATTATGTAAATTAAAAATTTGTACGTATTGAATGGTCTTTCCTGTACTTGGCGAACTTTTTATACTGTATGAATTCGATTGAACAAATGTAGTTTATAGCACGAAAAGTTTGAACCTATTAACTACTGCTGTATTTTATGAGTGAAATTTATTTTTTAACATTTTTTTTAATTCTTTCCATTTGAATAGTATTGCACGATTTATATTATAGTCACTAACTTTCTAAACTAGCTTACGGGATCCGAGTTCTGGCATTAGAAATAAATTTCTTATAGATTGATTCACATATACAAACAAAGCTTCTAATGTAAGAAAAAAATATTCATTATTTTTCTTTAGTTAAAAATACATTCTTCATTTTAAAATTAACCTCAGAAATGAAGAGTATAATAAACTGAGTTAAACATGATAAAAATCTTGAATAATTGAAGAAAAGTTTTTTTTTAATGTGTTTAATTCAGTTTATTATTATTTTTTTCATTTCTGAGATTAATTATAAAATGAGAGAGAGAAGAATGTATTTTTTACTTTAGAAATAATGAATATTTCATAGATTGGAGGCTTTGTTTCTATATGTGAATAAAGCCATGAGTAATTAATTTCTAATGCAAGACTAAAAAATAGAACTCGGATCCTGTAAGCTAGAGGTTAGAAAGCTAACGGCTATAATATAAATCATGTAATCTTTTCTAAAATTTGTGAGAATTTCACAGACACATCAGTAGAATGACAACAGAAAAATAGGATTTGTCTATAAATACATAGGATTAACAAAGAAAGCGCGACGAAAACGCCACACCAAGTCGAGTAATAAGTGTTTCTCAGAAAGAAAAAAAACCCCACGAAACAAGTTTTACAAACGCTCTCCCCCCCCCCCCTCCAAGAAATAAATTCGGAGAAAAGCCGAGATAGTACGACAGTTCAACACCAGGTGGCGCTGCTTGTACCGGAAGTCCAAGTGAGTTGTTTCCGGTGAACGACTCTTTTGAACGAATCTTTCAACTGAGTCGATTCAATAGAATCGAATCTTTCAAAAGAATCGATTTGCCCATCCCTACATAACATTAAGGGGGTCAGGGACACATTGAAAAAAAAAATTTTATTAATTAATTTAGAATTTTCAATTTTTTTGTACTGATTACCCATCTAACTAATAAACGAAAAACGAAATCACAACACAAAATGTTTCCAAAAGTTTTTTAAAAGTTATAAATTGAATTTTTTTGAAAAAAAGAGGTGTCATTTTAAATTGCTAAAACTTAAAATATTCTTGATCAATTTTCAAAATTCTTGCAGTAAATTATTCACAAATTTATAAACTTTTATTTCGATTCAGCAATTTAAAAAATATTAATTTAATAAAAAATAAAAAATATTTGAATAAAAAATTTTGAAAATTTTAAGGTACTTTTTTTTAAAAAAGTCATATTTTTAAAAGTAAATATTTATTTCAAATTTGCTGAATCAAAATTAAAGTATAATGTTTGAAAAAGATATGTTCCAAATTTCAACCCTTAAACTTTATCGGTTTTCGACTTATAATAATTTGAATACAGGAATGCTTGAAAAAAAATGTATCATGGAGAAAAACGCATTTAAAGTTTTAAAGACAGATGTTGTTGCCATGACAACAACTGTCAATTAGATTTTCAAACCAACGCACCACAAAAATTATTATATCTCTAGTTCTAATTAAGATAGAAACATAATTTAGACGTCATTTTAAACAGAAAAACACAGAGAATTTCTTAAAATAATTTTTAAAAAATTTCGAAAATTTGACGATTTTTGTGTCCCGGACCCCCTTAATAGAACTATTTAGAGAGAGGCTTGCCCTCTTGGACCCAACTACACCCGAGTACAAAGACAAAACCAAAAAGAACAATGCCTGGAGTGAAATGGGTGATGAACTCGACATCTTGATGAAAAGTGATCACTCTTCTCTACAAAGGGGTGAGAAGAGTGCGCTCTGATGGTTGCTGATAAAGTCCACAAAGCGTTTACATCGGAGTCGGCCGAAAAAGGGTCAGCATAGGGGAACGTAAAACGTCCTGGCCACAAAAAGGGAGATAAATATATATGCAACCCGATGTAAACGCTGCTTAAGAAATCATTTAGACAACGGTTAGTACATCAGTGGTACCTTGAAATTTATAAGAATCGCGCCAAGAAATAATTTAGACTACTGACGTTACAGCTCTTGCACCTTGAAAGTTCTAAGAATCGTGACAAGAAATAATTTTGCTTGTTATATCTATGAAAAATAAAATAAATAAGTGAAATTCGAAATTGTAGTACCTGTTAAAAGCACCACACAAGTAAAAAAATATTGGTATGTAAGTAGGTTTATTAGTATATAATTAACGTATTTAAAATATGGTATTTAAAAAATAAAAAAATTTTTATTTCGTAGTGACAATTCAGTAGATCATAAATTTCCAACTCACCTGACTTACTTGTCCTACAGCTTTCGAAAATCCTTGCTTCAGGTTTGTTACATCCATTTTTTCTAAGATCTGAAAACAAACACAAGGATATGAACTACTTAAAGTTCCAAGTGACTTCAATATTTGATCAATTTCGCTTGGACGAAATATCTCGTCATCAATATATTGACAAATTTTTCATTAGGACGATATACAAACCTGGTCAGTTTTCTTCTAATAGCGAGAGACAACGACATCTTGGTGTGGACGAAATACGAGTCGCTCAGAAGACAATATGGTTTAGTCCATTTTTTTGTTATATTTTTTCTGATTTTTGTAAAGTGTGTAATGGAAGAAATAACATCATTTTTAGTTATTAAAGGATTTACTCGTTGCTTCGTTATTTCTTCAGAAACCCCTTCTTTTTATAGCTTACGAATATGTTGTATAATAATTTCAGAGGCCATTGTGAATAAGTCCACTTTTCTTCTTTCGATATGTATTGGCAACACTGGGGCCGCGTTCGTAAACAATTCTTTGAAAAAAGTGTAAACCAGAAAATAACCCATCATGTGATCTCCATACCACCAGCTCTGAAGTTGCATTTACAACTGCTTCCATACATTACAATATGAATTGATGATACACAGAACAATCTCGAACAATCTATTTTTACATAAATTTTTTATGTTCTTATTTGCACATCCTGTATATATCTTCTTTCGTTGCAGTGCCTAAAACCTTTGAAAAAGGCTTTATATACTTTTCTAATCAAATTAATAATCCAAAAATTTAAAAAACCAATGTATTAAAAAACATTAATTTTCACAATTTTTGTTTTTTGGACTTAACCGTATCGGCTTCTGAACAACTTATATATTGTCCATCAAGATCTGGTCAGTTTTGATATTGACAATGTAGGGATGGCAACAGCTTGTTACCGCCTTTTACCCAAAAAAGGAAATAGAAACCAAATATAAAATTACTTTATTGTACAAACGTGATGTACAATGAGCCTAGATACCTTGCGGCAGAAGATTTCAATAATCAGTTGGTTCAGTGGATTTTTTGATATCTTAGTTTGACAAATACAGAAATGACGATTGGACAGATTCTTCAGTTAGATTAGAGTTTAATTATTATTTTACACTGTATATAGATACAGAAAAAGATTACATATTAATGCGATTCAAAATATTAATCTAATCTATCAAACTAAGAACACTTAGGTTCTTATCGAATTCAAATCAAGATCATAACTTCCATCTGTCAATAAAGCTGCATGACGTCAGCGACGCCAGCGTCATCAAAGATTTTGAAACAATTTCCACACCTTGTCGAGACAACCAACAGGTGGGTTCCTCATTATGGCCTGAGGAAATTATAATAGGCTTCAAGATTTCATTTGTCCAGTGATTGATGTGACTAATTAAATGGTAATTGCATACGCGTCACCGAAAAAGCAATTATGCCAGACTTAATACTTAGGTTAGTACAATGTTTGAACAACAGAAAAGTATTTAAGCTTAAATTTATTAAGACTTCTAAAGCACGTCACGTATTTTTTTTTTTTTGGCAAGGGGGGGGGTGGACAAAAATTGAAGAAAAATCGTTTTTGTTTCTAAAACTTACATTTAATTAATATAGTATGTGCCGTTCAGTTCGATGATCTTTCTCCGTCTCGCTCCGCTATCTGCATAATACCGCGCTCATAGAAGCTCTGGTGTTGCCTCGTCATATGACCGTGCTTCACAATTATGAGGTGTTATTCTAGGAGCCTTCCGTTGTGGGATTGATCCCCCCCGGACCGTCGTCAATAGCGTTGTATTGTGATGCTCCAGTACGACGTAAATTAAAATACCCTTCCTACACCCGCTCATGAAAGTTCTGAGGTTTTTGTGGCTGAAGATCCAGGTGACGAAAGTTTTTGAACAACTAGCGGCACATTTAATCCTCAATGGCGCCCTCACATCCAACACTACACTTACACTGTATAGACAGAAGTATTTGGACACTTCAGAAATTTGGCGAAGGATTCATCTTTGTGTGGGGTTGTTTTTCCTGGTACTGACTCGGCCCATTGCTTTATGTATCTGGCACCATGAACGCTGACGTGTACCTTGACGTTCTGGATAAATTCGGCTTTGCCTACACTACGGCAATACTACGGCGATGGTGGTTGTTTCTTCCTACAGGATCGAGCTCCATGCCATACTGCAAAACGTGTGCTGGACTGGTTTCCTAAAAATGAGGCGAATTCGCTTGACTGGTCTGTTTATAGCCCCGATCTCAATCCAATAGAGCACATTGTGCTACAGCGATGGGTACGACACCGCCATGCACGCCCATCTTCACAA
Organism: Metellina segmentata; assembly: GCA_947359465.1. Lineage (NCBI taxonomy): Eukaryota > Metazoa > Arthropoda > Arachnida > Araneae > Tetragnathidae > Metellina > Metellina segmentata. The sequence goes on along the minus strand of OX375879.1, from coordinate 116,730,670 downwards.
CAATCTCTTCTCACAGCCTTGCAAGAGGCAGGGCGAGTTATTCCTGCCCAGACCTACAGAGAACGTGTGGAAAGTATGCCTCGACGTGTTGCAGCTGTAATACAAGCAAAAGGCGAGCCTGCCCGTTGCTAAATAGAATAGTAAAGCGCTTTTTCTGGAAAACATGCAGTGTCCAAATACGTTTGTCCATATAGTCAGGGCCGACCAACCGGTATAGTGGTTAAGGTGTTAGCCTCTAGATCGGAAGGTTCCTGGTTCGAATCCAGGTTCGGGCATGGATGTTTGTAAACGTATAGTGTAGAGGCGGCTGGTGCACCTTAAATCTGTCGTGGCCGAAAGTCCTCACGTTGGGTTGGCGTGGAAGTTTGGATAGTGGGGTGACAGCTCAGGTGTTGCTTCGTCATCTGACCGTGCTTCAAAATTACGAGGTGTTGTCCTCGGATCTTTCCCTTAAGGGACTGATCCCAGACCGTCGTCAATAGCCCGTTGTGTTGCTCTAGTACGACGTTAACTAAAAATTACCAATTATTACCATATAGTCAGGCCCTGATTTACCATTAGGTCCGTGAGGCACGGGCCTAGGGCCCCCATAATTTAGAGGGCCCCTAAGTTTCAAAAGTATCTAAAAAATTTTAAAAGTTTTTAAGTAGTTACATAAATTATTGGATATTTACGTAAATGTCCGTCGACCGTTTCCCCCACTATCACATTCTTGTAATTACATTAATTATCTAACTATTATGTTTTTAATTTTCATCTGCTTTATTTTGTTTTGCCAAGAGTTATAAGTAATGTCACGATTTTCTCAAACCTTTTGGTGACGTCTGTGATACGGCCAACAGTCAAATACGTAAGTACCAATTATTGTTATAAAATTAGTTTTTGTGGTGAACAAATAACATGGGGAGGGCCCCTTCCTGCGTGTTGTGCCTACTATACCAAATTTTCTAAATCGGGCCCTACATATAGTATATCTTCTTTTGAATCTGCAAAGCATTCTTGCCTTTTTGAAAATCAAAAAGCCTGCTAGGTCGAAAATGTTCCTAATTTTTTTTTGCATTTTTAAGGCTTAACAAAATGTTTAACACAATTTCTTTCCCAAGTACTCTCGGGTTCAAAATTATGATGCTGAAATTCCTTTTTTCTATGAACATTCAAACTAGACACGAGTGAAGTACGTAACACTTCGGTTTAGCGATGCAATGAATTCTAGCGTTACAAACGTGACAAACCCCTTTATATCAAAACCCTATAATATAAATCAACTGTATTGATTTAAATTAAATACCATATCAATCTATCTTATTTTTTTAATCAAATGTTATAAATCTGATGTGTTTCGTATGCGCCATTGGTTGCTGTTGTTGCCCAGCAAATGCAAACTAAAACAAAGAGCTTTAGCAACTAATTTTAGGATGTTAAACTGCACTTACCATCTCCTTCACCCTGATAAAGAAGTTTCTGAAGCTAAGGTTTTGAAATACAGATTGCATGGGATCGTCTTCAATAGATCGCTTGTCTAAAATTCCCATTTGTTCCAGGATCTGTCTCAAGTGTTCGTCCACTTTCTTTTTGAAATCATCAGTTTCGTGGTCCTCTATATCCAGATCATTCATGCTATCTTTCAAATCTTTGAGCTAATAATATGTATCAGAGAGAATAAAATTAATCCTTTGTCTGTATTCAGTATCGTAAATGCCAATGAATTTTACTAACATGACAAAAATTTTGTTAAAAGTACATGCAGGTGTCAAAAAATTGAAAGTAAAACACGCTATGATAGAGAAATAAATTTAAATTAAATTCTTTAATTACACACAATACAAGGAAAGAGGAAGGAATTGAATTGATCTACCAGTAAAGGGAAAGAGGTTCGATTTTTCCTGGGAGCATTACATTTTATCAAAGAAAATAAATTCCAACTACAAAAATTGCAATAAATAACCCTGAGTGTTCTTTATATCTATATGGAACACACTTTAAGTTATTGCGATTTGTAGTTGCCATTTTTTAAAAATTTAATAGAATGTTGTGCTTCCGGTAAAATCGAACTTTTTTCTTTTTATTCGTAAATAAAGATAGAGGCCCAATGCAACAAATTCAAATTTCTATTCAACATGAAATAACGTTTTCCATAAATTCGTATTAAAAATTTCATTAAGGGGTCGTCTTTATATATTTAATTTCCAAAAAATTTCATAATTTCTAATGACGTCGCCCAATTTTGACACCCTATTTCAAGTCTTCATTAAAGTCGACCCTCGAACCCCTAACTTAACTTCCTGTCATTTTGTGGAAGTGTTTATTTGATACTAGGATAAATGGCCCATCATACGACGGGTGCATCAACTTGCATTGCTTTCTCATGGTGTTGCTTTTTGAGCAATACTGGTAAAACAGTATTGCAAGAAAATTTAATTTTTTATCAACACTGGTAAAACAATGAGCTGAGTACGGCAATCGTTTAGACTCAATGTTATTTCCATGTCGATTTCAAATATAATGATTTTTGATATTTCGTATCTCGTTTCGCTCGTGATATCACACAACCAATTAAAACGATTAGAAACTCCACCTACTCATGACGTCACACAACCAATCAAAACTTTAATAGCCATGCAAACACAGTAGAATCTACCATTTTAAGTGATAAGACTAGGATAAATAGCCCGTCATACGACGGGTACATAATATAATTTATTTATTTTTGTCAAACATCATTTATATATTTTTAAAACCTGACGGTGCGTGATCTCTAGCTATGTAGTATAAACCCTTTCCCACCACTATCTGTCAACTTGTCTTGCATGGTGTTGTTCTTTGAACAATATATACTGGTAAAACATTTTTACTGGAAAACTTAATTTGTGATCAACACTGGTAAAACAATGAGCAACGTACTGCAAACGTTTTATGCTCAATGTTATTTCTATGGCGATTACGAATATAATGGTTTTTGATGTTTCATATCCTCCAATCAAAACAATTAGATACTCCGCCTTCTCATAACGTCACACAACCAATCAAAACTTTAAAATAGCCACGGAAATAAAGCAGAATTTAGGATTTTATGTAATAAAATGAATATAACAATTTAAAGATATCGATGTTAATTATTTTCTCAAATAATGATTTTTTTTCCCGAAATAATCCACCCAACCACAGCGCTGCCTGACGGTCGACCATTTGCGACTTACAAGTTGCGCCATTGGGGGGGGGGTGTCAACCTGTTGTTTCTCAGATCAAACAACCGAGACTGCGCGCGTACGGACTGCATTTTTTGTACCAAAAATATGTCGGTGCGCATGCGCATTTCTGTCAATTTAGCGTCGTAGAACTGGCGTTGTTTCAATGCGTGGCTTGCCTTCATGACAAATAGGGCGACGTGGGCAACACGACCAGGGCCAATGCACCTGGAAAGTAAATATTTGAATTGCTCCTATGACCGAATGTCTTACCGAATCGCATGAGACGGTCGTCTGACCACTAGTGACCATCTGCTCCATCCAAGACCAATCTGCTTACCACTAGTGACATCTCGTCAACCTGCTGTTTCATAACCTGGCTATACACCTTTAGCAGCAAACATTCACACATTCATTCACACAAAACATTCCACATGCGCATGCGTGTATTTGTTCATAAAATATTTTGGTACGCATATCAGCCAATTTAAAGTATATTTTATAAATTATATAAAGTATAATATAAATTATAATAAATACTTTAATAATAATAATTGTATAATAAATAATAAATATAAATAATAATAATTGTATAATAAATAATAAATATAAATAATAATAATTGTATAATAAATAATAAATATAAATAATAATAATTGTATAATAAATAATAAATATAAATAATAATAATTGTATAATAAATAATAAATATAAATAATAATAATTGTATAATAAATAATAAATATAAATAATAATAATTGTATAATAAATAATAAATATAAATAATATAAATTAATAATAAATACTTTAATAATGATAACTGTATAGTAAATAATAAATATAAATAATAAATATAAATAATAAATATAAATAATAAATATAAATAATAAATATAAATAATAAATATAAATAATAAATATAAATAATAAATATAAATAATATAAATAATAAATATCAATAATAAATATAAATTATAAATATACTTATAAGGTATAATAAAAGTATATTTTGAATCAAAATAGACGTTACTGGATACAACCATTTATTAAAATGATTTATATTCCATTGATTTATGAAAACAAGGTACATCAGCATGTGCGGCGAGCTGAAGCGCCGTGGTGAACTGCGATACGTTGGACGTGCGTCGCCGCAGCGGCACCAGAGGCATGTGTGCACTACTCTATTGGATCTAATGTGTATCTCAGACATCACTTGCGTTGCGGCAGCGGCGCCGCACGTTGAAAAACCGTATGTGTGTACCGCGCCTTAGTGTCGCAGGACTGACGTTGGACCCCTTCTACAAACCTTGACACACACTGTCAATCAAATTAGACACCGATCGGTCACTCTGACATTAGTGAAAAGTGGAATTCTTAGGGAAAGGAACAATGAACATGTTATATTTGTTATTAAAACAAGAATGGAGATAGCGAGTCGAAAAATAGAATATCTTGTCATTATCATAGTAACATACTAAGTCCCAGGCTTCTTGGTTAATATCTTGTCCATTCTTAACAGCGTCGTCGATTTTCTTCAAAGTCTCTTCAAAAGCCTCCTTTAAGTGTTTCTTCATCTCTTCTTTGAGGTCTCTTTCGAACCTTAAAACAAGCGAAAAATATACACATGAAACAATGCCATGCATGTTGAATCTCTAGCGTAGACTGATTCATTTTGTTTTGAATTAATACAAGTTAATATTTTACTTCTCAAAATTAAGAAGCATCTCCACTAAATAAATAACATGTTGTTTAACTAATACAAAATAAATGTTAACATACGCTTTTAGCTAATCTAAATGTATTATTTTCTTTATAAATTCTATATAGTAATTATTTATTGGAAGTCTACATTTGATTTAAGTTTCCACCTTGCTCATAAGACACTCAAAACATCTCTTAATGTCAAAATAAATTATTTTGATATAATATCTATTGTATCAAAATGTTTACTGTAAAACTTAAATGTTTCTGTCAAATAAGTTAAATAAAACACACCAACTGGTAGCTACCAAATGAGGTTTTTTATTAAGTGCGTAACATAATGTGGATAACATAACACTGGATTTTTAGAAAACTAGTAACGGCTCAGATCGAGTGTGTCGTATTGATGGAAGTTAAGAGGTCAAAAATAAATTATATTCACCAAATCATTATTATTTTATTTCTAGCTCTTTTAAGATCTTCACTTGTATTCATAATGTAAGCATTGTGCAGAAAACATTGATACTGCAGCGAAAAACCAAGCTATAATACTATTTATTGTGTCCCAAACATTGATCGTAGCCTGACAAGCCAAACTCCATAATGGTATATTGAGTGGGAAAATATTTACTGTGGAGTAAATATTCCAACTCCTAACTTCAAACTGGATATTGAGCAAAAAATTAAAACCGTAGAGCGACAAACCTAGGTTCAAACTCTATAATACCATCTATTGAGTAGCGAGCATTGACCGTAGAGAGACAAACCAAACTCCATAATAGTATCTATTGAGTAGCGAGCATTGACCATAGAGAGACAAACCAAACTGCATGTATCTATTTAGTAGGAATAATGTACCATAAAAAAACCACCAAACTTTAAAGTTCATAATGGGGGATAGAGTAGCAAAAATTGTGTGACCACATAGAGCGACAAACCAAACTCCATAATAGCATCTATTAAGAACCAAAAATTGATTGTAAAAAGACAATTCGAACTCCATAATGGTACATTGAGTGGGAAAAAGTTTTACCGCGTTGAGCGATAAACTAAGCTCCATAATAACATCTATTGAGTAGCAGATATTGGTTGTAGAAAAAAACTCTAACTACACACTTCATAATGGTGCATCGAGCATTAAACATTGGATCTATTTATATAAGGATCTGTTTGCGTGTCTCTCTATATTAAAAAAAAGTTACCGCCGCCACGGACGCCACCGCCGCAGGATTGAAAACTGTGCTGTTTAGCTCGATTCTTAGACGGTTTCCCTAGAAAGTTCGGATCAGAAAAATTTGAAATTAACATTGTTTTTTCTTCATCGTGTTCCCTGGAGAACTGTAAAGATCTTTTTCCGATGCGGTTATTAGTTTAGGATTTATTAAGCGTCAAAGTTGGTAAAGCGAAATTTCTTCCGCGAGTGAGCAAAACACTCAAAAACAAATTTTCAGTCTTAAGCCGTGAGTTTTTTTAAAGAGTACATCTCAACGTAAATTTTTGCAGCTCGTCGAGTTTTTATAGAAATTTCAATTTGGTTCTTGATGATATTTTTTTGAAATCCGGGAAAAATCGGGACATTTTCGTTATTTTTTTAAACTGTCATATCAATATCTTATTACTATTACTTTTAATTTTAAAAATGTCGCAGTATACCTCAGAATGTACTCTTTCTTAGCAATCTCCGGGAGTTGGTGAGCAGGGGGCGGATCCCCCTAGTGTCTATACAAATCTATACCGTTTGACCAATCCTCACCAAATTTGGTACACTTATACTTCAGAACAATGCGGAAAACATAGGTTATCTCTCTCCTGTCTTCAGACCAATCTCTCGCCATGAAAATTGGCACCACAGATAATCCTAAAAGTGCCCCCTCGAAGCTCTAATTTTAAAATATAAAATTTGTTTTCCGACAATTAATGGACATGGATAAGGAAACACGTTCTACAGGGTTTGTGTATGAGTTCATACAGGGAAGTGTCGCGGTAGGAAATACGTTCTACAGGGTTTGTGTATTTGAGTAAACACAGGGAAAAGTCACGGTCATATTTGAAACCCGAGCAACGCCTGGTTATTCAGCTAGTGGTCTATAAAGTGGGAAGAATAGAGTGACAACTCAAACTACATAATGGTATAATGAGTAGCAAATATTAACCGTAGAGCGCCAAACCAAATTCTATAATAGCATTTATGGAGTAGCAAATATTGATCATAGAAAGGCAACACAAATTACAAACTCCATACATATTGGTAAAAAAAATTGATCGTAGATTACAAACCGAATTACAATCTCTATAACAGTAGATACTGTGCAACGAACATTGACACCATAGAGAGACAAAATTCCAGCTTTATAATAGTGTCTATTGAGTATGAAGAATGGATAGTGGTGAAAACCTAAACTAGATAATGGTATATCGAGAAGCAAGAATTGATCGTTGAGAGCGACAAACAAAACTCCAAACTTCATAAAAGTATCAAAAGTAATCTTTGTGGAAAATTGAAAAATATACACCTTTCAAATAAGTGCGATGATATATATTTTGAGTGTATTTGAGGTTCAAAGGTAGCCATAACTATCAACCATTCAACTTATGCTGGATATTTCTTCGTTATTTTTAAACTCAATTTGGATTTTAAATATTTGGTGTTTGAAATGTTTGTTTTCTCACCTTTGTAATGCGTCACTGTTTTCAATGCCCAGTACTAAGTGAAGGGGTGGAGCTTGTTCCACTCCCTCCATGAAGCTATGGACGGCATCATTTGATGCTTTTTCAAAAGCTGATAGAGAAGTTGAGAAAAGGACAGGTTAGTACACTTTCAAAACACATTCTGGAGACATTATATACAAGGAAAATGAGTGCGTGAAGTCTCAACTAATAAATGTAGCATTACATTAATAAATTAAATAATGCATACATAAAAGTAGCATGGTAGCATTACATTAATAATACATACATAAAAGTAGCATGGTAGCATTACATTAATAATACATACATAAAATACATTAAGTTATCTCTCTCTCTCTCAAATCGGCAGTAAATCATATTAGTCATGCCATTCCTTATCGCGACTTAAAATCATTCATTTACAAATTTTTAGAAACAAAATGGCAGAACGAATGGAATGAACAAACGGAAAACAAACTCCATGCTTTAAAACGAAATATAATTCAATGGAAATCGCTACCTTTTAGAAGACAGGATGTAATACTAACACGCCTTCGTATTGGACACACTCGCATAACACATAGACACCTCCTCCTCGGAGAAGATCATCCCATCTGCAACTACTGTATTTGTCCACTAACCGTAAAACACATTTTAGTAGAATGTTCTAATTTTAATAGGCAACGACTTAAACATTTTAATTCATATACCTTGGTTTTAGAAGACATGATTGGAGAGAATCCTCATCCAAATATTTTTAACTTCTTATTTGACATTGGTTTTATCCATCACATATAAATTTATATAGTATTTACTCATTATGTTTTGACTCATCTCATTTCATTATTATATTATGTATCTGATTTTTTTTAATCTTGTGTTTGGCATAATATGTCCCAAGAGGACTCAATGCCACAAAATCATATCCAATCCAATCCTCTCTCTCTCTCTCTGTTTCGTATGAAAGCTCATATACATTGTGCTTTTTATTTAAGAGCCCTGTTTAGTTTTTGAATTAATTTTTTACATATTGTTTACACAATTACTGACAATTGTTATCGTAGGTCGATAGGTTGTTGCATTAACATCACACTGGAGCAGCACAACGTGCTCTTTGTATGGTGATGGTCCGGGATGAATCCCAAAGGGAAAGACACCAGGACAACCCTCTCATAATTTTAAACCACAGTCATATGATGAGGTTACACCTAGCCGCCACTGCACTCTCCGAAGTTCCTCATTACGCCATCGTGAGTACATTTATGGCCACAGCAGATTTAACCTGTTCCCACACCCAAGTACACAGTTGTTCGAATCTTGATAGACGAGATATATCGTCGAAACCACTTGCAGACAAAATTGAGTAAACAGTATGCAAAAAAATAATAAAGTTTTATTTAAAAATTAGTTCAATATAAAAAGATGCCATGATATAAAATATATATATAGGTGATGTAATGTTTGGCAAATGAATTTGTGTTAGTGCATAGACTCAATTGCATTCTAGAATTTTGCAGTGGAAGCAATAAGAAAAGATAAAAGTTTACTTACCATCTTGAAAAGATGCTGTGACGCACCCGACAAGCAAGAGTACCAGGAAGACCTTCATGATGCTAAATAAAAATACAGATTGGTGTGAAGCAAATAGTAAATGTTCAAACGAAAGTCAAAAGACAAAACACATCATAAACATTGAAACCCCAATTTAATCCTTAACTGCTGTGTCACAAACAGTCTCGTAACTAGTGTGGAGGGGTCTTTCAGACCTAGCTCACTAAAGTGCGTATAAAGTTGATTAATACAAAGGACATACCATAAAAACTTAGAGTGAATTTTTTACGTAGTAGCAACACCGGGTAACTAAAAAATAAAAGTGCAGGCGTTTTTTCAAACTGTTAACTATACAATTATAAATATTCTAAATGCAGCAGACGATTTTATTTTCCTATTTTCGTGCTTGTTTAAAGAACTGTTTATATTTGCCCTGCAGAAATGGAGGTGAGTGATTCAAAGTTAAGAAACGAAATGAGCTCTGCCACAAAATTTTGCTATCGTTTGGGCAAAACAGTTCCAGAAACAGTTAAGTTAATGAAAGAAGCTCACAAAGACAAATGTTTTGGCGAGTCTACGATTTTTAGATGGCATGGTGATTTCAAAAAAGGACGTTTGTCTACAGAACTGGTTCCTAAGCCTGGCCGACCAGAAAGTGTTGTGAATGATCGAAATGTTGACACTGTGTGGGCAATCTTTCAAGAAAATCGGCGAATGACATGTGAGGAGATAACTACATCAACTAACATTTCAAAAACGTCGAAATTTCGCATTCTACGCAATAATTTACAGCTTCGCCATGTTTGTTTCAGATGGGTCCCTCATCACCTTACTAAAGAACAAATGCAAACAAGAATTCACCAATGTTGTGAGTGGAAACAGATGCTTCAAAATTATCCGAATTTCCTAATGATTAAAATAACAGGTGATGAAACTTGAATGCATCATTTTGATCCCCATACCAAGTCCTCAACAAGTGTATAGAAACACACTGATTCTCCGTCTCCGAAAAAATCTGACAAACCAAATCTGCTGGAAAGGTCATAATCATTATTTTGTTATAACATAAAGGTGTAATCTATCAGCATGCTGTGCCTCCAAAAACTACTATGAATGGTGAATATTATATTTCAGTTTTGAAAATTTTGCGACAACACATATCGAGAAAGCGACATGAACTGGTTGGGAATTGGACATTACATCACGATTGTTGGCGCGCAACCCCATGTCGCTTCTTCTGTTCAGCAATATCTTAGTGAATGCATTATTAAATTCATGCCACATCCCCCCTGCAGTCCAGATCTCGCACCATACGATTTCTGGCTGTTTCCAACGTTGAAGGAGTAGCTCCGTGGTAGAAAATTTAATACAGATTCTGAAGTCATTTCAGCAGTGAAGGGTTCTTTGAAGCAGCTTCCAGAAAAAGGGTTCTCTACTTGTTTTGAAATGTGGGTTGAACGATGGGACCGTTGCATATCATCTGAGGGAAGGTATTTTGAAAAAGAATGATGTATTTTTTTCTGTAAATATATTTCTTGATTTTTTATGATTTTACTCTCAGTTTTTATGGAACGCCCTTTGTATAATGTATTATAAAAGATTCTTTAGATAGTTATTATTGATACATTATAAATTTGGATAATTCAATTTTTAACATGAAATATATTTTATATATTACTATATAAGTTAAGTAGATTCCATGTCTCTTCAGGCTCAGCTTTCGGACCTAATTTTGCAGAACGTTTCAAGCCTGGAAACTGTAAAACTATGTTGTGTTTGGGTATTCTAACGGCACGATTAGATTCCCCCCCCCTCCCCCCGGAGGCATTCCCTTTGAAGTTTTTTATTCTGTAGAAATATTCTTCTTGTGAAGACGCACTTGCAGTGTCTTCATCTTCACCTACAGAAATTTCCGAATCCGTTTCGTGTTCGCTTTCAATAATATTATCCGAAACTTCACTGTCCCAGTACTCTATTTCCGACCAATATTCAACACTATCCTGAATTTCTTTTTGTGTACGATACACTGGTCGTTTTTTAATAAAGTTTGTTGCCATTTTAGGCTCTCTGCCGAAATTTCCTATTCAGACAATTTCATACAACAAGAACGGCAACGCAAATGCTATGAAGGGGTCTAAGAGACCACGCGGGAAATGCAAATAGTGTAAAATACGAAATAGTTGGGGCAGCCAAACCAGTCTTCGAATGTGGCTTCTGTTGGACGTAGTAATAAGGTACTGAATAGGACAAGTACCGATATTCACTTTACGGGGTTTAAACGACGTGTCAAAAATGATTTAACGATTTCCCGCATTTAACGTCACTTTTCATTGGTCCCAAATAATTTCCTATGCTTTCAATGTTAAAAAATCCCGTCTTCAACGTTATCACTTCGAAATATTGTCAGCATTTAACGTTTTTCAGAGGGGAGAACTCAAAGCGATTTTTTTTAATTAGTCAAATTTTAAAATAACCGACAGTCTTTTCGTGTTCTTACGGATACTAAAAATATTAAAAAGAAAACACTAATTTTTAGAATGAGTCCCACCTCTACCCGATTTGACACACGCATGTCGCAAATTCATATAAAATGTCGGACTTCCTGAGGTATCGAACTGGTGTAAAATTTTCCGCAGATTTTAAATCCGTTGAAATTTTAATTATATTGAAGGATCGTGAAGATAACCTCAAATAGTCCTTTTTGTGTTCGTAATGAACATCTTCGTCAAATGCGTCAATTGCAAATTAGATACACTAAAAAACACACACATACAAGAACTCGTATCTCTGAAGAATGATATTAATTATTTATAGGTAGTAAAAGCAAAATTCAAACCAAAATAACAGATTTCTTTAAACAATAAACTATTGTAATGGAAGAAATAAAAGGTATGTTACTTAAATTATTCTTTATTTCATGCTCTATATTTTGTTTTTCTCCGACCCCGATTTAACGTTTTCCCACATATAACATTATTTCTCTCAGGTCCCTTGAAATATGTTAAATCGGGGTTTCACTATATGTCAAATAACGTTATACCATTAGATTCTAAAGTCAATAAATTAAATTTACTTTTTTTTTATTCCATTAATTCAACGAAATTAATTTAGCATCGTTTTGTATTCAATAAATTGTGACAAATAATTCATCTTCGAATTATTTTCCAAAAAAAAACGCGGGCGCGTTATTATATTATCCGATAATTAGTGGGTTTTATAGTTTATAAAAAACTAGTTTATGATGTTTTTTAAATATTGACTTATGTAGTTTTTTAAAGTATAACTTGAATTAATTTTTTTAATCTGTTCTAAAGGAGGAATTCAAACTCTTAAAAGGGGATTTTTTTTAACCAAAACGAAATAATGTGGATTTTAAAATAGTACATATTTTTACCTGCATTCTACTTGAAAAAGTACTTGTTATTTCATTTAATACTTTTTTTTTATTAGAGTTCAATTTTTCTGTTTTCACCTTTTGTTTAATAGTTAGATGTGACCGAGTACATTTTTACAGTGGATTTAAACTGCTCGCTATTCATTCGTTTCCTCTTTTTTTTTTTTTTTTGTCTTTTTTTAATTTATCGTAAGCCTATTTCAGTAATGGCCTACTGATTCAGAACATTGAAAGTGTAACCTCAATCGTAGGGCTGCCACTGCGATTAAAAGTCGACTTTTGTTACCATTTTCCTATCTTGGCGATTAGGGTATCTTTTTAGGCAAAAACGTCTCAAAAGCTCCTATTTTCAAACTTAAAGCGACTTTTTTTTTAATTCACCAAAAATCAACGAAAGTTATGTTTATTTTTTAAAACGAAAAGCGGAAGGAAAAAATCGGATTTTTCTTCAGGTAGAAAATAATTCAAGGGTAGCCAATTTTGAATTTTTGGCGAAAAGCCGTGGCAACTATGAAGCTAAAATAATTGCAATCGGTGGTTGCTGGATTTTGTCATGAAATCAATAAGAAAACAGTAGGCATTTTAGTGTTTTAGGATTTAAATTTCTGACGAGATCTGTTTCATACCCAATCATCAAATTGTGTGAATTATGCGATTCATTTTGACTCAGAGCACTTAAAAAATTACTATCAATGTAGGGTTTTAGGTGGACTTTTTTTTCCACTTTTTATTAATAATTTATGCTACTAAGGTTGCTATTTAACAATTGCTTTAGCTGTGATATTCCAGCGATTGAATCATGTTGTCCTTGCATCGAGCCACACAACAAACAGGTTGTAGCGTGACATATGTGTAAAATCCTTACAGGATAAAATTTAAAGCGTAAATAATCTACAGTTTTTCTTTTCAAGATCGAGATGTCTCTTTTCTAGCTTATTCTACATCAAGCAACCTGAAGATGTTCCTTGAATTAAGAAGAGAAGAATAAAAATTTCAGTAATGTACCCCTCCTAGTGGTTGTCTCGACGAGGTATCTCGTCAATCAGATAAATACTGACCAAATCTTAATGAACGATATATCTCGTCATTAGAAAAATAGTTACCAGATCTTGATGAACGAGATATCTCGTCATTAGAAAAATAGTTACCAGATCTTGATGAACGAGATATCTCGTCATTAGAAAAATAGTGACCAGATCTTGATGAACGAGATATCTCGTCATTAGAAAAATAGTTACCAGATCTTGATGAACGAGATATATCGTCATTAGAAAAATACTGACCAGATCTTGATGAATGAGATATCTCGTCATTAGAAAAATACTGACCAGATCATGATGAACGAGATATCTCGTCATTAGAAAAATACTGACCAGATCATGATGAATGGGATATCTCGTCATTAGAAAAATACTGATCAGATCATGATGAACGAGATATCTAGTCATTAGAAAAATACTGACCAGATCTTGATGAACGAGATATCTCGTCATTAGAAAAATACTGACCAGATCTTGATGAACGAGATATCTCGTCATTAGAAGAAAAATGATCGGGTCTTGATATCGTCATCAACAAAAATACCTCAATGCCGAGATATTTCGTCTTTGGGACAGTTGGTCAGATCTCGATCGACGAGATATCTCGTCTAAACCACTTGGAGGGTTAAAATAGTTAAAAGGAAAGGTACACATTTTATGGATGAATAATCTTTCTTTGAATATTTCATTTCTATTACTGTTTTGACGCTTCACCAAATCTTAACTTTTCAATCAAAGCTGCGAATTAAGCTGAATTAAATAAAGAAACATACTTACATTTCTGCAGATACAGAACTTGTAATACATTACAAATCAATATATACGTGTTCAAAGGTATATTATCTTTCCAAATTAGGAAAGACACATTTATCTAACATCTGCTGCTTCTCTTATCCGAAGAAATAAGATTCTAGACAAGACAAGAAACTCCTTGAGTGTCTGTGTGAAAAATGTAAGATTTCACCTCTTGTAGCAAACTCTGTGACTCTCGAAAGAGCGCCTTCGGACAATTATCAAAACTTTTGAAATGATTGCAAAGAGTACAAAGTGAAACACTGAAAATGAGATGAAGCCCTTTTCATAGTGAATATATATTTCTTTTAGCTTACCCATACTTGAGAGAAATCGCAAAGAACTCTACTATACGAAATCTCGATATCGAAACTCGTCTTGGAGGTTCGTTAAAAATCATACTTTAATAATTTAAACAATAGTATACAGCTTCTATAAAATCAGAGCCGACCAACCGGTATAGTGGTTAAGGTGTTAACCTATACATAGGAAGGTGCCGATCAACCGGTCTAGTGGTCAAGGTGTTGGTCTCTGGATCGGAAGGTTCCTGATTCGAATCCGGGGTTAGGGCATGGATGTAAATTGTGCTGTCCTTTGTTAGGGGCAATGATGGTCCACCCACTGGGTGCCCCTTCACAAGTGGCCATCACTTCTGACCTTGTATAAGGCTAAAATGAACTCTGTACTTTGTATTGTATTGTATTGTATTTGTATTTGTCTTCGCAATTGTACTGTCTTGCCATTGGAAAAAAAATAACATAGGAAGGTTCCTGGTTCGGGCATGGATGTTTGAAAGCGTATGGTGTAGAGGCGGCTGGTGTACCTTAAATCTGTGGTGGCCGAAAGTCCTCACGCTGGGTTGGTGTGGAAGTTTGGATAGTGGGATGACAGCTCAGGTGTTGCTTCGTCATCTGACCGTGGTTCAAAATTACGAGGTGTTGTAATCGGATCTTTCCCTTGAGGGACTGATCCCGGACCGTCGTCAAGAGCACGTTGTGTTGCTCTAGTACGACGTTAACTAAAATTACCATTACCATCTATAAAATTAGAAAATATTTATCATTTTGAGTCCATCAAGCTAAAAAACAGCAAATCCCAACGTGTTGGTTGGTTGGAGATGTTTCCCTCAATCGAATGCATCGTCAGGACTTCATAAGCGCATAGATAAATTTTCTTGAGTAAATATAAGTCTCACGAAACGCATTTTTAAAGAGGGTTCTTTTTCTGGGTATAAAAGATACTCCTTACTATTATTAGTTGACGTGTTGTAAGAGTTTGTAGGATGGGTCTTGACCTCGTCATCTGAGAGTGGTTCAAAATTATGTGGTGTTGTCCTCTGATCTTTCCCTTCGTGGGTTGATCGCAGACCTTTGCCAATAGCCCGCTGCTTTGCTCCAGTGGGACGTTAATTAACTACCTACTTACCTACCAACCTTGCGATTATTAATGAAAGTGGTAGGTTTTAAATGAAGTCGCACTGGACCTCATAACACAACGGGCTATTGGCGATGTTCCTGGATCATATCCGAAAGGAAAGATCCGAGGACAACACGTAATTTTAAACCACGGTCAAATGTCGAGGTCACACCTGAGCTGGCACGCTACTCTCCAAATTTCCACACGTAAGAATACTTGAGGCCACATTAGTTTGAACCAGCAGTGTACACGATGACCTTTGGTGGGATTCGAACTCACAACTCTAAGGTTGTTAATCCAGTTTTGAATAAACAGTGTCGTATTTCAGCAATTATCAAATATTAACCCCTTGCCTGTGGAATATATTTGAAAAAAAACGTACCAAAAATGTAAATTTTTTTTCTTTTTAACTTTGTTCGTTATTATCATTAAAATGTCAGAAATAGATTTTTTTTTTAATTTTAAACGAAATAACTACTATATTCAATATTTTCACATATATGGGAAATGTTTATGTATTACAGTAATTTTTATCAGATTATAGCAAAACAAATTAAATGACATAATTTTCAAGATAAATATAATAAACTATTGCAACAATCTTTTATTTATATCAGTTGTCATGAATTCCATGTCCCTCAGATTCCTTTAAATCTCACAAATCCTTTACAGTATGGTATATACGAAAACATGGCACGGCACACAAGCCTACATCACAGTATTTACAATAAACTCGAGTCTCGCGTCGGATCCTCTTTCCCTTTTCATCAGTTTTACGACAACAAAGGAAACATTGTCTTGTTGGAGTATTATTTTTCTCCGTTGGTGGAATGTGTTCAGGAAAGTGCCGACACGTAAGTTGCAACAAGTTCATATTAGGATGCCCTGGTCCTGTCGGCTGAATGTATGGCTTATTATCTAATAATTTGTTCCACAATTGAGATTTTGTAGTCCGTATTACATTTTCCACCGCCTGACGACAGATAAATAATAAAGGAATTCCAAAGTGCTTGATCCAGAAGATTGAAAAATATCTTTACGTAGTATTTCTTTCCACGTTTTCTGGCAATGGGATAGTCTGTAAGGTGAAAATTATCGCCAATGGTAAATTACATATTGTGCATTTGAAAAACCGAGTTCAGACTTCACGGAATTGAAGAATCGATTTTTCTCTTGCCTGAACTCAGGTCGGGCATTCCAAAATTGGCGTATTGGCGTTGCCCGAACTGAATCGGGTGTCACAGGCAAGAGGTTAAATAATTTCTTTTATTAAATTATCCTCTTTCCTGTAATAATTGAGACCGCTGTAACCCGTGTGGAATAGTGGATTGAAAACAGGAGAGTTGCTTGTTTGAAACGCGATCGAGCCAAAGATAGTCGTGTACATGGAGGCTGGTGCACGTTAAATCCATCGTGGCCTCAAATGTCCTCATTTTGGAATGGTGTGGAAGTGTGGAGAGTATGGCGCCAGCTGCGGTATGACCTCATGATAACCGTGGTTTGAAAAAAATGAGTATTGTCCTCAGATCTTCCCCTTCGGGACTGATCCCGGTCTGTCACTAATAGTCCGCAGTGTTCTCACAACGCGACGTTAATTCAACTACCTATCTACGCTTCTATAAATCAATTTTCTGCTATTTATAGACCCGACATGTTAAAAAACAGAAATACAGAAAAGAAACTTTGCAGTGTTTACAAACATTTTCTCGTTAAGTTTGTGATCATTAAGTTGTTGGTAAGCCCCCTCGACGGAAATGTAATTCTATAAATAAACCCTGTAAGTAGTAAGCAGTAGTATAATATAACCCTGTAAGAGTACTTCTTTAACCCCTTGGGTACAGATTAATTTGAAAAGTAGCTCGGATTATTATTTGCAAATTAGTTACTGTTGTATTTTCGTATTATCGTCTGTACACTACTTACTGTTTTATTTTCGTATCATCATTTGCACACTAGTTTCTGTTATATTTTCGTATAATTTTGTTTGATAAGAATGGCAACAGTATGAGAGAGATCTCACAGCTTCTGATCTCAGCGTTTATTCCAAAAAAAAGAATGTCTCATAACGCAGCCTTGTAAATATTTCTATGTATGGAGTCAGATTAAATAAAGTGTATTTTTGTAGAGAACGATTGAATCATTTGATTCAAGGATAGTCTCGTAACACCAATCCCTCTTGCTATGGACAAGAATGTACATGTTTAATTGTGCCCTAGTTTGAATGACGAATTAGACTCGTCATCCGTAACTTAGGCAAAACAAGTGCATGACGAGTCTCAGTCGTCAAATGTACCCAAGGGGCTAATAAAGGTTGCTTTTATACAAAGGGCTGAAAGAAAGATCTCGTAGTATTATGCATTAACTGATGTGTGTTCTCTAACTTTGAAGTGTAGAATTTTAGAAACTAGATCCATTTTATAAATAACTTTCCATTTCGTTTATTTAGTACTTTGAACGCACAAGAAATGAATATAGGATCCACTATGATGCAAGAGAAAAGTACCCACGCAACCAACTTAGCTGGACCAGCTACTTTGAAACTCGTGAATCATCGCTATCATTCTTAAATGATTCAGCAAGAAAATCGACTTGAAAAATAAATGAATGAAATAGAGAATAAGTTACTGAGAGAGGAAATTAACTAACCTCTTTTGTGGATACCATGTGCAATCAAAATGTTCTCGTCTGATCCATACACGAACTGCTGATTTTTTGATTGACATCTTCATTTTTGGTGAACCTTAGAAAATCTGTAATATAAGCAATGGTGTTAATACAAAGCACTGCCATTTGAAAAATTATTTTTTATGAAAGATTAGTATGTCTTTTATTTATACATACAATAGGTTATTGTATAAAAGCTAATACGTATTTAAATAAATAGTGGATAGTGTTATGCCAGTGCTTTCATACTTGAATCCACATTTCTTTCATCGAAAGCTGTATGGTATTATTATGATTAAAATAGTGTAATGCTTGGTCAAAATTGTGTCTAGCAGAATTAAAACTAATACTGATAATTTAAGCAAATAATGGATAGTGTTATTCCAGTGCCTTGACGCTGAATCTAAATTTCTGTATTGTTTTTTCTATAGAAAGCTGAATGTTATTGTGGTGATTAATATATTGTAGTGTAATGCTTGTTCACAAAATTATGTCTAGGGGAAGAAAAGCAATTTTCCCCAGAATTTTTGGTCTGATGAACTGCATTTTTCTTTCATATAATAGTGCACCATACCATTATAATTTTTAAAAGTAAATTAGTCTTGAAATTGGTCATTACTTCAGCGAATAAATTTAAAAACAAGTTAAATTAAAAACACAATATAGGGACCGGTACACACATCCTATTTTTCAGCGTGCGGCAGCGCTGAGGCATCGAAGCGCAACTATGAACGCATAACCGTGAAATGATACAAGTACTCATTTCGCGCCTTTGCGATAAATATTCTATCGGAAAAAAACGTGTTTATTTCGCTTACTTGGGGTTAAAAAAAATATTTTGAAACAAAATAGACGTTACTGGATACAACCATTTATTGATTATAATTTTTCAGGCTTCATTGATATTATTACACGCAACAATCAGGGATTTATTTAATATTATCGACTGTAAATAAATTTTATTTTAATAAGAGAAGAATTTTTACTTCGTCGATTTTCCAAAATGTTGAATGTAACTGAGTAAAGAACATGCATTCAAATTTGTTTCCGCAATGAAATTTCTGCGCCAAATGCATTTGAAATGTTGCAAAAAGCTGTTACAGACAACGGTTTGTAAAAAACAAAAGTTTTTGATTGGTATAAAAAGCTTAAAGAAGATAGAGAATCCGTCGTAGATCATTCGCGATCTTGTAGAACACTAGGGGGCTCCGCCCCCTGCTCGCTTACGCTCGCCAACCCCCAGGGATTGCTACGCAATCCCATTAGGTTTGCTTCGCAAACCAATATTTGTTTGGAAGAATAAATATACTGGACAGCGAAAACTGTGTTAATAATTCGTATAACTATGATTTGACTTTACGGTACATGACGTCAGAGCGAGGGCTTTGTTTTGGGGAGGGTTAGTGGCTTGGCAAACCAACACACGAAATAAAGGCTTGCTTGATGTACAAGTTTAAATTATAAGGAATATGTCCCACCACAACCCAACATGACAGGGTTATGTTTCCTTATTATTTTCCTGAAAGAGAACATAAATTATTTTCGGAATAAGTCCCACCACCACCCGACATGTCACGGCCATGTCGCCTCATTCCTTTGCTAAAAGTGAAAACAGTTTATTATTTAGGTTATTAGTCCCACCACCACCCAACAAAACACAGGCAAGTAGCCTTATTATTTTTCTGAAAAAGAAAATAAATAATTTTAGGAAATAGTCCCACCACCACCCGATGTAACACAGCCTAATTTTTAGTGTTTTTGAGAAAAATATTTCAACAGGAACTGACGCTTGGTGGACATTGATGAAACAGGAAGTGATATTGAAATTATAAGTTATGAATTACATAAATGTAATGCAACAATACTTACAAATACACTATATTTTGCATATTTTTGACATATTTTTACAAATATCTTAATGCTTTAAGCAGACACATCTCGACAGAGCAACATAAATCTAATGCAATATTTCTTTATACACTATATTTTGTATCTTTTTTCCATCTTTTACAAAGATCTTAATGTTTTCAGCAGACACACATCGCGACAAAGCAACATATAGTTGCCCATGTGCAAATATGGGACGTTCAATGTAAATACCTACGTGTTCAAAAGTCTGCCCTTGTGACTTGTTTATTGTTAACGCAAACGCAAGGCGAACCGGAAATTGTCTTCGGTACAAAACAAAGGGCAGATGAGAATGTCCACTTGAAGTGTTGAGCTGAATTCTAGGTATGTCCACGATGTTTCCTTTTTTATCCCCAGTGATGATGTTTACAGTTAAAACTCTGCTGCCTATTCGTTGCACCAAGAGACGAGTTCCATTACAGAGGCCATCAGCTATGCAGAGATTTCTAATCAGCATGACAATGCAGCCAACTTTTAACTTTAACTTGTGTGGTGGCATTCCAGCAGGCGTTAATGAATGCAGATACTCGTCAGCGTACCTAAGAGTGGCTTCTTCTTCTCTTGCATCACTTTTGTCGATTCCAAATAAAGTTGCCTTGTCGATGCTGTAGCTGGCTACTTCCTTACCGGGTAACCTGGACAAAATCATTTCATTTATTCGGTTAACTTCGTCATTCTGGGGAGACAGTATTATTCTGGTGAGAAGGTCAATGGTAACATCTGTTACATTTTCAAAAAACCAATCGACCAAATCCGCACAAGCAAAATCTGAAGATTTTTCCACGCTGAGTTCATCGAGGTCTCCATTACCGAACTGCAACAGCCAGTCTGCAAAGTTTGCAGCTCCAGCAGTCGCTCTCATGTTTATCTTCAGGTGATGAATCTGAAAGAGTGTCCACAGATGAGATGACTTGATGCACTCGTCCACGATTTGATGTCGGCTAGCTTTTTTAACAACGGGAAGCACCTGTCTGAAATCTCCTCCCAGGATAAATGTCTTTCCGCCGAACGGAATGTTATTATCCATGACGTCACGAAGAGTGCGATCGATAATCTCAAGAGCTTTTCTTGGTATCATGCTTGCCTCATCCCAGATAACAACATCAGTTTCCTGAAGGCGACGCTTGTCACGAGGCTTTGTGAAGCAGATTTCACCCTCTTTAAGATCAATGGGCAGGTTAAAAAAACGATGAGACGTGGTTCCACACGGAAGAAGAATTGAAGCTATTCCGGTCCAAGCAACGCAAACAATTTTTTTTTCCATGACGAGGAGTCTGTGATACAAACCTGTGTACAGGAATGTCTTTCCGGTCCCACCCGGCCCATCAATAAAGAAACACTGAGTGCGGTCTTCAGATTTACCTGAAATGCAGTCAACGATCCTCTGGTACACAATGAGTTGGTCCGCATTGAACTTTTGTTGAATATAATTGCATTTTTGTAGATGATGTTCTAAGTCCACGCGTGGCTGTGGCACATTTGAAAAATTCGGTTTTGGAAGTCCGAAATCCTTGCACGCCCTATTTTCTGAGTTGAGCAGGTGTTCAATATCACAAAGTGCCTCGTTTTCCGTGCTGCCATAGTTAATCATATCGTCTCGAAACTTCTCCCACAGTTGTAATGCATCTGACGGTTCGTCCCCAACCAGGTAGTAAGCGAAGAATCTCCTAAAAGGACCTGGCATCATAGTGGACGCGGCTTCTTCCAGCACAGCATTAGCTTCTTCACTGCCTTCTGTTATTCCCATGGCAATCGCAGCTTCTCGGAATGTTGGATACACGACTCCCTCATGGGTTCGCAAATCTTGATAGCAGGTGGCACCAGTAATTCTGTTGAGAGTAAGCTTCAAGAAAAATCTTTCTGCATCCCTTGGTGAAATATTGGTAATGCGTCCCACCACATTAGCAGCTCTTTTGCGGGGCGTCCACTTTTTGCTTTTGGTATTCCAAGTGTAATTATCCGGCACGTTTCCGTATAGAATGCTCCTTGACACTGCATCTTGCTTGTTGAGGTCAAACCATCCACTTAACATTGTTTTGCAGTCTTGGTTGAGAACTCTTTCTTCATGTCCTTCTTGAAATGTAACATACTGCTGTCCGTCCAGGTGCACTGGGAGCCTGACTACAGTGTGACTTCTGTCGTGCAATTTAATTGCGTTTAGTCTCCACGCTGCTTCCATTGGGCTAACGTATCTGCTATCGATGTACTTCTCCACCTCATTGTTTTCATGCTGCTTCAATTCCATGCTCGCACGATCATGGCCTTTATGGATGTACTTGTGGATGTATTTCAAAGCCATCACGGAGGAACAGTACTCAACATTGATGTGGCAGTCATATTTCTTCAGTAGAAATGGATTGTGAGGCACCACCATTCCGTTATGCACATGCTGCACTTTTCCGTCTTTCTTAGCATGGTAGGCGTAAAGCTTGTCCCGGTTGTCACGGCGCTTGTACTTTGGAAATCCATCGGCAGTCATGTCCGTTTGATTGCAAAACTCCTTCGGAAACTTCTTTGAGCACACTTTCTTGTCCTTGTCCCAACAGAGTAATCCCTCATAGTGTGGTCCATGCATCATGTGTCGCAGTTGATAGTAGCGAAGAGACGAATCCGTGTCTGACAGCTCTGCGGTTATGAATCGATCCACATCTTTAGGCTCCAGGAGTTTGCAATCAGTTCTTAGCGCTGCTAGTATATGGGCATGTGGTAGTCCACGTTTCTGGAACTCAATGGTGTACACATAATTGACAATGGGACCCAACACCCGCTCCTCCACTAAGTCTTTAATGAGTTTGTTAACTTTTGTTGCGAACACGTCCGTGACTATTGTTGGAATGTCATTTGCAGTGGTACCTTTCACAAAGTACGTTTTTAAAGTGTCGGTGATCTCCGACCATCTGGGATTGCACGTCATTGTAATGAAAAAATCCGGTCTCCCTGACTTCCGACAAATCGCCATTGAATCTTGGTACAGCTGTTGCATGCACCGAGGAGACCCGATGTAGGTTGCTGGTAGAATAACTGCCGTGCCGAGGCGAACCTTGTCGGCTGTATTCAAACCGTTATTCTCAACATGGTCAACTATCCCCTGGTAGCATTCAGTGCGCAGAGATCGTTGATTGTGCCGAATAAAATCCAGTCGTTGGCGCTCAACCAACACGTAACAGTTTATAATGTACTGCTGCGTCAACCTTCCAGCATTTAGCAACGGATTGAAACCTTTGTTGGGGCGAAGAGCCAATCGGTGCCCATAGTACTGAAGAGGGGTTATCTTCTTTCCTTTTTCCGTCGACATGTTGTAGGTCCATCCAAGATCGCCATGCGGAAACAACAATGGAAAGGTCATGGGATCAGCATGCTGCGACGTTTGTGCCAAAATTGTTGTTTCACGGCCATCCTCCTGCTTGGGGTACACCTGCAGATCCACGGCTGGAACACACCCGTCTTTGGACACAATAATAAGAGCCACTTCTGAAGACGTTGGCTTGTTGTATCTTCGCTTGTCGTCAAATGAATACTTAGCAAAGTTCAAGACGTATTCTTCTCCAGAAATGTTGATATCACGCAGCATCTTGTACTTCTGAGCATACGGATTGATGTGACGTAGTAACTGCTCCAGAAGAATGTTTAAGTTGGGGTTTTCCAAATTTATTCGCATTTTCGAGGCCTCTTGCACATTGTCAAAAATATAAATCTGCCCATTCCTTGGCAAATTACTACCAACATTTGCCAAAGAGGTTGAGGCATGGTGATAAACGGCCCCTTGGATCTTGATTAAAGGCGGACCAAACCCTTTAATGTCTTCCACGTGGGCGCCAAAAGTGGCAAAGGCAAAAGACGAATTGTACGCCCTAATATTTGTCCTATAGTGCTGTGCCTCTTTGCTTTCAGATGTTAGCAGTTCCTTCAGCTGAGGTGGGTATTCGTTGAGTGGCGGAAGCGTGACTTTACCATTCTGGCAACAAGAATGCAGTGTTCTTCCTTTCTGATCGGCAAAACGCACCGCTCCGCAATGAACACATTTTACATCTAAGTTTCCCATATTGTATTTCTCGACATTGACATATTGACCAGTTGATATATCACCTGCCAATTCCAATTTCTTTGCTTTCCTGAGTTTTTTCTGCTTGGTTCTAGCAAAAACTGTGTTCTGTTTACGTTCTTCAATACAATATTCTTGAAACTCATCTTGCATTGGAACGCATTGTTCATTTTCCTTCTGCAATTGCTGATGAAGTAGGGATTTGTTCGCTTTTCTTGCAGCTAGACGGGCGACGGACTCTTCGGATGGTCCGGCTTCGAAACATGAAACATCCATTGCACATGAATAATCGGATGCAATTGCAGTTACAACTCCCATCTCTATTTGTCGTTCTCTCCGAAGCTGCTCGTTATGAAGACGGTTGGCGGCTAGAGCCTTTTCTCTTCTTGCAGCTAAACGAGCAATAGAATCTTCTGAAGGTTTGTCCACAGCATATAGCTTACTTGTGTTAGCTGCTCGCTTCATTTGAACTGTTCTTTCAGCTAGACTGGCGATGGACTCTTCCGATGGTCCTGCTACGACAGATGACACATCCATTGGACAACAATCATGTAAATTACTTCGGTCAGCTGCACGTTTGTTCTGCAGTCTGTGTTTCGTCATACTAACTGTACGGTCACCTGCACGTTTGTTGTGCAGTCGCTGCTCCGTCATGCTTCGAGTATGGTCACCTGCACGTTTTTTCTGCAGTCGCTGCTCCGTCATGCTTCGAGTATGGTCACCTGCACGTTTTTTCTGCAGTCGCTGCTCCGTCATGCTTCGAGTATGGTCACCTGCACGTTTTTTCTGCAACCGCTGCTCCGTCATGCTTCGAGTATGGTCACCTGCACGTTTTTTCTGCAGCCGCTGCTCCGTCATGCTTCGAGTATGGTCACCTGCACGTTTTTTCTGCAGTTGCTGCTCCGTCATGCTTCCTGTACGATCAGCTTTTCTCTTTTTCTCCAACCGTTCCTGTGGCATATTTTCTGTACTGTTAGACATGCGTTTTTTTTCTTGTTCAGCTTTTTTTTTCTCATCCATCTGTTTTTTCCGAAATTGCACGTCTTTTGCATTTTTGCTACGTATTGATGGTTTCTTTCGACGTGGAGGCATTTTTATAAAATAAAAATGCAAGAAAATAAAACCCACACCAACACAATTTAACTTTACTTTCGTTTGGTAAAAAGTAAAACCCACAAAGAGAGGAATAATATTAAAAGAACAGTTAAAAAATTATAAACAAAAGAATTTAAATGAAAACGATAAAAGAAATGGGTTCAAACGATACTATGAAACAATTAATTTGCAGAAACGATCGCTATACTAAAACAGCAATTAACCAAACACAAAAAATTAAAAAAAAAAGAAATGGGTTCAAACGATACTATGAAACAATTAATTTGCAGAAACGATCGCTATACTAAAACAGCAATTAACAAAAAAGCAATAATAAAACAATCCACAGTTAAAAAAAAGCCTCACAAATTGTGACAAACGTAAATAAAAACCAAAAGGAAAGGATACGAAATGAAAAGCCTCACTGATTCCGACAAACGTAAATGAAAACCCAAATATTGTGACGAACGTAAATAAAAACCAAAAATCCACAGTTAAAAAAAAAGCATCACAAATTGTGACAAACGTAAATAAAAACCAAAAGGAAAGGATACGAAATGAAAAGCCTCACTGATTCCGACAAACGTAAATGAAAACCCAAATATTGTGACGAACGTAAATAAAAACCAAAAGGAAAGGATACGAAATGAAAAGCCTCACTGATTCCGACAAACGTAAATGAAAACCCAAATAATAAAAATTAACTATTCCAAATTAAACAGCAATAAACCTAAAAGCAATGATAAAAAATAACTATACGAAATTAAACAGTAAAAAAGTAAAGGTAAAAGAAAGCAACAAATATTAAAATTTGACAAACGATACAAAAAAATAAGTAAACCCGAATTTTTTAAAATTAAAAGTTAGCCTCACTGATTGAATACCAAATGAAAAGTAAATCTCACATATTTGGACAAACGAAAATTAAAAACGATAAAAATTAAAAATTTTTCGCAATTGATTTCACTTTGTTTTGCTTTAACACTTAATGCACCCTAAACTAATAGCCGTATCAGTAAAAAATCTTCTGTATCTTGTTCCCTGTACAATTTTAAGTAAACAGTGTTAACATCAAAACTTTACGATTGTACTTTGTCGGTAAACTGTCTTGAGAACAGAGGGAAAAAAGCGAGCCTTTTTCCTCGCCAAATAAAAAGAAATCGTTTTTATGGCAATTGTTGCTACGATAAATTTGATATCTGGCAAACCCGATAGTAGAAAATGCAACCCACTGCTGTTTGCCGAACCAGCTATGCGAACTGAAAAATACGAAATTTGTGTCACCAACTTTTGATTGCATCGAATTTATTTATGAACCAATTTTAAAAATAATTGTACCGTAAGAAAGAGTACATTGTGAGGTATACTGCAATATTTTTAAAATTAAAAACTAACAGTAATACTATATAGATATGACCATTTTAGTTTTGTATCGGAAGTTACGATCTGAAAGTTCCGAAAATTGTATGACCTACTTTTAATTGCATCGATTTTGTTTATTAACCAATTTGAAAAATAATTGTACCATAAGAAAGAGTGTAATGTAGTGTATTCAGTGATGTTCTCAAATTTAAAAAATAATGGTTTTTGCCGTAGACATAACGGTTTTAACAAAACGTAGCGAAAATATCCGAAGATTCCGAATTTTGTATCACGAACTTTTGATCGCATCCAATTTAATTATTAACCGATTTCAAAAATAATAGTACCGTAAGAAAGAGTATATTCTGAGGTATACTGCGATATTTTAAAAATTAAAAACTAATAGTAATTAGATATAGATACGGCAGTTTTAAAAAAAAGTAACAAAAATGTCCCGATTTTTCCCGAATTTCAAAAAAATATTATCAAGAACCACATTTAAATTTCAAAAAAAACTCGACGAGCTGCAAAAATTTACGTTGAGAGGTACTCTTAAAAAAAAACTCACGACTAAAGACTGAAATTTTGAATGTGTTTTGCTCACTCGCGGAAGAAATTTCACTTCTTCAACTTTAACACTTAATAAAACCTAAACTAATAGCCGCATCGGAAAAAAATCTTAATAATTATCCAGGGAATACTATGAAGAACAAAGCATGTTAATTTCATTTTTTTCCGATCAGTACTTTCTCGGGAAACCGCCTTAGAATGGAGCTAAACAACAAAAATTTCAATTCTTCGGCGGCGGCGGCGGCGGCGGCGGTAACTTTTTTTTAATATAGAGAGAAACACTTCGACTAAGGATCAACATGTCAATCAGGTCGGAGAATTGGTGCTTAGTGATCGTCGTTTAAGGGACGTTCTCTCGAATCAAGTTTAATTCACTGATTATACACAGTTCAGTCACATTAATGTGACCACCACCTACTTTCGACGCCAACGTGAAATAACCAATCACAAAAGGCAGGTGGCAGCACATTGCAGTGGAGTGTATATAAAGGATGTCCTAGGGCATCGGAAAGCATTTCTATCGTTGGCATAATGCAGAAACGTAGCGATTTATCCGACGTCCGAAAGGGCATGATTATTGGTTTTCGGGCCAAGGGTGGAAGCATTTCGGAAACGGCTAATTTTGTGAACTAATCACGTGCCGACGTGGTAAAAGTATACCGTGCATGGCAAATGGCACTATCCAAAATCAGCGGCGTGGTACATGTGGTGCACCACTTGCTACAGATGACAGAGGCGAACGAAGGCTACGGAGATGCGTTGGGGCGAATAGACGTGCAAGTGTTGAGCAACTGACCGCCCAGATGAACCAAGGGGCTACCAAGAGTGTATAATCAACAACGTTTCAGCGAACGTTGCTGCGCATGGGCCTCCGCAGCAGACGCCTGGTTAATGCACCTATGCTGACTGCTGTTCATCGGCGACGAAAGCTGGAATTTGCACGCCAGTACCGCAACTGGATGTCCACAGAATGGCGACAGGTGGCTTTTTCCGATTAATCACGTTTTATGCTCCATCGGACAGATGGACGTTGGCGTACACGGCGTGAAACGTCTGAAAGCAAACACCCTGCAACAATTGCTGGAAGGATCCAGGCTGGAGGAGGGAGGTAATCTAGCGCAGCTGGCCACGGCACTGGAGTCGGCATGGCTCAACATCCCAGTGAACACCTTCAGAAACCTAATTGACTCTCTTCCTGCACGTCTCGCAGCGGTCCGCTCTGCCAAAGGTGGTTATTCTGGCTTTTGACAGGTGGTCACATTAATGTGACTGGACTGTGTAGTTGATCAATAAAAGTTTAACACGATTTAAATCAGTTTTTGTTCACTCATTTCAATAGAAACTTACGAAGTTTCATTTTTTAAATGGCGTCGAAATAGTTGTGCGTGAAGTTGTACAGATAGTAACAGTTTTGTTAAAATGACTACAAACAATTTTATTTAACGCTAGCAAAATACCCGATCTTACTCAGTTTGAATTGGTTTACTCTAGATTGAAGAGATGATCAAAATATATAATGACTTACGTTCTTCATAGAATAAAATAATATTTTAACACCTTTCACCACCTTTATAATTTCTACCACTTACTATGGACACAAATCCTACACATGCAAATCCATACATTTAATACATTTCACACACATCGCACCCTTGCTGTATGACAAAGCTACAAAATGACGAAAGGTGCCATTAAGGTTACTACTACAAAAGACGATTTTGAGGAAGATCTGGAATTCCCTTTCTTAAGTTATTTTCATGTTCAACTCAATTATTAAAAACGACGATTTACGGCGAGTGTTCTCGCACTCATAGTCAATAAAACAATATTTTTTACTTGTAGCACTCTTGCATCCATCATGCGACATTGTGAAATTTCGTAATCTTCTGTCATTATGACGATGCATATTACAATATTTGAAAAATTCTATTTCGGATTTTTTAAACGCTATTATCCTTTCAATAACAGCATAATTCCACTTAAAATTTGCTTTATTCCCACTTACCTGCCACTTTAAATCAAATACTTTGTGGTGGCGTTGCGTGTGATGAAAAAGAAACACATTTATTAAAATAATAAATATTTAAAACAGAAAACAGAAGAAAACAGCGAAATAAAACAAAATAAAAGATGTCGGGAAAAAGTTGTTCGAAAGATATTAATTTGTGATTCCTTTTTGCCTCTTGATCTCGCAGTTTCCACAACTTACACCTAAAAAAAGCACAAAATTTAGAAAGGCGAAATGAATTCAGATCATAAGAAGTAGAAAATATTACTGTGCGGGATCAACTAACACGAGTTTCCGTTTCATTCCCATTCGTTGAAAAATATTGCCTGTCCCAAATATTCGGAAATCGTTTACATTGTGCAAAGAACATAAACAAAACTCGAAATAAATGAAGTATCAGAGCTGAAATTCCATAAAAATAATATTTTTTGAAGAATACTTGCTTTTTTAGTAGTACTGATTAAAGCAATCAAAGCAATCGTTATACTCAATGTACATTCCAACTTTTCCAAAACTACCAAATTTTATGGTTGATTTAAGTATGCTTACTCATGTGTTTTTTAGTATGAAACTCATCTCAACAATTAAGAAATGTTTGATATTGCATTAACTAAACTAATAAGTAATGTATAAAATAAAATACATTGCAATCAAATATCTAGAATAAAATTCATGTGATTCCTGCACAAACACAAAATCGAACATAGAACAGAAAGACGGACAGACAGACTTTCGCAACTAATTTCACTCACTAAATGAGAATACACACTCACTGTATGCAAATTTCCATGAAAATATATTAAATCGTATGGGCGTGTATAGGGCACATACATACAGACAGACACCAAACGTGGAAAAGGCGGATTTAGCATCAGAAGGGTCCAAAACTGATAGAAAACTTGAAATGAGTCGAAAATATTCAATGTATAAACAAACAGAAACAGCTTCAGAAACCTTGCTGAAGAAACTAGCATTACAGGATGAAGAGGGATTTAAATAATTTAAGAATGCCCGAAGAAAGTTGTATTATGAGAAGGTGAAAACGCAGGGGATGTTTTTTGAGAGCTCTAATCGCTTTTGTCTTATTGCAGTTTGAAGTTGTTCCTGGCAGACTGCATCGTAAAGAGCCACCTGTTTTAGCAGGACAGCGACATTTTTGGCAAATGTGTCAAATTCATTACCAGTTTCATTTTTATTACTTAGCACTAATTTATCAAGTTTATCAATTGCAACTGTTGAGTAATATTTCAACAAAAATTTGATTAAAACTCACGACAAAATGATGGAATTATGCTAAACTATAAACAATCTAAGAATAACCAAAATACAGTTTATGTTAAAAACTGGAAGTTCGCAAAGATAATTTCTGTCTATATAATATAAAAACAGTAATGCCACTAACTTCAAGATTAAAATATAAATTCTACGAAAAAAGGCTCCCAGTAAATTAAGTTCAGTAAATGAGGCTAATAAATTCATTTTCAAAAGCCATATCGTGTTCAATTTAACACGAGGATGTGAAAAATGAATGAAAATTGAAGCTTATCATTCACATTCAATAAAAAATAACTTCTAACTGAATGATTAAATTTAGCCTTCGTTTAAAGACATTTGCATCGCATGAAAAGTTAAACGGACCGTTGTCGGTATACATCATCTCAGAAATAGTTAGAGCGACGCTTACGATCATTGGAACCACATCCGAAATCTACAGCTGAGCTGGCGACATTCTTGCTGCAGGAATGGACACAAATGCCCATAGATGTGTATAAAAACCTTGTTGAAAGTATGCCCAGAAGGGTTGCTGGTGTAATTGCAGCACGTGGGGACCATCCCCTTATTAAAGCATGTATCATTTCCCTCATACCCTCACATCTTGCTGTCCGGTCCAGTATTGTAGGGCAGTGGATGTTCAAATGTGCTGAATTTCGACTTCCTGAATATATTCTAAAATCAATATCAATAAAGAAAACAATGATTTATTAAAATCCTTTTTTTAGAGCACCTCTACAGTATAAGAAGAATCATCTTGAAAATTTTCAGTTTTTTAGAACATTCATTCTTTTATGAAAAAAGAACTGATTAGTCTTATCACTTTTTTCAATCAATATATCATTAACTCAACCCAAGCAGCGCCGGGTAATTCTACAAGTGTAGTATAAAAGTCCCTATTATGAGTGTTAGTTCAATGACATTATTATATCAACTTTAAACGGGACTGATAATGAAACGGGCTTACCTGGTAGACTGCAAGATATGAGCTAGAAAGAGTTACCAAAAGAACCTTAATTATATATACTGTCGGATCCAACAACTTGAGAAATGAAAAGTAATCTTTACAGTTCTTAGAAGCCACCCCTGACAACCACTGCTGTAGTGGATTGCAAGAGAATTCTCACCACCCACGTCCTTTGAAGATACCCTCTCCTTTCACAAAGAAGTGCTTAAAGTGGCCCCCTAAACGTGACTATTAAATCATGCTTTGGTCACGAACTGTTTCCATCATACAAAAAATCGCAGCTAAGCTAGTTCAGCAGAATTTTGAATAATTTCAATATTTCCTGGAAGGGACCCCCAGGTTAATAATTCTATTTTAAGCTTCGTGGAACTCTTCAGGAGCTATAAATAAAGATTTGCTACATGAAATTCCAATTTTAGATCCGATGTTATTGCGATGACTCGTTTTATCATTAGATACTACCATGGATCGCTAAATACTGGGTTGTCCCATTAAATAACTTTCACTCTTTATGGAGTTATCTGTTGTTAAATCGAATAAACGGAATGGAACCAAATTTGGTATTGATACTTAAAAAGGCAGGGTAAAACTTATTCTTTTACTATTATTACTTACGAAAAAAAATGTTTTCGTTCCAAAAGTCGCCGATAGGGTTAAATTTGGTTGAATAAGGTAAAATCGAATATAGGGTCGTCGATAGATTAAAATCGTCGAACATGTGCATTATGCTCAGATAGGTAGGTATTTTAACTAACGTCGCACTGGGCAACACAATGGTCCATTGGCAAAGGGCCAAGATTAAACTCGAAGGGAAGGATCTGAGGTAGGTAGATATTTAATTAACGTCCCACTGGTTCGATACAACGAGCTATTGGCGAGAAAGATCCACGGACCACTCAGAGTAACTTTGAACCAGGGTCGGATGACGAGGTCATCCCTAAGCTGGTACCCCACTCTCCAAACTTCCACACCACGCCAACGTTATGCATTATACTTAGACAAAAATGTTGTGCAAAGTTTCGACTGCGTAAGAACAACCACTCGACTAATTAGAGCTAGATTATCTGCACAGTTGCAGTTAAAACAACTGGCAATAGATACACAAATTAGAAACAATCTTTTATTCACCAGAATGAGGCTCTCTTGAACACATTACGCAATTTCAATGTGCTGACCTTACCTGTATACAACAAATTGCATCCTCTTGCGGCATGCTTTACATCTGAGTGTAATGAGTGGGGTTGGAGGTGTAATTAATGTCTGTCAATTACGATGGTCAGACGAAACTTTGCATAATCCATTTTATCTGCGTTTAATGCAAAAGTTTTTCCACTCCATCAGTAACAATGTTTCACCCTATCAAGGTTTCGGTTCAAATTTTTTTTTGCGGAATACATCTTTCCAAGTCTTTAAAAGTCTAATATCAATATCCATTTATTCGATTTAGTTAAAGATAACGCCAAAGAGTGAAAGTTATTTAATGAAGGATGGACATTCTGTATAATATGAGGGAGAGATGGCGCATTTATCAGGAAAGCTGCTACTTTGAATTTAAGAAACGAAAAACCATAAAATTTGTATTTTTATTCAAAAGTACATTATTTTATTATCAAAACTGCATGCAACAAACTTTATTGTACGAGAGAAAAACAATTTACGTTTGTAATATGAACACGATAGTATACATTTTGTTTCAACAAATATTTTTACAACTTCCTACATAAAAAAATGTATTCTCCCATTTTAGTTTCTTGTATTCATCCTAACATCTCTAGGTATATCACCAGAAACTGTCAATTACATTTATCTAAACCTTTAAAAATAATTTAATTAACGATTTTGCTTTAAATTGAATTTTTAAACAGTAATTCTAGGATGTTGATATATATTTTTAATGTCTTCAATACAAGAACAAATCTGCTCAATGAAGTATTTTGCTTTATTTATTATCTAACTGTAGTTGGAATATGTCCTTTTTTTTATTGCATCTTTGTTTTGTAAATTTTTTCTTCTCTATATATAAGTATTTTCTATAGGGAAACCAGTAACTAAATAAAATATATAAATGATGTTTGTTTGGAATTAGAATAACAGTTTAAAAGAACTTGAGACGTATCATTGCGCCTTCTCAACCTTAACGTTGTATGTAAGATGGCACACTTTAGAAAACTTTTATTATTTATAAATAAGAAGGTTAATTGTAATTTTGAATTTTTAATTAACGTCGTACTAGAGCAACACAACGGGCTATTGACGACGGTCTGGGATCTATCCCCTAAGGGAAAGCTTCGACCCATTGTCATTTTGACCCACGGTCAGATAACGAGGCAACACCTGACCTGGCACCCCACTGTCCAAACTTCCACACTCACCTAATGAGAGGACTTTCGGCCACGACAGATTTAAGGTGCATCAAACGCCTCTATACCATATGCTTACAAACATCCATGCACTGACCTGGATTCGAACCAGGAACTTTCCCTTCTAGAGGCTAACACCTTAACCACCGGACCGGGTGGTCGGCTAAATAATAGGGGTTGTTTCAAAAGTGTATCCCATTTTTTGACAGAATTTGAAGAAAAATAATTTTATTTATAGAACAAATTACATTGAAACATTTAATTTATGACCTGCACTTGTAAATCATTTTTAAAACACTGAACGTCTAAGGTTTTAATATCCATAAAACTCTTTATAAAAGAAAGTAGATCGTATTCGTGCCGTTCTATTTGATGACTTTTCTTCATCTCTCCGATAGATACATCATCCCGCGCTGTTTGAAGTTCTGCTGTTACAGTTTGGCTAAATGCTTATTTCCTGCCACTTTGAAGGCTTAACAAAATTTAAAAAACAGAACCCAATAACAAAATTGTTTTCCCAAGTACTCTCTTAAATTCCTTCTTTAAAACAATATCAAAACTTTACACGTGTGAAAAAGTTAACACTTCGGTTTTGCGATGCGATGCAATCCAACGAGAGAAACGGGACGAACGTTTGAATATACACAATTCAAACTTAAATGAAATGGTAAGAATTTTTGTCCTTTAACACCTTGGGTACAGATTTATTTGAATTAAAAGTAGTTCAGATTATCGTTTGCACATTAATTACTGTTTGAGCGCCTTCACACGAAGGAGATCGATCGCTCACAACAGTCGCCTGTGATAGTCGTTTTGATTCATTTCCTGCAAACAAACAATTCGGGCGAAGAGAAGCAAAACAAAAAAATTTATCGGCCTTGTTTAGTTCTTTTTTGTAAAATCGGCATCGTTAAAGATAGATTGAAAATTTCAGCGAATTTGAAATCTGCGGAAAATTTTAAGCGAGATAGATACCTTACATTTGATTTTCTTTAAATAAATAATTTTCAATTGTAATTTTTGAATTTTTAGCAGTACCAATATGGGCGCGCAGTAGACAATAACGTCGCGACTTTTACGTCCTTTGGAACCCTGCCTGCTTTCAGAATGAATGAGCTGGTAATGCTTGCAGTATGGTATTTAATCATAAGAAAAACAAAAATGTCAAAATTAAGTATTCGGTGCATCCTATCAATAAATTTCGTGTGCAGAAAGGTTTATATCATGTTCTGTATCGCAAACTGGAAGACGACTCGACTAAATTTTTCAATTAGTTCCGGGTGTCAGTAGCTTCTTTTTACACTTCAGCAGGATACATTAAAGCCACATTCACATGAGGCGTATCAACGCGCGTATGGAGAGGCTAGCGAGGTCCCGCCATTAAATTATGTTTATTTATTCCTCTAATTCAAGTATCTATCTTTGTAACCTTGAAGAGCGGGACCCTGACAGCCTCGCCAAAAGCGCACTGTACGCTCCTCATGTGAACGGAGCCTAAGAAGCAGGACACAAATATGAGATACAACATACCACCACAAGAAAGGCTGTCGTTAACATTGAGGTCAGTATGAATTCAGAAATGAAATGAGGTCAGAAAAAATTTACTACAGAAAAAAAGAGTACTTATTTACCGCCTTTCTAGAGACCGCCAGTTCATTGAATGCTCTTTTGGTATTTTAACTAATAAATGGAGGATTTTCTATAGACCATTGAACGTTAATATTTATTTGCAATCGGCATAATAAAAGCATGTGTAATTCTGCATAATTTCATACGAACGAGGGATGGTTATTCGCACGACGACACCTTAACGCACACCGGTTTGATGGAAAACAATGATAATAATGTTTTTAATGGTTACACTGGACCTGAGCCAACGGCTCTTCGAGATCATTTCCGTCTGTATTTTGTAAGTGAAGGCGATTTGCCATGGCAGTATATGAAAATATAATAAAATAATGCAACAGCTTATTTAAAATATTATTAAGTTACCGTTTTGTAGCTTACTTTATACTTCTTTGCATTCTTACTATTAGTTTATTAACATAAATTTATGTTAAATTGCTATAAGAAATTAATGTAACTTATTTAAAATATTATCAAGCTATCGTTTTGTCATTTACTTTTTTTTTATACCTAGTATTCTTACTATAGTTTGTCAACATAAATTAATGCTAAATTATTGTAATAAAAAATAAAGAACTTATTAAACATATTTTTCTTTAGTTTATCACATTCTTGCATTTCTTCGCCCTAAATAAACACCATCACCGCTCTCCATGCGTTTACTTTTTTATTTTTTTCACATAATTTTCGTGAGTTTTGTCCCACAATGCAGGCTGCATTTGCAAAACAGTAATTAATTTATCAATATCTAAACTTTCCAAAACAAGAAAAAAACAAAGAAACAAGGAAAACAAATTCATAACGGCAGCTTATATCGCTAGGAATAAAAAAATCCCTCATGATAGTCTCTCTCGTGTGAATGACGCAATACCTCGCAGTGTAACATCTGTCTTCTTCAAACAAAAAAAGTCGCCGACGACTGAACTTCCTTGGCGACTATTTTTTAGTCTCTCTGCCGGTCTCCTGATAGTCTTCTCAGGTGAAGTGCTCCTATGGTTTCTATGTAAGTTCCGTCGCCTTCAGACCGGTCTGAGCGATCGATCTCCTTCGTGTGAAGGCGCTCTTATATTTTCGTATTATCGTCTGTGCACTAATTACTGTTATATTTTCGTATTATCGTTTGCACACTAGTTAATGTTATATTTTCGTTTGATAAGTATGGCAACAGTATGAGAGAGATCACACAGCTTCTGATCTCTGCGTTCATTCCAAAAAAGAGTTTCTGATAACGCAACCGTGTAAATATTTCTATGTATAGAGTCAGATTAAATAAAATGTATTTTTGTAGAGAACGATTGAAGTATTTGATTCAAGGAAAGTCTCGTAACACCAATCACTTTTGCCATGAACAAGAATAGACATGTTTAATTTTGTCCTAGTTGGAATGACGAATTAGACTCGTCATCTGTAACTTTGGCAAAACAAGTGCATGACGAGTCTCAGTTGTCAAATGTACTCAAAGGGTTAATGCTTTTCTTACATTTTTCTTCCACTATCGTAACAATTATATCCATACTTCAACATTCATGAAGCTATAATTTCTAATATACACATTCAATATAATCATAGTTTTTTATCAGTAGAACTACTATACAACATTCTGTGCATCTGTTAGAGTGTATGTGCATCTGTATGTGAATTTTTGCGAGTTCTTGACATCAGTATAATCATAGTTACCATTTTCTTCAATTATAGCTAGGGACTTATGGGTGTTTAATTCCAAAGTTCTTTGCAAACTGGAGTGTAAGCTTACTGCCTTCTATCAACCGATATTCGGATTCTTTTTACACAATGAGCAAGTAGAAGAATAGATAAAATCTTTTGAATCAAATTGCTAGGAGAAGATACAAACCTTCAAAAAGATTCAAGACTTGGAACAAATCGCCAATGATCATTTCGGTGGTGCAAGAAGTTTCCAGAAGTAAGTAAAAAGACCAAAACGCGAGTTTTAATATGTTTTTCTAGACTAGTTTTGCCACAACTCACTTTTTGTTGCTGCATGTTCTTAAACGAAGCAAACCTGTCCAGGTCGTAAGTAAAGGGCATAAAGGGAAGAAAGCAGTAGCGTCATTCACTAGGGGTGTTCAACAGTGTAAGACTAGCTAAGGTTTCTCTGATGTCAGCTCGAATATAGATCTCGAAGATAGAACCACTTTCGCTTGCTAGAAATCAAACTGGAGCGAATATTCCCAAATGTGTTGAGTGATGGCAGATTGTTTAATTCCTGATTTCTAACACAACGCATATTCTGTCAACAGGAATATCAAGGTTCGTTTTTTTTACCAACATAATCAGTGCCCCATCTACAGAGTAAGTGAAAATCCACCCTACCCGCCACCCACAGTTTGGTGGTAAAAAGTAGGTTTGAGTTGAATTAACTGGAGCAACACTACGGACTACTGGTGTTGGTTCGGGATCAATTCCGATGTAAAAGATCCGAGAGCAACACCTAGAAATATGAACCAGTACCATTTGCGCCCACTTACATCTGCTTGGACCTATTTACATCACAGAAACGAACACTCTAGGGACTGCATATTATCATACGTTGAAAAGTGAATACAATACAACAACATAGAGAGTTCAAAAGATTCAAAGCCATTGACAACAAAACTCAGTATCCACCAACGAAAGGTGCTCCTGTATTTTTGATAGACCATCGCCAGCATTGTTCACTTTGAGTTTCTGCCGAATGTGGAAAGCATTGATTGTGAAGTCTACTCAACTCAGTTTCAACGGCTTTTAGCAGTATTGATCCAGAATCAGTCAGCTTTGATTGGAAGAAAGGGAGTTAGTTCTCTTCCACAAAAACAAGTCAGACTACATAGAGTAATAGTAACAAAGGAAACGATTAGTCGGTTTGGAATTTCTACCTCAACCCCCATAAATCCCAGACGTGTCACCTTCGTGCTATCATCTTTTCTTGGCAACAGGTAATCATTTACGAAATCAGTGATTCCAAAATCGATAAGGCGTCGAAAGTGATTTGAAGCACTTAGTTCTAATACCAGAGTAGAAAACTTATTAAAAGGAATAAAAAAAGTTGTTAGATCATCGATAATACTCAGTAGAAGCCGAAGATGATTACTTTTCTGAAGCAAATACTGTTTGATCTACTTAGTGTATCATATTCATGTCTATTGATTGTAACAGCACGAACCTTCTTGGAAAATAATACCCGATACTTGCCAGAATAACATGACAAATCATTACTGTACAAATAAACCGATACTTCGACTTCTCTGGTCATATTACCTTAAAAGAAATATGTTCTAAAATTGTGTATAATGTGTAACAAATTATGAATATTTGTACAGAGATCTATAAATTTACTAATTCATTATAGGTAAAACCTTATTGTTTCTAGTAAATCAAAAGTTCATATCATTCATATATATAAGAACATATTTTATCTTAAGGAGTTATAACGCCTTTTTATAAGTCAATTAAGAAATACATTTACGATATGCCTATTCCG
The DNA here is from genome assembly GCA_947359465.1 of Metellina segmentata. Lineage (NCBI taxonomy): Eukaryota > Metazoa > Arthropoda > Arachnida > Araneae > Tetragnathidae > Metellina > Metellina segmentata. The sequence continues at coordinate 116,691,573 of OX375879.1, read as the reverse complement.
TATGTAGAATTTTATACATTTTCTTTCCAACTCGCGACTGAGATCTACCATTGTATGTTCTCTTTTTCAATGGACACAGACTGGAATGCGAGATACTTTATTTTTATTTCCCAGACACTGTTTTTAATCGAGATTAAAGCATTGCTCAAAGCTTTGTTCGTTTTATTGCTTTACTTAATAAGCGAACACGTATTTAATGTTTGTTATGCTGTGATGTTAAAGACGATGAGCTAATATAAAAATCACTTCGGTTTCATAAAGAAAAAGTTTTTTATTTCACATACAAACACAAAACCTTAAAAGCGTGAAATATTTTGTGACAGGAAAAGTCCTTTTTATTCCTTCTTAAGGAGATCTCTGACCTTGGCTTTCACTTGTTCGTAGAGTGTACCCAAATCTTCTTTGTAAGGTCTCAAGAAAGTCAGGGCTTCTTCTGCGATGTCTCTGACGCCCTCCCTGCTGTCCTCACACACAATGAACTGGAAATAAAAATAATTCCATGATATCATCTTATTTTGAGTATATATGCAAATAACATAACACTACTTATAAATCTCAAGGATTTTAATACAATTTTTACCCCTAGATCTGGAATAACTTAAGTCAGACTCAGCAATTTTCATTTTTAGATTTAAAGAGTGCTTACATGGTAATTCTGTTTTAGTCCTATCCTAGCCATTTTTTTTTAAACCCCAACGTAAATAATTTACCTATTCATTTTTTCCTAGCAACAAAAATTTAAAAAAAGAATTATTTTGTTAGCATATATAAGAAGGAATATTTTAGTATTGATAACTGAAACAAAAGATATTCATGGTTTCTCGTTTGAAATTTCACAATTTACCCTATTCCCAAACAACTGAGAGTTATTTGCCTTGAGACTCCGCAAATTACTCAGTCTTTCAGACTTAGTCTTCGATACCTTATTTAACTCTTCCGTGCTACTCATCTTTGAGAACGCATACAGAATCTCCGGATTCTGAAGACGATTTTTCCATAAAAACACAAATACTGGCTTGCTTGCAGCACATATTCTTGACATCGTAAGCTTGGCCCTTTGGCCATTAAAAACGAACCAAACTTGAAAACAAGTATCAAAATAGCTTTATTTTATGTGCTCTTTGAAAAAAAAACTTCTTTGGATTTTACTTAAAAATTTGTTTTTTTAAATGCGTCCCACAATATTAAACCTCCAAGTGGTTTCAAAGAAATAGCTCGTCGAATATCTAATCAGTTTTGCTAATGACGAGATATTTCTTCGAGAGAAAACTGCCCAATTACTCCAAGAGGAATGAAGATTCTAATAGAAAAAAATAAAATGTTCTTTGCTTAGAGCTGCTGACAGTTTGTAACAGGTTTTTGTGGCTCCTACGATAAAAATCACTAGAAGGGTTAAAAATAGACGTTTCCCTTAATGGTAATATTCATTAGACTTAATAATATGATACTTACTTTTCGTGCAATTTCTCTGATGTTCTCCAGCCTGGTCTTGTTCTTTTCGAGTCCCTTTCCATACTGTTCCTTGACCCATTCGCCGAACTTGACGAACCTCTCCTTCAGTTCGATGTTGAGGTCCTTGAAGTAGTTCTTGATCTTCTCGTAGACCTCCTTGATGGACCTCGTCTCTTTGTATCCGAGAATTCGGTCGATCCAGTCCAAGAGCTTCTGCTTTCTCTTCTCCTCGTCTTTCTCCTTCATCATGCTGATGAACTGTTCTGCAGTCTGAGAATTGGAGATACGTTTTTATTCCTTGAAAACGCTACGCTTCGTTTTGTAAAATGCGAAAATTAAGTTAACGGAACAACTTAGAATGGTAGTTACCTCACTTCCTTTTCCGAAGTACTCCTCAACAAGAGCTTTCAACTTTTCGTCATTGAAATTTTCATTTATCTGCAACAGAAAAAAAAATCATAAAAAATTTAATCATATTACGATTGGTAAAGTACGCATACGTTATAATTCACCTTATACAGGTAATTACTTAAGGAACGATTAGTAGATAGTTATTTATTATTAACACTGCGGTAGGATTGACCAACACAATGGTCTGCTGGATACAGTCTGGGATCAAATCCAAAGCGGAACGATTAGTAGTTAAAAGTCTTGTGAATATGAATAGCCTAATCCGAAAATAGAATGATGGATACTTATAAAGAAATTCCATGACATATACTTATACTGCTATTCAGTAAGACGGTATAAAAACAATTATTTATAAAAAGAAATAAAATAGTTAATTGTGTATGTTTGTAATTTATGTTCATTCAGATGAATGAAAAAATCAATTAGGATCTAGTATTACCATTATTTAGAATCATGATAGCTTTTAATTCCTCTTTGTGCAGGTATCTGAAGTAAATTACATACGAAATAATTAGTTGTGAAAAGTATTGTGAATAGCCTAATCCCAAAAATAGAATGGTTGATACTTGTACATAATAAGGATATTTCATGACTTATACCTATATTGCCATCCTCGTATTCTTCGGTTCATACATCACACCTATTGCTAAGGACCTGGTAGTGAAATGTTCAGTAATCATTATTGCAATCAGTAATTAAAATCTTTCAATTCATTTGTGGCCCTTGGGCTTATTACAATCGCACATTCTGAAGGGCATAGAAGTCGTCACACACATGCGGGTGCGTATTATGACTTTGACCTCTGACCTGAGGTCTGAAATCGACTTCAGACTGCATGTAGTTTGGCGATCAATTTGCTTCTCCTTTTTTATTACCCTGATCTAGGTTTCTATGTCTTCAATCGCTATACATAGATTGAAAGTTTCAACAGATTTAAAAACTACTTGAAAGTGTACATCAAATTCATAAATATCATAGCAACACTTCGTGTTAAACTAGAATTGTTCTACTGCCATAAGCTCAAGATTTTAAGGAACACATTTTGGCTGCTTTTGATAATGACGTTAAGGGACTGGCAGTTAAATTTCAATCGATAGTTAAACTTTTTCAATTAACTCATGACATTGAATGAGCCCTTTTATATCGGGTGATTTCTAATTGATTCTACATACCCATTCTTTAAATCTGTTCAACACGGCAGAGTCGTCGGTGTCTGCAGATCGCTTGGATGTGAGTTTCTCCTTCAGTTTGTTCCAGTAGTCCTTCACTTTGTCCTTCAGTTTGTCCAAAAACTCTCTGCCTTTATCTCCCAAGTCGATGTTTAGGTCCTTCAATTTCTCGCGAATCTTTTGCAACTGGAAAGAATATACAGTTCAAGCTACTTGGTAACAGATATTCCATAGCTCATAGACTACCTATGAACATTAAAGACCACCTGTTAATTAATGCAATCTGATCCCATTTCGTTTATAGCCTGCATTAGTTTGGTTTCTTCACGAGGTCTCTCTGATGAACGTCCCTTATCTAATGTATACGTGGTCCTCCAGCCCTTTTTTGATCATACACAGATCACTAGACACCAGGCGACGCTTGATCTAAAATAGGCATGATGTAAAAATAACTTTAATCCTTTCAGGGATTCTACAGGGTGTCCTAAAAGTTCCCGTACTCCAACTTTTAAAAAGTTTATCGCGCGTGTTTATTTTAATTATTGAATTTTATCGTCTGCTCATAGTTTTATCGACTCTTTAATTTTTATCGTTTGATTTTCTTCGCACTCAAGTTGTGCGATACTAAAGTTCCACGTCATTTTGCTCATCGTTGCAAGTTGAATTTATCACGCATTCAGAGAATTGCGCTGTTTGAGGCTTATTTTGAATGTAAATCATATGAAAGATGTAAAAAATTATGGCGACATAAATATCCAAATGATACACCTAGTAAAGATCAAAACTGTATCACCTAATTCAACAATTTGTTGCATTATTAGAAGCGAATGAACGATACTCTTTTTTACAATAAGACGTTGCAACCAGCCATACAAGTTATGAAACCATGTGCATGCTTCAAGACTTTTTTGGCGATCAACTCATCTCAAGAAACTTTTGGCCACCTCGTTCCCTGATCTGGGCATCCCTAACTTTTTTCTGGGGGATATATAAGGAAGAACTATAATGAAAATAATCACCAAACAATAGGTAACCTGAAAATTGCCATTATTCAATTGCTACAAGAAGTCACTCCCAGCATCTTGAAACGCGTTTCTAAAAATATGCGCAAACGACTTCAGCTTTGCCTCCAAGAAAATGGCGGAAATTTTGAATATTTATTGTAAATGTAAGTTCAAATTTTTTTCCTACGTTAGGTTAAAAGTGCTTTTTACCATTGGCATAAAAATAATTGTTACAAAGTTTGTTGTTTTTGTATAATAAATTCACGAATCGTCAGCACGGGAACTTTTAGGACACCTGTAGCTCTCGTGGAACGCATAATAACGCACATATAGGTAAAAATCATCTGACTTCGTGAGTGGCTGAGACATTTCCTATTACATCGAATGTGAAATTGCTCTGGGCAGTGATTTCTCGCCAACCGTCATTTCCCAAAACAAAGAACTATTCTTTTAATTTATTTTCAATCCGTATTCTTCAGAATACTTCACTTCATTCATGTTCTAAGTATGGCAAATGAAATGTTTTTTTAGAAGAAATTATTGAGAAAAAGAAAAGAGAATGGAAATTTTATTTAGAATAAGATTTTTTGTCAACTTGGTTTTTAAGAACTTGAAAATAAATTTCAAGTATGAAATTGGACATAAAAGTTATTTCATACCACATGTAACGAGTTCACAGTGGTGTTGCCTTGTATTGCAAAAAAATAATCAGGCTTTGATAAACTAACTCATAATGCAACGTTTTATTGACTTTGTAAAGCTTTCGAAAACATATTTATTGTAACCTAACAGATTGGAAATAAAAACATAGATATATTCCATGACAATTGAACAAATCTTGAAGTAATATTCATGTAAGAACCGCGCCAGAAGCGCCCTCTCAGAGCGCCAAAGGTTAAAGACCCCTCAGAACGCTAAGGGGGCAGACACCTTTTCCCCTGGACGCCATTGAGAGCTGACGCATTTTTTCCGAGCAGAGACGATTGCTGCAGATAATAACGGAACTGTTTTAAAATATAACTCAACTGTATATAATAACTGTAAATATTAATTCATTAAATGTCGATGTGCTGTAAGATTCGAAGTCTTTAATATAGACCTCACCAAACAGAACAACACGAATCTTACATTCATATTTATGAAATAAAGTCTCGTTTATGTGCAGTTATTTATCTATTTAAGTACGGTTATTAAGAAAGGATTTTAAACAATTTGCTTTAAAAACCTTGCTTCATAAATCTATATGAAAATATCTCATTGCTAAAAATGTGAACAATATGTTGTCTTTAAATTTGGTTTTAAGCTAGGGATAGAATTAAGTATACCTTACTTAACAGGAATAGATTAATAAAATCTTAAATTAAACTTTACACACTATCTTTAAAAATACAAGAATATCCTTACTTGTTCCAAACCATCCTTAAGGTTCTTTCCTTGTTCGAAAGCATCCTTAACTTTCTTAGCGATTTCGTCAAACTTGTTCTTTAGCTGATCAACAATATCACCATTTTCACTATAATTCAAAATAATAGTCAGATGGATCACCCATATAATAAATTATAAATTAAATTTAATGAATTGAAGTACTTAAATTTTAACTATAAGTGTGTTACAAATTAAATTTAATGTAATTTAAAATATTTAATTTTTAACAATAAGTATGTAACAAATTTAATTTAATGCGAATTAAAATATTTAATTTTTAACAATAAGTATGTTACAAATTAAATTTAATGTGTGTTTAAAAATACTTAATTTTCGACAGCAAGTATGTTACGTATAAATTAAATGTAATTTTAATTAAAATATTTAATTTTTACAATAAGCATGCTATAAATTAAGTTTGATTAATTAAAATATTTAATTTGTAACAATAAATGTGTAAAAAATAAATTAAATTAAGTAAAATATTTAATTTTTAACAATAAGTATGTTACAAATTAAATTTAATTAATTAAAATATTTTATTTTTAACAATAAGTATGTTACAAATTAAATTTATTTAATTAAAACTTCACCATACAAAATACCTCTTTCTCAATTAATATTAATGCCTACTGTTATCATATAAGCTACAACTCAGGATATCTGATGTGGGTACATAATTTCTTATGCTGTAATTCCTCAGGAAAAGCATTTCAAAGAATTGAAAATTAAACATAAAAATGCTGGTGTTGGTTTATTCGCGTAGAAAACTGTCCTGTATAGGCCAGCTGCTGATGCGAAAACCAATTCCAAACTGTTGCCAGTTCTGGGCAAGGAACATTTTGTTTTCCCTATTTGTATATCCCTCGGAGTCCTAGTACAGTTTTGTTTGCACGAGGTACCTCGTCATCAGCAAAACTGATCAGATCGTTGGCGAGGTATATCATCAAAACACTTTGAGGATTAAGTCCCTACCAAAGAACAAGTATACAGTTATATATTTTCCTTATCACATAAATAATCTATTTTGCAATGCGCGCGAGGGAATACTATTCTTATTTAATGCTTGTTGTATATAATTTATTGCACATCTTATTTTAGGCCTATCATTGGAAGTAAAAAAGAATTATATTTATTAATTGATACGATTAGAACAAGAGTGGCCAAACCCACAAAATCCCTAAAATTTTATTAATACCTTTTATTAAGACCTTTTTTTCTAATGTAGAGGTTCAAGTCTTAAATTGCAAAATAATAACATAATAAGATAGTATAAAAAATGGAGGCAAGAAAGTGTCATTTATCTCCATTGGGTATGTTGGTGGGTTAACCCACTCTTGCTGTGATAGCCTCAATTCATGCAGTGAGATTTTATGCATTGAACTGCAATAATATGAAAACTTGCGATCAAGTAGATATACATGGACCTAATGAAATTGACAGACACTGTGGGCGGAGTCACAGTCGCAAGATCTCAGAAGGGAAATTCATGGGGGTTTGCGAATTGAGTAGTGCCAATTGGCTATCGAAGCAAGACTAATGTTTTCAGCCACACTGAATAATAACTTTAAGCAATCAGTAATTTGTCCCACATTAGGATTTATGCTTTTTCCCACAGTGACGGGACAATCTTCAAACCGAGCAATCGGAAGGAATATCGCATACTCCGCCTATTTTATTAGTATCGATGTAGATATTATATTGACATACTCTGCGTGTAACATGAGTTCAGAGTGGACATCCCTTTTGTTCAAGCCCAGTTTCTCCAAGATTTTCTTCAGGAATTCCCTCCCCTTCTCTCTGATTTTTTCCAGGAGTTCTTTGCCCTTGTCGTCAAGGTCCACATTTAGGTCCTTCAGCTTCTGTCGTACCTCTTTGACCTGCGAAAGACACATTGTTACTGTCGTATCCTAAAATAGTTGTAATATGAATCGCGTGGTCTTGAAAAAGTCGGTTTATTAAATTAGAGGACAAGTCAAACGCAAACAATGCTTGGTTTCTAGTTTAGAGTTGATCGTTCGATGTCGAAAGCTATAGCAGAGTTAGAAACAAAGAATCACTATTGCCATAAGCGATTTTCAGTATTGAAGTTCCATTCCCCTGTGAGATTTGCAGGAATGAACTTCCCCAAAGTCAAGGGCCTTCTTTTGGTAGCCTCATTTAACTATTTGACCCTGAAGGTGGTAGATGTTTTGTTCTACTACTGTAAAAAAATATGAAAAATGACTCTGATGAGTTGAATATTCAAAAATATTGTAGATTTCAAAAATAATTGCTCAATGCATAAATTTTTGAATGATATTAATTTTTTCCCGATCAACCTTTCTCTGAGTGGTACTAAATCGGATCGAAACAAGAAAACAAGGTTGATAGATAGAAGTAATACTAAAGTGTAGAGAGAACAATAGTAGTCATTTTTATGTGTCCAGGAATTATGTGACTAAGACTAGTTGTAGTATGGCACTTAGACTACTTTAATCAGCAGAGTGGAACCAACCATTCAACATCTGTCTGTAGCACTGATAAAGAGAAGATAACCATTGATTTGTCACCTGATTGATCCGCCCGACATGGTAATAGACATTCTAGATTTCGTCACTTTTGTAGCCTTTCTATATAAATGCGCATTCATACACATACCCAGGCAAAAATCTTATATCTCCGAACCAGGCGAAGATAGGTCAACCAAGTCAAACTTTTTACAAAGCAGTCACGTGACTACTAGTCGACAAATTTTTTGAAAATTCTCTCAATAGTAATGCTTAGTCTACTTACATTTCACGTCTACGGGTCTATATTAAGCGTTTTGTGACAGAAAACTAGAGCTGTAAGATGAAATTTTCAAATCCCGATAGGTTAGAATGTAAACAATGCGTTTGCACGTTACAATACGTTTTTAGAGCTAATTCTGGTTCCGAATTGAACATGACAGCCCTTTTGCATTGAATATGGCTACCTTACCACCTTTATAGTACTAGACTACGCCGAGATCATCTTCCTTCACACCAGCGACGCACTAGTATACCCAAACACTTAGTCAGTACGGTATTTCTCTGCAGACTATGGCCTAGAACAGTTAGTTGGATAGGAACACATTTCTGAAAAAATCAAGACTCTTGGTTTGTTGCGTGAGAATTGTGTAAATTCATGTGTTGGAATAGAGGAGGGAAAGTTTTAAGTGAGCATGTTGGAGGGGGGTGGCAAAATGGTAAAATCGAATATGTTATTCATACATTCATTACATGTACTCAAAACATCAATATTATCTAAGCATTCAAATTCTCTGTTTTTCGATACCATTGAGCAAATTTTACTTAGTGTTGAGCTACGTCAGCGAGTGACATGCGGGAGGAAAGAGCAAACAACAGAACAACTTTATAAAACTATGAGACGGGACGCTACGGGGTTACATTCTTGCTTGGACACTCAAAGGAGTCGGATATGACGCGATTTGTGTGCGCCCACTACAAACCCAACTCTAAATTTCGTAAGGTTATCGGTATTAAAGAATCAAATTAAACCCGTTTAATATAGTTCTCTGGTGTTTGTAATCTTTGCGTCGAGTATTTTATGCTTGACTCTCCATACCGTTGAGAAATAAGGGTATGTACAAAATTCAATTTCAAAATCTATTTGCATGCATATTCGATTCGTATTCTCCGTTATGTTCTAAACCCTAAAGAACGTTTGAGTTAAAAAAGAAAAATTAGAATGCCGTGTTCAATTTGTATTACTTTATATTGGACATATTGAGTGGGTTTTGCAAACCGTCAAAGTCAATAATTTTGGTTTGTTTGGGAAAGGCTATTTATTTTTTATTTTTAGAAGCCTATTCGTGTTTATTCTGTCTTTTCACCGAAAATAAAAATAAGTTGTGAGACTGTTTTATAATAGTGTGCGTATTCAAAATCTCAAACTCAGCATCAATGACTTTGACGTTGGTGGTTGGTGCTTATGAAAATCAGGCAAATCTATATATATAATTCTCTTACGCGGCTCACGAAAAAGGCGTTATTTGTAATCGCGTTTTGGCAACACTGTACGATTGTTTGTTTATCGCGAAGTCTTGCGCATCGATTGAATTTATAGCGTTATCGGATGAAATTTTATTGAAAAAAAAAAAGGAAATTTTAATGAGCTGTTGCAGTTAGTTTATAATAGAAATCAAAGAAAGCGGAGGATCTTTTCAGGGCCATTTAAAAAACGGTCCTTTTCAGGGCCAACAATTATAGTTCAACAAGACGCTTACACTACAACTTTCGGCAACAAACTCAATGAAAAAGTGTGGGTCGTTTGAGTGCTGGGAAAATGTAGAACCAAACAACATGCTGGGTATTCAATTTCCAAAGCAACGCTCACATTTCGAGTCAAAATTTGCACAAAGTTTTCATTTGAATTCTGATTTTAGACATACTGTATATATTTTTTCTGTAATACAGCAAATTTAGATTTGAAAAACATTTTTTTGGTAACATATTTTGTAAACAATCCCTTCTGCTAGGACACATGTCTTCATTGAGGCGAGCGAAGCGAGCATAGGTTCGCTCAGCGAACCAATGAGGATTGCGAAGCAATCCTCCGGGGGTTGGCGAGCGTTAGCGAGCAGGGGGCAGGCCCCATAGTATATTATATTATTCTAGGCTGAATTGAGCGGAAGATATTTACGAACTTCATACACATTTCCAAATCGCAATTTATGAGATTATTAATAAAACTTTCAATCCGTACCTAAATTTTTAATTGGCATTTTTAAAAAAGGAAATAGAAAATTATTTTACAAAATCTTTGCAAAACGCTTATTTGGTACTTTTCACTAACGTCAATCAACACTAATTCTAGAATTGACAGTTGAACAAACTTAAATCAACACCTGCTCAGAAGCTGGTAAAGTTTGTTTCATCCTGATACTTTATAAAGAATCATACTATGCTTTACATGGACGCGTTAGCCCAGTTGGAAGATAAACGGATTAGCAACCGGAAGGTCACGAGTTCGAAACTCGATGTATCCAAAGATCGTCATGTACAGGGAGCTGGTGCACGTGAAATCTGTCATGGCCTCAAATGTCCTCACATTGGCGTGGTGTGTAAGTTTGGAGAGTGGTGTGTCACTGCCTTTTACCAGTTATGTGTCGCATAGCGGAACTCTACTAAGCAAAGATCAATTGAATGACCTATTCACTTTTTGGATGATCGGAATATCAGTTCGATTGTTTTAAATAACTGTAATTATACTTTTTGGGATGCATACATTTTGTATTTGCAAACAATTATGCCAAGATTGAACATTTTTTAAAAGGTTCTCTGTTGACTTTTTCAGTTAAGCATCAAGTCAACAGTTCCTGAAGAAGAACTATTAAACTCTATTTACGAAAAGTGATTTTCCGTGTGGACCTGATCCCTGAAATTGACAACTTTAACATTGTTTATATCCTGGTATAAAGATATTAAAGTCGTAAATTTCATATTTAGACTAACTTAACGATTCAGAAATTTATTAAGGCATCCAAACATGGTGTTTCAGTGAAAATTGTGTTATTTGTGTAAAATTTGATTTGAAGACGTCTCCTAATGCAATTTTTTTTTAAATTTAAATTTGTAGATTAAGTTATTCCCTATGGAATGATATCTTTTAACTTGAACTATTATCAATACTGCTTGAAATGTAAAGGGTGGTTCTTTTTACTCTGAGACTGTACACGCAGCTTATACTGCCGATCACACGGATTGAAGATTCATCATGTGGTTGCTGAAAAAAACCTGAATCCTTATGAGACAAATTATTGATTGATTTAAGTGATTATCCAGCATGATTAAACAACTAAAAAAAAGTCTACGCTTTGATAAGCAATAGGCCGATTCGTAGGCTCACGTGACTCAAGTTTATACTTTATTCCATACATAATAAAACGACACTAGCGTTTAATAAATTGTAATCCCGTGTTTTCGAAAGCATGCATAAAATTTGAGTCCGTTGATATGAAAATGATTTAGAGAAGATTTAATCTTTTTCCTAAATGTTATGATTTTGATGCTTGTCTGTGACTTTACTTGACTTCGCAAGTACAAGAAAGTAGGTGGGCTCTGTCTTGAGCAGAGTTGAAAGCCTTTCAGGCTTCCAAGTGGTTTTGACGAGATATCTCGTCCATCATAGTCTGACCAATTTTGCCGTTGTCCAGATATGTCGCCATCAAGATCTTGCCACGTTTTTTTTAGGACGACGAGATCAAAATCTGGTCAATTTTCTTCCAACGACGATATAGCTCGTCCATCAAGGTCTGGTAATTTTTGCTAATGACGAGATAACTCGTCGGATAACCACCAGAGGATCAAGAGGTTTTTTCGATGTGGGATTCGATTCAGTAACCACTACGGTAGGATTCTCACATATATGGGTGCATGCAACTCATATTTTTTCGTGTAATGACCATCTTCGTGAAAAATAAATTAAGGAATGCCGTACCTTCTCTAAGAGTTCGCCCCTGACACTTTTTCCCTGATCGATGGCATCTTTTATTTTTGCCAAGATCTCCCCCAGGCGTTCTTTCAATTGCTTCTTCACCTCTTCGATGCTGATCCTGAAAGGTCAAATATACTATCTAGAAATGCACATATATTTTCAATCACTTATTTAGTTTCAATTTTCAGATTATCAGCTGATGTAATAATGTTACTGTATAATGGAAATGCAAAGTGCTTAACTTACTGCTCTGCTGAGAAAATCTGGTCTGACAGGAAATCATCCAGATCATTTTCAACCAATTCTAAAAAATATAAAATTCAAACACTTATTTAAACTTTAATTTTTTCAAAAAATGTTTTTATACTTTTATAATTCTGACCAAAAAATATATGCAGTTTTTATTGTTTTAGTAAACAGTCTAATAGCGCAATGAAACCTGTTCACGGTGATCATAAGAAACTTTTGAAAGTGTTTTGTCTGTTATAAATAACCCTAAGAGGTAAGACAGTAGACATTCAAAACCACCAGAATAGTTTTTGTTTTAGTTTTAGATTAAAAATTAATTAATATCACACTCCATTAATAGCATATTTAACTTTTCAATTACAATAATGTTTGACTAAGTTACCATTGACAAAATCATAAAACTTAAAGTAAATAACTGTGGTAGGTCTAATAGAAGAATACGATTTCAATTGAGATTAGTTGACATTTTTATTTGGAACTGTTCCCTTAATTTGTTCTCGATTCCCCATCAAACTTTTTGGGATAATCTTTGTAATCTATCGTATTTATATAAATGCAAATGTGAAAATCATCATTCTTCCTAGTTTTAAAATGTTGCTTAACTTATCCTTTTTATGCTGCATTTTAGGCATTAAGATTTCTTTTAGCTTCTCTGTAAGAAAAATTTTATAATTTGTAAACGTGAGCTGATGTTAATAAGTCATAAAAGTATTGCAAAACATCAAAAACATTCAAGGTTTCCATTTTTACTACCAATTTGATTAAGGTTTTCAACCGATTATCTATCTATACAAGCACTTTGTCCTTTTTCAGAATTTTAGTTTGAATTCCATCAAGTAAAGCTAAGGTATCAGGATACGTTCGAGATAATTTTCTTTTAAACGTGGTATGGAAACATTTTAAAAATATGTTTATGCTTAGTGTTATTAAACAATAGCATTGGGCTATACATATTTAAAATGTATATTAATAATTTTATAAAATGATAATTATGTGAGAAATTTTATAGAAATTTGTCAAAGACTTCAAATGTGCTGTAGGAAAAATGATTCAAACCATTTGAAAAATGATGCTACCAAAATAAACTAAATGCATTTTTCTAGAGATTGAACTAGAATCAAAAAGATATTTAAATGAAAAAAAATTTTACAAGTGATCGAAAAATGAATATAAGATTTTTGATAGTTTTACAGTCCTATTTCTTAAATAAATTACCATAATTAAAAAAATTTTCAATTCCGCAAAATTATCTTTTTTTTCTAGTTCATTCTCTAGACAACATTATAAAGAACAAGTTCTCAAAGTTTTACGAGACTATATCAATAACATTTTGTGTTTTAACAATTTGAAATGAGGAAATAATGCATAGATATTAATTTAGACTAAAAATTGTTTAAAAGGTAAGGTTTGCTCCCTCTTACTTCTACTGTTTGTGTAAACAATTTTGTTTACACTTTTCTTTAAAAATGTCCACACTTTTTCCAAAAGAAAAACCATTAACATTTGAGAAACTCTTCAAAAATTATATCTGCCAAAGAAAGTAAATTTTGAATTTAAATTTTGACAGGTTTATGGTCTTTTAATGGCCATTTCCGGTGTTTTCCATACTTACTTCCGGTTTTCCACCTTGATTAAAATCTTTATTTCTCTGCAACTAATTAACTTGGAGAAAAAAATCAAATATACTTTGGAAAGTCAAATAAATACCCTATCAAACAAGATAAAAACGTTTTTTGGAATACTTGGTCAACAATGACATTTTTAACGTGTTCGGATACCTTAAAATAACTTACCGTACTCGGAAGGTTGCAATGGATATGCGGAAACTAGGGCTACAAAGCCCAGGAGCAGTAGGAGCTTCATGTCGCTGAAAAAGAAAAATAGATTTCTGCATAAAAACTCTACAAAATCTATATATATATAATTATCTTACGTGGCTCACAAAAAAGACGTTATTTGTAATCGCGTTTTGGCAATACTGTACGATTGTTTGTTTATCGCGAAGTCTCGCGCTTCGATTGAATTTATAGCGTTATCGGATGAAATTTTATTGAAAAAAAAAAGGAAATTTTAATGAGCTGTTGCAGTTAGTTTATAATAGAAATCAAAGAAAGCGGAGGATCTTTTCAGGGCCATTTAAAAAACGGTCCTTTTCAGGACCAACAATTATAGTTCAACAAGAAGCTTGCACTACAACTTTCGGCGACAAACTCAATGAAAAAGTGTGGGTCGTTTGAGTGCTGGGAAAATGTACACACAAACAATATGCTGGGTATTCAATTTCCAAAGCAACGCTCACATTTCGAGTCAAAATTTGCACAAAGTTTTCATTTGAATTCCGATTTTAGAGATACTGTATATATTTTCTGTAAAACAGCAAACAGCAAATTTAGATTTGAAAAACATTTTTTTTTGGAATATCATATTTTGTAAACAATCCCTTCTGCTAGGACACATGTCTTCATTGAGGCGAGCGAAGCGAGCATATGTTCGCGCAGCGAACCAATGAGGATTGCGAAGCAATCCTCCGGGGGTTGGCGAGCGTTAACGAGCAGGGGGCAGGCCCCCTAGTAAATTTAAATACCGTAATTTCACCAAACTACGGTCCAATGTCATCCCATTTTTTTAGATTGTTTGCAATAACTTCTAAAACTATGGCCTTAAAAAATATATTTGCTGATTTGGTTTCCTGTAGAAAAATATCAGCAAATATAGAATTGATCAGAAATTGGTACTTTTTTAACTCTTTTGACACACTGTGACGGAGATTTTCAATGTAACCAAACCAGACGGTCTACGAAGATTTTACTTCTGTCAAAATGCTTTTGCATCAGTACTATATATCGGGATTACCTTAAAATGTAGGGCCGCGATTGACCCCGGTTGGAAGACTAACTGATTAGTAATTTGAGGATTGCGACTTCGAAACTCGATCCAACCAAAGACCGTCGTGTACCGAGGGGGGTAGGGGAGGTTACTTGACTCTAAATCTGTCGTTGTCTCAAATGTCCTCTCACTGGCGTGGTGTGGAAGCTTGGAGAGTGGGGAGTTATCTCAGATGTTAACCTCGTCATCTAACCGTGATTCAAAACGAATAGGTGTTGTTTTCGGATATTTCCCTTCGGAATTGATCCCGAATTTCCGTCAATGGCCCGTTTTTTGCTCCAGTATGACATAACTTAAACTACTTAACAGCTTAACTAATTGCTCAATATTTTTTGTTTGGGACCTCGCTCCTTAATGTAAGAGATAAATATTAAAAAAGTTAGAACACAAATTGTTCTAACATATTAAATTGTAGCACATAAATATGAAGCATTGGCTTGGACTAAGTGCTTATTTTTATTATAAGAAATACATTGTAGTATTATAATCTGTTTAAAACATATATAAAGAGCTATGCAAATAGCTTACAATTTCTAATTTAAGTCTAAATACCGATAGTAAGTTTATGACTAGATGTACATAAAAAATTAATTTTGTCAGTCATTGAGTTTCTGCTCCAAGCCTTAGACATATTTCTACAGGAAAAACATTTAATATTGTTTGGCGATTCTTTATGATAATCCTAAAGCATATATAGTTTTTATTTTTGTGAAAAATGCTCATTTAAAGAAATCGTGACTTCATTTTCCTATGCAATTTTGCTTTTAGCAATACTTTTGAATTCAATGACGTAAAAATAAGAATTTGGATGCCATAACATATTCTCTTTATGAGAGAGTATCATTCTTAATATCAAGATAATTCAAAATATACTTACGTGTTGTCAGTAGTTACCCAATGACAATTAATACGTACAGAAGCTGTGGTTTATATACTTAAGAAAGATTGATAAAGGTTCAATTTTTATCAAAACTCATAAATTAAAGTAGGATATTGGCGAAATAATAGATTAAAATTTGTTCCCCATGTGGAATTTTTCTCAGCACGTTCTTCTTTAGCATTTGTTTTCGTGAGTTTCTGTTTGCTTAAAAACAAAGAGCGAAAATTGATAACATCTCTATCTTCAAAATTTGACTGAGCTAAATTCTGTAACTTCCTGTCTTTAATCAATATCAACAACAAAAAAAATGAATCGTGTCTCGATTTTTCCAGCTTTAGGTTTCATGGTAACGTTTCGTTTTCACATAACTTTTTTTTTATTTTTCCCATGATAACAATTTTGTAACACTTCTCAAAGGAAGGGAAATATTTTTATGTATCTACTTATTAAAATAAGTTGTTATAGTTATTCAGATAGGTTGGTAGTTTACATCGCATAGAGCAACTCAACGGGCTATTGGCAATGGTCCAAAATCACGCCCGAAAAGGAAAATTCTAGGAAAACATGTCGTCATTTTGAACCATGGTTAGATGAAGAGGTCAACACCTTAGGTTTCACCCCACTCTCCAATTATTCACACCACGTTACATGTGAAGCCACGACGAATTTAACTAGCACAAAAACCTCAGGTATTCGACGGTCTTTGTTTCGAACTTCCTACCCTCCTGTTGTTAATCCGCTATTCTACCACTTGGGCTACCACGACCCCTTAAAGAATTTGAATAATTTGCATATGGAATTGAAAAAATTTGTATTACTGATGATAGTGTTCGGTAGTTTGACCGGTTTTATAATTGTACTTTAAGCCATTTTTTCAGATGCCTGAAAATTTTGAGGTAGGTAGCATATTAACGTCACACTGGAACAACCCTACGGGCTATTGGCGGTGGTACGGTATCACTCCCAAAGAGAAAAATCCGAGGTTTATACCTCGTTATTTTTTATGGGATATTATGGCAATAGAATTTAATGTCACAGAAAAACGAAACTCAAAATTTAAAAATATATTTATTTAAAAAGAAAGTTAATTTAACATAATGACAATTGAGTGGCAGGGTAAAGCCTTCAACAATCCAAATCACAAAAGTAACTCCCCCCCCACACACACACACAGCATGGGCGGTACAAACATACACATCTGGCGGTTTGTTTGTACCAAACGCAATTTTTGCGTAAGTAATCAAATTATGTAGACGTAACGTCAGAATGGACAAAACTTGCTTTATTATAAGATATTTACTCCAGAAATGAGTTTGGTTAAGGTGGTACACAACGCCTCTAGATCGGAAGGTTCCTGGTTCGAATCCGGGTCCGGGCATGGATGTTTGTAAACGTATGGTGTAGAGGCGGCTGGTGCACCTTAAATCTGTCGTGGCCGAAAGTCCTCACGTTGGGTTGGCGTGGAAGTTTGGAGAGTGGGGTGCCAGCTCAGGTGTTGCTTCGTCATCTGACCGTGGTTCAAAATTACGAGGTGTTGTCCTCGGATCTTTCCCTTAAGGGACTGATCCCGGACCGTCGTCAATAGCCCGTTGTGTCGCTCTAGTACGACGTTAACTAAAATTACCATTACCAGAAATGAGTTTATTTACATCAACAAGAATTTAACGTAATTCCACAGTCAGCGCGTCCGAAGCCTGCGAGGCAGAAGGCTTCATAGAATGAATCTAAAATTCAAACTATACACGCTCAGATACATAAAATTTACATAAATACAGTTGCCAACTCGGCAAAAGATTTTACAAAACACGTACCAGGAAAAGCAGTGAAGGCAATCGTAACTTGTTACAATCACAACAAGCGAATTTAGTTTTCCCGAAGAGTAGAGCATACAACTCAACTCCTCGACTCCGGGGAAAAGTAACCACGAAGTCGTATAGTGTTAAAATACATGCTAAAGGGAAGTAATATGTAAGCGTGTAGGTAAGTCACAAAACATAAAAATTGGGTAATGAATAATTTTCCTTACAATTTTGAACCGTAGTCAGACGACGAGTTCAACATCAGTACAGACAATTCAACATCAGTACCCCCCTCACACACACGCTAACTTTTGGACGGGTTAAAGTTTAAAGTTAGAGTGGTGTAAGTCATACTTTTTCAAGCAAGAAAGACCGACACAGAAACCATATATAATGTAACCAAATTTAACTAAAGAAATTTAAGTAAAGAAATAAGAAAGTAATTAAAGAAGTAGACACAGAAACCAGATCTAAATAAGCCAATCTGTTAAACGGAAACTCGAAGTAAGTCAGAGCTTCATTCAACTGCCAACAGATAGCAGTAGAAATTGTATTTTTTTGAAAAAGTGACCTACACAAATGTAACTTTAACCCGTCCTTTTGAGTCCACGACTAATAGAGTAGGAAGGTAGTTAATTAAATTCGCACTGGGGCAACACAACGTAAACTTAACCTTACAATCCGGCTATCTGTTTGTGACTGGGAGTACTGAAACAAGAGGGCGGCTGTATGACAGGTTGTGAAACCAACAACTTTTTTTTAAGATAATGGCGGGAACTTATAATTCAATCATTGGCCAACTAGAAGGCCATAATCGATGGCCAATTGTAAAGTGGCACCCAGTGGGTGTCCATCACTAATCCTAACTAAGGACATCACATTTACGTTCATGCCCTGACCCCGGATTTTTCCAGGAACCTTCCGATCCAGAGGCCAACACCTTTACCACTAGAAAGGTCGGCCGTCGTGTGAAACCAACAATATTGCCAACTATTTAATGCAAATTTGTTAACACAAGTATGTCATAAAATAAAAACTAACTCACCGTAAACAACTTTTCTTTAAAAAAAAAAACTGGTTGAAATGTAAAATTTGTAATACATAAAGTGAGTTCTAGTACGATCAGCTGTACATTAATTGAGTGAAATCTTGATATTAAGTTGTTATTCCTGTAAATTTCAACTCATAATTTTTGTTAGATGCTTGAAATTGTGTTTTTAAAAGCGTAAGGTAATATTTTATTTAACTTTGCATCGACCCTATTTTGAAATATTTACTGTATTATTTATCATATTCTAACCCCGACATACCAAAACTCGTCCATTAAAGTGTTATATACAGTTTGTTCAAACTCTATCCCAGACTTTAAATAATCTACTTTATATATTCTACTTTATATATATTCTACTTTATATATTCTAATTTATATATTCTACTTTATATATATTCTACTTTATATATATTCTACTTTATATATATTCTACTTTATATATTCTACTTTATATATTCTACTTTATATATTCTACTTTATATATTCTACTTTATATATATTCTACTTTATATATTCTAATTTATATAGCTATGTGTTGAACCCTTTCAATAAAATCTATATCCTTTCTCATATATGGAGCCCAGAACTGTACAGCATATTCTAGATGTGGTCTTACTAAACCCTTACATAACGGTAAGATTATATTCTTATCCCTTGAAGTTACAGTCTTTTCAATGTACCCTAATAATATATTAGCCTTTTTACCCGCAGCTGAACATTGGTGACCCATTTTAAAATCCCTGTGAATTATTACCCCAAGATCCTTGACTGTTTCTCCCTCCTTTACCTTTACTCCCTGCAGACAGTACTCGGCTCCACTGTTCCTGTAACCCATATGCAGACCTTGACATTTCCCTACATTAAATGACATACCCCATTTTACAGCCCATTCGGATATCTTATCAAAATCCCCTTGTAAATTTTCTATCTGTAACTTGGTATCCACTGTCCCCCATATTTTTAAGTCATCTGCAAATATACTGATTCTATTCTTGATCCCCTGACCTATATCATCTATGAAAATTATAAATAAAATTGGTCCCAAAACTGATCCCTGAGGCACCCCACTTATAACTTCTGTCCACTGTAAATAATTTCCTTTTACCTGCACTCTCTGCTTTCTACCCAATAATCAATTCTTTATCCATATTAATGTTTTTCCCTGGATCCCCAGCCTTTCCAATTTAAACAGTAATGCCTCATGAGGTACTTTATCAAAAGCCTTTTGAAAATCTATGTACATGATATCCACACTGCTCTTATTATCCAGCTCCTCAGTAATTTTTTCGTAGAACTTCAAAAGGTTTGTAGAGCAGGATCTGCCCTGCCTAAACACATACTGATTCTCTGATAACAGTCCCCCTTCCTCCAAGTATAACATTATATGCTTTTTTAACAGAGATTCAAATATTTTGCAAATTACTGATGTTAGACTTACTGGTCTATAGTTGCCCGGATCACTTTGTATTCCCTTTTTGAAAATTGGAGTTATGTTGGCCAACTTCCAATCCATTGGTACCCAACCCGTGCTATATGTTGAATTAAATATCGTGTGAATTACTTCCCCCAATTCTTCCGCGCATTCCACTAGTACTCTCGGATAAATATCGTCTGGCCCTGGTGCTTTAGATGGCTTAATTCTTTTCAACTGATGTACTATTTCTTCCCTGTTAAATTTGCATTCTTTAATTGTACCCCCTACAAAGGCTCCATCCTTGGGATCTTTTTTAAATTTATAGTTACCATTGAAAACCCCCAGAAAAAAGTCATTTAACAGGTTTGCCACTCCCACGTCGTCTTGAATAAATTCACCTCCCCTCCCCTCCAACGTGCCCAGTGTAGTACTAAATTTATTTTTACCACTTGCATATGCAAAAAATTCTTTTGGGTTTATGTTAATTTCCCTTGCTATTTTTTCCTCCAATGATACCTTTTGCTTCCGATTAATAGTTTTAAACTCCTTTATGGCTTTCAGATATGCCTCCTTGTCCCTGTCGTTACCAGTGCTTTTATATACCCTGTATGTTCTTTGTTTTAATTTTAAAACTTTGTTTGTTTAACCCTGCTTGTATTCTAGTTTTTTGACTCCAGAATATTCAAAACCCGCTTTCCAACCTCCCTATTACCTATCAGGATTAAATGCAAATTGTCCCTGCTTATCCAATCCCTCCTACACTCCTTCCAAACATCTAAAAATCTAACCTCCTCCCTCTCACACGAATCCCTTAACAACCTGTTCATCTTCTTGACCCTTTGATTTAACCACCCATTACCTAAGCCATACCTAGGTAGTAGTCCTAATACTGTTACATCTACCCCGTGAGACTTAATGCCTCTTAAAAGTGTTTCCGCTTCCCTCTTAAACTCAACATTTGTGGTCCTCTCTACATCATTAGTTCCCACCCACACTACTAACTTTTCCTCCCCTTTAACTACACCTGCCTTAACTGCCTCAACTACATGTTTGACCCTGGCGCCTCGCAAGCAACACTTTGCAAAATTGCGCTTTTAACGTCCTACCATGTCTCCCAAAACCCTAACCATCGAATCTCCAACCACAACCCCTTTAGTTACCTTATCAACCTCATCCCCCTGATCTACGTGTCCCAAGTCTACACACTGATCACCCTTTTCCACTACCTCTGCAAACCTCGCCTTCAAAGCCTCCAGCTCCTTCTTCAAATCACCCACCTCTAAGCAACTCTTACATGCAAATTCAACCTTCTTTGACATTTTAATCCCACTCACACCACCCTTTCCTGCCTCAACCATATTCCACACAAGTCACACTCCCCACTGGCTCGCTCTATCCCCATCTCTTTTAACATCCGAACTAAAACCATGCTAATCCAAAGTAACAATCAATGCACATAAAAAGCACTAAACAAAATCAAACATACAGAAAAAGCATCAAGTCAAATACACAGAAAACTGCACTGAAACAAATATACAGAGAAAAAGCTGGAATAAAATATCCTATAACCCTACAGTAGTCAAGCAACCGATCGAAAACAAACAAGACACACAAGATCCAGGCCCGACGAGACAGACGTGAATTGGGCCTAACGAGACACACTTGATTTAGGCCTACTTAATAAGTCAAAAAACCACAAGTACCAGGACCATAGAAACACTTCAAAACAATTAGAAATGGTTGAGCTGATAGGAAGACAAGTAACACACTGAAGATGGCACTAAATGAATGGTGGTGGTGGATGATTATGGCGGTGGATGGGCTTTCCACTAACAGTGCCACAACTTTTGAATGACTTGGAAGTCATTTTTCCAGTTAAAAACCTATCAAATCATGCACATTGAAGAGTACAGTTGGTTTGACGTGCAACTCACTTCAGAACCGTCGTATTGCGATTCAAATGTCACTTGTAGCCGAACCAATTTACGTTATGACGCTTATAGAGCCATCTATTGCTAAATTTGTAGCTATTTTTTGGTATTTCGTACTATTTTCCCCTTCTTCGAGTATATTCAGTACAAATTCTAGGTCATTCTGAGCAGTGATACTTTTTTTACAGCTTTTTAAAAGTTGAAGTTTAATTATAATTACCCTGTAAATAAAATAATTTCAAATGGGAGAAGATGCCTTTTACCTTCAAATATAAGCTTATACTTTTTTATTCGACGTCTCGAACCCTCAACTAGAAGTGTTTTCACTAAAAATATTACAAGCTCAAAATTCTCCAAACGGTTTTAAAACCTTGAAAATTGACATATAAACACCTCGGTGAATATAGTACAGATTGAAAATTTTGAAATGTAGTATATTTTTCAATATTATAAATAATGAAATATATATATTTACAAAGGTTGAAAAAATATATAAACTACGGTATTTTTTACTACTATAAGTATAGAGTATTGGATATAAAATATCATTCATAAATACGCTGTTTTATACTATTTTTCATAATCACATGTTTAGCACAATTAATTATTCAATTATCGGATGAAGACATCACATGCGTCTGGTCCAATAACAGACAAGTATGCCTCTGTAGCCAATTTTACATATCTTTCATCACGTGTGTGTTAAGAGTAGCGAAGAAACTAAAAAGCTTGTGTATTTGGGTAATTTATGAGATTCAAATCCTTCAGGTAAGAACAACCAACCACTCCTCCATCGTCGTCGTTCTACCTTTTTTCAAAATGGTACGAAGTATTTTCTTTCTTTCAGGATTTGGCTTCGGATTTGGAGCCACGCTTTTGCCTGTAGTTGTGTCTTCAGATACCATAACTTCTCTAGCATATTTCCGGAATCCTCCGACAGCTTGTAGTGACGCCTCATGTTTCATTGCCAGTACTAAACAGCTTTTTAAATACTTTACGTCGAATATTCTCATTGCGTGTTGGATTTCCTGATTCTTTATGCCATCTATAAAGTGCTGTAAACTCAGGGCATCCAAGAGTTCTGGCGGATATTCTGGGAATGCAAGTATGGAGAGTCTCTTGATGTCTCTTGCTAACTCCTGGAGACATACGCCGGCCTTCTCACTCCTGGTTTTCAGTTGGAGCTTGTGGAAATCCTTCATGCATTTTTCGCCTTACCGAATTTCAGGGGCGTTGGTTAAAATGGCATAATCTATTTTCTTCCGGAATCGTCTCCAAAACGTTACGGGCCTCTCCTCGCAGAGCTGATGCCAACTGGGCGGCTGTGATCACCGCGTCCCATCCGTTGGCAACTGCGACAATCTCCAACTGGGTCTTGAATGCACTACACGAAGTCTTTCCATCATATTCAGCAAGCTTAATGGCCGGTCTTGCCACTGACGCACCCGCATGGATCCCATTCAATCTGAAAAAAGCAAAGGAGAGGAAGAATTCTCTCCGACCACGCTCATCTGGGTGAATTTTTCGTCCACTTCTCTTAGCTTGGCGTCCAACTTGGCGTACAAATCGTGGATTTTTGTCTGACCTTCTTTTGGCTCTCATCTAATTTTACATCCAATTGTTCTTGGGTGGCTTGCAACTTGGCATCTAGCTTGGCTTCCAACTGTTCTTGGGAGGCTTGCAGAGTAATGTGCATTTGTTCTTGAAAGGCTTGTAGAGAGTAGCTTCAAGGGTAGATCTCACCTCTGCTTGACTGGATTCCATGACGGTCTTCGTCTCGGCCTGACTGGATTCCATGGCGGTCTTTATCTCAGTCTTCATCTCAGTCATCAACTCAAGTAATTCATCCATTTTCTCCCTATTTCTAGTGGTAGGCATTCACTCCACTCCCACTTCTGAGACCAAAATTGTTACGTCGTGTCCGGAACTCTGAATAGGATATGACTACGAACGCAACGAAATGAAGGGTTCTATATTGGAGGAATAAAATTTAGTTTGTTTACAACCGAAGAAAATTATAATATTTTCACAATATGTACTGAATACAGCCGACGATATCTTCACAATAACACCGTGCTTCAAGCAGCGTAAATCCCGAGCGTACTGTATCTCAGGTAAGCACAATCAACTACTCCTCCATCGTCGTCGTTCTACCTTTTTCAAAATGGTACGAAGTATTTTCTTTCTTTCAGAATTTGGCTTCGTATTTGGAGCCGCGCTTTTGCCTGTTGTTGTGGATCGCACTTTCGAAAAGTACTAAGCTGTATGTCATTTCTCGTAATGTGGTTGTTAGTTATGGTTGTTCTTAAAAAGGTACCTTTCAAATCCTTTTACAAGAAAATGTAAAAGAGGAACACATTTAAGTGAAGCAATGTCAAACAAGGTTCTAGATGGTCTTTAAGAGCTTTTACTTTCAAATTGTATTTAGTATTACGTTTCACATTTTATAAGAACTATTTGTCAGTACTTACATATTATTCACAATGCTCTTTTTGCAACAAACAGTGAGTACGGAAGGTTTTTCCACTTTTGTTCTATATTTTCAGCAACAACTTCTTATGCCCCACGAATACGGGATTTTTTTTGCCAGTATGTTGGTATTTTAATTCGTGTTTAACAAACAAAGAAAACTTTAAAACACCTTCAATTTTCGGATAAACTGAAGGTAGAAGTTTACATGGAGTGCCATAATTCGACTTGATGCCTCTAGTCACAGTTCTGGAACAACTCATTTTTATATTAATTGTTCAGAAAACAAACGTACCTGCTTGAGAAACATGTTTAATTGTGTATTGCTCTCAAAATGAACTTGTAAAAGGTATTAGGATTTATGGTATAGGGGTGGAGGGGCTGGTGATAGGTACTCAAGTGTTAGTACCTACAACAGTGATTCCTAGTGTATAAGTTAAACGAAGTAACTTTTGCTGAAATCTTTGAAAATCAACTAATATAGTTTCTGCGTCTGGTATATTTGTTTTGATCTTTGTGGATACGAAGGATATGATAAACGTAGACAAAGTATTGTGAAGACTTTCACACCGCCTTCTCACACTTGTAAGAATTTTTCACAAATATACTATAGGTTTAGTTGTACAATGCATACTTTTTAATTTATAACTGTTTAATTTAAACGATAAGTAGATATTTTGTAAAATTAAAATTTTAGCTACATATAACGAGAGATATTTCTTAACATTTCAATACTTCTCTTTGATTGTAGTATATTGTCTTCACTAATATCATAGATATATGGTGCTGCAAGGAAATTAAAATTAATTTAATAGAAATTTATACAAAGCGTTAGCCATATTGCAGTAATTTTGATTCAATTTTACCTTAATTTGCCCAACTGACAAAAAAATAATGAGTAGGTGCATTATTTTTTGCTTTATTTCATGATTTCGAAACATTATCTAGTATAAAAAAATGTTCAAAAATTGTTCTCATCAAAAAAATTGAAAAATGAATGTAGGTAAGAACTTTGCTACAAATAGATATTTTTAACTGTATAAGTCGGAGGTTGATCTATTTTAATGATTTCAATTCTGTAAGTAATCTGCTTCAATTAAATATTTTGTTTTATCTCTCGTCTAACTATATTTTTATATGACTTTTTTCTTGCAATTTTTCGGATTCTTCACTTTCTTGTTCTCTGCAATTAGATAATTTCTGTAGCGAAACAGCAATTGAATAAATAACAAAAAGCACAATGGTTTAATAAGTGGAACGTTTTTTATTTTGCATTCATATGCGAAATATAACAATTGCGAAATATATTCGATAGTAAAAGTCCTTTTTATTCCTTCTTAAGGAGATCTCTGACCTTCTCTTTCACTTGGTCATAGAGTTCACCCAAATCCTCTTTGTAAGGTCTCAGGAAAATCAGGGCTTCCTCAGCAACGTTCCTGACACCATCCCTGCTGTCATCGATGAACTGCAATTATAAGCAAAAAAACAATGCAATAAGATCATTTGTTTTTGACTTAACTATTATTACTCAATAATTCTATCATAATTTGCACCCTCCAGAAATGGGACGACCTGTCACAGACAAAGTGTTCCATGTGACAACTTAGACACAGATCTTGTGATAATCCCTACGAAAGGGAATTTGAACGGCGTATCTTCCCTACCCGATGGGGAATTCACCAGATTGATTTGGAACGTGGTCTTAGAAAGGCTACGCTGGAATGTACCTATCCATTCTATTTGTTTTCTTGTCACTGTGTTAGCGTCCTGTCACTGCCAATAATTAGATGTTGAAATAGAGAACTGGAAATGGACTTAAATTGATTTGAACATGCAACTTTCTGAAGGGCGAACTTTGGACTCAGTGTAATATTTATTACATCACATTCCATGTGCTTGGATTTAGAAAGAATGGTAATTGTTAGATTTAAAAAGGTTCGTTTTCAGACGTACACCAGCCTAGTATTGAAGCCCAACTTGATTATTTTGAGTATTCATTTTTTCTATGTTATTAAAATTTAAAAAAAAAATTGTGTTGATATTATCAGTAGGACCATTTTGGCATTGATACCATGAAACTAAACAACAGTAAGGTTTCACGTTAAAAAATATCATAAGTGACCATCTTACTGAATAACTAAAAGAGTTATTCAGTAGATAACTATAAAATTCGTAGAGTCGACTATAAAATTGATCTATCTTTCAGAACACAAGTCTTTGAGAACGAATCTAATTTCAGAATGACTCATGTGTTTGAGAACGCATATAGAATTTCTGAATTCTGAAAACGACCTTTCCTTAACCCTCTTTAAGTGGTTTTGACGAGATATCTTGTCCAGCAAGATATGACCAATTGTGATAATGACGAGATATTTCGTCATCAAGAATGCCGGTTGATTTCTGAAAGGACGTTACTGTTTTTGATGATGACGAGATCAAGGTCAGGTCAGTTTTTTTCTAATGACCTATCTTGACCATCAAGTTATGGTCAGTTTTGTAAACGAAGAAATCCTTAGCGAAACAACCTCCAAGAACTCAAATTATTTGACAACATATCCTTGAAATCAAGAATTAGAAATATCTTTTTTTGTACGCTTAAAAAAATTAATCGAGTATGACTTAAAAAATGTGTTTTCTAAATTGCACATACATTCTTAAGTTGCACACACAGTGTTTCTTGTGCATGGATTTCGAAAGACTGCTTATACGCTGATTCGGTTTCAGACCTATTATTAAAGCCAAACGTAAGATTTTTCGTTAAAGGTTTTTTAAATTATTTTGTTAGAGAGAGTATAGGAAGAGGACATTTGGCCATTGATTACATGAAACGAATGCATATAGCATTTCCAAATTCATGAATCATCTTGTTCTTAAGAATTCATGTTCTTTCAGGACACCAGACATATCCTTTAGAGAAAGATACGGAAAAATCTTTATTTTACTCTTTAAAAATTAAAATTAATTGATTTCTACTTTATTGCGTTTTCCAAGATGCTTCACATAGTTTTAAAGTCAATGCTTTTATCAGTGGTACAATTTATATCTGATAATCTAATACTTACTTTCTGAGCAATCTCTCTGATGTTCTCAAGCCTGGTCTTTCCCTTTTCGAGTCCCTTTCCATACTTTTCCTTGACCCACTCTCCGAACTTGACGAACTTCTCCTTCAGTTCGATGTTAAGGTCCTTGAAGTAGTTCTTGATCCTCTCGTAGACCTCCTTGATGGACCTGGTCTCTTTGTCTCCGAGAACTCGGTCGATCCAGTCCAAGATCTTTCCCTTGCCCTTCTCGCCTTTCTCTTTGAGCATGCTGATCAGTTGGTTGGCGAACTACAGAAAAGGGTGTTTTTTTTTAAAGATCTGTTGCAACATCAAGGAAATGGATTACATCATACCTCGCATTGAAGATTATTTCAGATAGTACATACTTCGCTTCCCTTTCCAAAGAGCTTCTCAACCTTCTCTTTCAGTTGGTCAGCGTCGAGCTTTTCCTTCAACTGAAAAGTGAAAAGAGAACTCGTAAAAATGCAATCTTGCATAATTTTGTCCAGAACCTATCTTATACTTACGTCATTAAAATTTATCATAGGTAAGCTTGAAAACTATTTTCCCTCCTATTTATAACTTTTTTTTGCATCTGAATTGTCAGTACTTTTTTTTCTACATAGAGCCTGCCAATTGAAAATTGTTCATAACGCCACAAAGGCAAATAATTCGTGAGCCACTGTACGTTATATTGAGTCATTTATCCACTTATAGGTTGGGTTCCCGTTACACGTAACTTACGTACCGCACATTCTAGGCACAACCAGTTTGTAGAGAGGCCACGGCATTCATTACACCGCACTAACATCCATGCCTTACTCCGAATTCGTACTAGGTACCGGTCGATCTGGAAGTCAGCAACCTGACCACTAGACCGATTGGTCTTGCTATAATAGGCTGAATTTCAATTTAATCCTCTTACACTTATAAGTAGGTAAACTTGAAATTCAAGAAGTATACGAGTATCCCTTAGTCTAGGCATCCTCTTGCGATTTCTAGTCGCGACGACCCAAAAATCACTGCCGCAGAAAATCTGCAAGGTGCACACACACTGCGGTAGATACATCGTTGAATTAGAATAGTTGTCCAATGGATATCATTGAAAGTACTTGTGCGATCTTTCTTTTCATTCGTGAGAGAAATAAACGGAGGAAGCATCGTTATTGGATACATCCAATAACAAGTTAAAGATTATTGAAAGGGCAGTTTTACAGGGTATTCGAAGTTTTATGTGAGCACCATGCAAAGTTTTTCCACTATTACCGAATAACAAAAAGAAGTTTTGATGAATTGTTGGGAATAATTGGTCTATCAATAACAATCTTCAATTTCTTTAAATTCTTTTTTTTTAATAAGTAACTCAGAATCAGTTACTATTATTATTCGTCCATCATCACCTCCGGTAGATTCGTTGTCAGACATTCTAGACAAGTATTTGCTATGTTTTAAACAGAGACCCGAACAAGATTGCTTTAGAACTGCGACTAAAGTATCGCAAGTGGGGGGCATGTCGATGCCTGTCAGTGTGATTCATTGGGTAGAGTCGCGCTGCAGCGAAAATAGGACCGGTTGCAACTTTTTAATCGCTACGATTGTTGAGTCGTAAGTTTGTGCAGTTGTATTTGAAATAATGAGTTTTATTTTTGGACTGTAAAATCGCTCGACTAGAAATCGCAAGTGGAGGCCTAGCCTTATATTGATTCTGAGAGACATTTTTGCCAGGCTAAATACAGGTGGAGGTAGTGTTTCTGTTGTAATACTGTTTCCTGTACGTATTTTGAATGTGGCGTCAGATTTTTTATTGCAATCTCGAATGCGATAAATACGATACGATGAAAATTCAAAATAAACTCCGATAGTTGATTGGTTAACTCTAATAAAATTAAACGCCTTAATTACGATAAACTAGATCTTAAGGTAATGATAAATAAGGCTATGAGAGTAAGGTGCAAAAATATATCCTGCGACAGCCTAAAAGAAATCTTCGCAATCTTTGGTTTGTTTGCTTTACACTGAAAATCAATCTCGTTCATAAGTCAAAAATATTTATAATTTAATCATCCGTATCCTAAACATAAACGTGGGGGATCAGTGTTGTATGGAATCGTTTCGTGCCATCATCAAATCAAACAGTGAGTGAAAGTTCAATACACGGTTTGTCTCAGAAATGAAAAAATCCAAATAACTTACTACACGTATAAGGTTTTTACGGGAACCTTTGGTAGTTGTTTAATAGAATGATTAAATTAACTGGGCTTTCCTTCCTCATAATGTGGATAGAAATGAATTTATGTTAAGCTTTTAATTTTTAAGCTAAGAATTTTAAGCTTCAGTATAAAGCAGAGCGCGGGGTCCATTCGTATAAAAGAATTGTTTTAATTGTGAATTTTACTTACGAGGTTCTTCAACTTCTTAATGTATTCCAAAAGGTTGAAATCGGCATGAGAAATCCTGTAACGGAAGACATTTTTAATTAGAGCTAAAAACTAAACTTCAAGGTTGAAAATTACACTACTAGTTTCTAAATGTAATTCTATTGTAAAATAAAATAAAATCTTCAAATAAAATACGCGACTCGAAATGAATGTATGACTAGATTGTTCTCAAACACTGGCTGATTCCGTCTTGCTACATTGGGTTCTTGTTCAATGTTGAAAGAAGGAAATGAAACGGGTCTCTTTGCGAAGAAAGATACTGCTGTCCTACCAAAGTCAAACTTGTTAACCCTCTTGGTGGTTTCGACATGATATCTAGTCCATCAAAATTGGACAAATTTTGACAGTGACTAGATTTTGCGTCCTCGAGATATTGTCAAATTTTGATGATTGACAGGATCACAGAAGAAAAGTGAAATAAAGCATCGGGTGGCTAGATTTTCACGGAAGCCTATTAAGAAAATGTCTATTTTTTATTGTTTAAATTTAAATTTGTTGGTACGATTTTCAACTTCTGTTTCATACTTAGCTACCACATATTGCTTTTCATTCATTTTGTACCTCAGCAACTATTATTACTAAAATAGGTTCAAGAAGAGATTGCAATACTATGTGTTTAAGAATTTATACTATAATACTTATGCTACTATTTCGCAAGGGCTTTGAATGTGGCCGCTCTGTAAGTCCTTTTTGGACTTTTAAGGAACAATCTACAATTTAAGACTGGAATTTAATTATGTGCAATTACCTTTTCTAATAAAGTTCCATATCATGCTGCTTTTATAATTTACAAAAATCTAAGGTAAACGAAAACAGCAATTGTTCTATTATACAGTGCGTCAAACACGAAGCTATTAAATTCAAATTTGGTAAACTTATACTTTAGAACACTGCGGAAACATAGGCTATTACTTTCCTGTCTTGAGATCAATCTGTAGTCATTAAAATTGGCACACAGGTAGTCCTAAAGTACCCTAATTTTAAAAGCTAAAGTTTGTTTTTCTGCATTAAATGGACATGGACAAGGAAACACGTGTAGTCGCTGTAGGAAACACGTTCTACAGTGTTTGTGTATTTGAGTTAACACAGGGAGATGTCACGGTTATATTTTAGCAGTAGCGGGCATAATTTAAAACCGAGCAGCTCCGGGTTATTCAGCTAGTGAAAGATAAAATAGTCTTACTCGCTCTCTTCCTTTCCGGTTAGTTTGTCCAAGATCTTTTGCCAGTAGTCCTTGGCCTTTTCCTTCAGTTTCTCAATGAGTTCCTTGGCCCTATCACCTAGGTCGATCTTCAAGTCCTTTAGTTTATTTCGGATCTCCCTCAACTAAAAGGGTAACATATCCGTTTCATTAAGATTTTAGAAAACCATTAAGAAATAGACAATTACTCGCATTGCGTTAAGGTGAAGACGTACTGAAATACTTTTTTTTTCTTTTAACCCTTCAAGTGGTTTCAACAAGATATATCGTCCATCAAGATCTGACCAGTTTCGCTGATGGCGACATATATCGTCATCAGGATATTGAAATGTTTGCAATCATGGCTGGATCTAAGTCTCGTCAGTTTTTGTCCAATGACAAAATATCTCGTCCATCAAGATCTGGTCAGTTCTGCTAATGATGAGACAACAACCAGGACGGATGTGATACATAATGGCTTAATACGTACCTTCTCAAGAGTATCTTCCTTAACGACCTTTCCGTTTTCAAGGGCATCCTTGACCTTCTCCAATATTTCGTCGAATCGTTCCTTCAACTTCTTGCCAAGTTCGGTTTTGATATCCCTGGTAATTTTAAAAGGATAATTGGTTTAATGTATTGTTTTAATCTAAAACGTAATGCACATTTTATAAAGTCTATCTGATTTTGTAACAGGACAATCATAATTAAAGACGTACTCATCGGCAAAGAGAGCTTCCTCCAAAGATCGTTTTTCAGGCTTCAGTTTTTCCAAGAGCTTGTTCCAGTAGTCCTTTGCTTTCTCCTTCAGGTTCTGGAGAAGTTCCTTGGCCTTGTTGCTTACATCAAGCTTCAAGTCCTTCAGTTGCAGACGGATCTCCTTCAACTGAGCAAAAAGATTCATCAATGACGGTTTTGCCTTCTTAGCAATTTTATTGGTTCTTAACTTGGGGTTGCTTTTATTGCTATTTTATAGGTTTCTAACTTGGGGTTGCCTATATTAGCTATTTTTTAGATCCTTAAGCCTCCAGATTGTCTTGACGAGGTATCGCATCATTATCAAAACTGACCAGATCTTGATAAACGTGATATCTCGTCATTAGAAAAAAATTAACAAGAACTGATATGGTCAGAAAAAAGTCATCAATAACTTGATGAGGAGTAATCTTGTCATTAGCAAAGTTGGTAACATCTTTATAAACGATATATCTCGATGACAACTTGAAAAATCAACTTGAGGTTACTTTCTTAGCAATTTATGGGTTCTTATACCTAGAGGTTAATTTGTTAGCTATTCGCATTTTATTGTTTGTAAGATTTAATCTTAAGGTCTTTAACTGTCAGGGTAGCAGTATATCTAGCCCGGATGCAGGGTTTTGGGTGTCCGTCTAAGGACCTTCATGATGATCCTAAACATATTTTGGACATTTTTCGCATAAATAACATCATGGAAATGGTCTAATTTTGAACTGAGATAAAAAAAAAAGTAGGTTTTAACTTGGGGTTGCTTTTAAGCTATTTTATTTTTTCTTAACTCGGTGATTGCTGTTTTAGCTATTTTATAAGTTCTTAAGCGATGAACAAATATTTATACTTGACTGAAAGATTTATTTACCTTTTCCAAAGTGTCTTCCTTGATAGATTTGCCTTTCTCAAGAGATTCCTTCAATTTCTCAAGGAGGTCATCGAATTCTTTTCTCAGTCGCTTTCCCAACTCAGTTTGGGGTTCTCTATAATTTCAGACAAAGAATATTGACGATTAAAACAAATGTCATGTATAATATTCATCAAAACAACTAAGCAGCTATATTTATGAAATCCATCTTAAGGAATACTACATAAAGTAAATTTAATTATTTTCAATACTTACTCTCTCTTTTCCTTTCCGGAAAGTTTGTCGAGGATCTTCTGCCAGTAGTCCTTTGCCTTCTCCTTCAGCTGAGCGATGAGTTCCTTTGCCCTCTCTCCCAAGTCCACCTTCATGTCTTTCAACTTATCGCGGATCTCCCTCAACTGTAGAAAAACAGACATTACACTTTATTACATGACATAGAAACGCATGAGTAAATATTTGATTTAAAGATTCAATTGTATGTTGGTATATAGCACGTTGAATTGAAACACTTTGTGTTACCTTTACGAGTGTGTCTTCCTTGACGACTTTTCCGTTTTCGATGGCGTCCTTGACCTTCTCTAACATTTCATCGAAGCGTTCCTTCAGCTTCTTTCCAAGTTCCGTCTTGATGTCGTCACTACATTCAAGAGAAAATAGATTAACACTGATATCAAACTGAAGTTTTTTAATTTTTTTTCAGAAAAAATAATAATACTTTTATTGTTCATATTTTCAATACCATGTGAAGTATTTATTCACATGATACTACCATCGTAATTACTAAAACAACTATTCTGTTTTTTTTCCTTCAGATAAATAAGGAGGGCTATTTTCAGTGTGATTAACCAGACTAAATACCAAGGTTTTACTTCCGCTACGTAAATGCTATCGTATGATAAATATCAGGGTTACCTTAAAATGTAGTTTATTGCTGTTTTGTTGACGTTTGGAGTTTAATCTAATTGAAATATGTTCTAGTTGGATCCTGGTCCGTCTCCGATAAGTTTGTTTCGCCAGATGTGTTGCTCCAATACGAGGTTAATTTAACACAACTTTTTTAAATATGACCAATAAATTATCATATTTCCGTTCAAAATTCATTTTGAAATTTTATTTGCGTAAATGTTGAAATCGTGTACGAAATGCGTTCAGCAAACAAGTTCCGCAGAAGAAACTCTGCTACCACCTGCGCTTAGCTTGACAGAAAATGGCTCTCATAGATAGGAAATATTTTAGATATTTTAGTTCTGTAAGTACACATATCTTAGTAATTGTTTTTTTTGTCAAATATTAAACATTTCTTACTCAGCGAAGAGAGCATCGTAGTCACTGGATCGCTTGCTTTTGTTGAATTGGTCGAGGATTTTCTTCCATATACCAGTGGCCTTCTCTTTTAAGCTCTCGATCATTTCCTTGGCCTTATCTCCGATTTCAACTTGCAACTTGCTCATCTTTTCCCGAACATCCTTCAGCTGAAAGAACAAGGAACTTAACGTAAAGTATCCATTAACCGCTTTCATTAATAATGTATCATCCACCGCTTATGATATTCAAGGTTGATGAAGTGCTTGGCATTAATATTAACATTTGAATAACCTTCCAAGTAGTTTCGACGAGATATCTTGTCCATTACAATCTGACTGGTTTTGCTAATGACCAGATATCTCGTCATCAAGATATTGCCGATTTCTTGATGATGATGAGATCAAGATCTGGTCAGTTTCCTTCTAGTAATCGTGATGGTATTTTCTTCTGTTGATAAGATATCTCGTCCAACAATATCTGGTCAGTTTTGCTGATGACGAGATACCAAGTCGAAACAACCACCAAGAGGTTTGGTCACAGTGCAAGTTTGCTTGTTTCGTACCTTTTGGAGGACATCTCCCTTAACGAGCTTGCGGTTTTCCCAGGCTTCCTTGATTTTCTCAAGAAGTTCATTCAAGCGGCCCTGCAATTCATTGGCGACTTCCCTGGAAAAAAGTGCTTTTTAACTAAAGTAGAAGAGTGGATGGTTCTGTCTCACCCCATTGGAGCAAAAATCATAACCTGCTTTGGAGAGTATGATTCGGAACTGGTAAAAAAATTCTTACTCGTCAGCGAAAGCAGTTGATTCCTGGGGCTTTAGTTTGTCCAAGATCTTTTGCCAGTAGTCCTTTGCCTTCTCCTTCAGCTTCTCGATGAGTTCCTTTGCCCTGTCTCCCAAGTCGATTTTCAAGTCCTTCAACTTCTGGCGGATTTCCTTGGCCTTGACAAAGAAAATAAGATTCAGTCAACGTTGTCATGGAAATGCTATTGTAGGCATTTAAGAACCAAGTTCCTTTTAAATAGGCGTATAGTAAAAAGTTACCTTCTCAATGTAGTCCTCTCGGAGGCCTTTTCCGTTCTCGATGGCATCCTTGATCTTGTTCAAGATCTCGTCCAAACGTTCCTTCAGCTTTCTGCCAATTTCAGATGTGTCACTAAATGAAGAGAAGCGTTTCACTTTAGTTTAAAAAGTATTTACTTTCCCAGATGAAGCGTTAAAGTAAATTTTTTTAGCTCAATTTCGTTTTATCAGCCTTGGTTTTACTAAGCCTGAGAACTGACTGTTCAGACTTTGGTAGAAAAACGTGCGAATGGACGGCTATTTGTGAAGGTGACTCAATAGGCGAGCCACCACTACTTCTAACAAGAATAACATCTATGAGTATACAGACCATATCCACGACCTACATAGTGGTAGAAAACGCTATGACCACAGTTATGCGACTTAACTTTGCAATTGGTCATACACATTTGTTGTATCGGTAACATACACATTGTTCAGAAAGCATACTTGGAAATGAAATTAATTTCGAAATCTGCATTAATGTTTCGTTCGACCTCAAATGCTTTTTGTGAAAAAGGGAAATTGGGAAGATTCTGCACTTTTCTCTACTTAAAATCTAACTTTCGCGAAAATTTGCACGGTTGTGCCATACAATTTTTTTTTAATTATTTATTTTATCCTCTTTCTACAGGATGTGTTGACATATGAAATGTTTAGTTTATTGCATTTTTTAAATTTCTAAGTACATCAAAATCAGACTTGCTGTCCCAGTCGACTCATCATTTTTACAACGGTAGATGATTGTTCCATTCAGAATCGTAAAAGTGCTTAAATACTATTAACTTCTATGATCTAACTCAAAACTCATGAAGGATAGATCTGCTTTCCGAAAAGCACACCTTACTCCTATATTAGTTTCTATCTTTCGTTTGTTAAATGAAATCGAAAAATCTGGAAATTGTTAAAGAGTAGTTTTTCTTTTAATTACGTGAGCTTTTCCCAACGGTTACGTCGCTACAATAGTTGAAAACAAAACACAATTGGGAGGTCTGTATTTTTTGTTGGGTTTCCAATATCTTATGTTCATTAAATGGGCAGCCATTAAAGTATAAACTTGTACTGAGTTTTCTTTAAGGGATAATTTAGAGCAATAGGGAGCTCCGCCCCCTGCTTGCCTGCGCTCGTCAACCCCGGTTATTGCTACGCAATCTCATGTGGTTCGCTTCGCAAATCAACACTCCTTTCGTAAGCGTCTTCCTGTTCTATGACATCACAGCAAGTTTCACTCCAAGGCCAGTTAAAAGGATGTAACGTTTCCTCTCCGCGATACAAAATTTGTATATCAGGAAATTATACTTTTCATCGTATCGAATTTATTTAGTAATGAATTTCATAAGTAATTGGATGATAAGAAATGGTACATTCTAAAAATTTTCCTGTGATGTTTTCAAATTTAAAAACTAATAGTAATAAGAGATAGATATGACAGTTTCAACAAAAAAATAACAAAACCGATTTTTCCGGAATTAAAAAAAAAAGATATTACAAAGAACAAAATTGAAATTTCTAAAAATATATTTCTTAGAAATATCGCTTTTTTCGATTTTGACACTTAATGCACCCTAAATAATAGCCGCATCGGAAAAAAATCTTGTCCGTCTTATTCCCTGTACAATTTTGAACTACCATGTTAATGTCGTAATTTTCTGACCCGTACTTTCTCGGGAAATCGTCTAAGAATCGAGCGAAGTAAACCAGTTTTCAATCCTGTGGCTGTAACTATTTTTATATATAATATAGAGAGATGATTTTGAAGGTATTGTCTTGGATTCGTCACTGGAAAAACGAAACAATTGAGCGAAAATTCCAAATCAGTTTGAGTATAGTTTTATATAATTATGTAGCGTTACAAACTTTTAATTTAGAGTTTCATTTATTAATATATATTTAAAAGCTGAATTGTTTAATTAATGATGCTTTCTAGTCTCACACCATAATTCACAACTCAACGAATACCACATATCTCACTTTTAACGTATGAGAGGAATTTTCAGTGTAAACAAACAAATCAGAAATTGAAATATCTGAAAATTGGTAAAGAACAATCTCTAATATAGCTGCTTTAGCTTTTATATTGATTTCGTCTGTAGGCTTGTTAAAGACAAACCAAGTGGGAGAAGTCTATTAAGGTTGTTTTTTTTCAAACTTTTAGGTAAATTCAATAAGTAAAATAAGTCAAATATTTCACAGTTTTCAAACGAAAATTTCTAACATGCTTTGAAAGGTATGAACCAAAAATGGTGAGGAAGTCTTACTCGTCAGCGAAAGCAGTTGATTCCTGGGGCTTTAGTTTGTCCAAGATCTTCTGCCAGTAGTCCCTGGCCTTCTCCTTCAGCTTCTCGATGAGTTCCTTTGCCCTGTCTCCCAAGTCGATTTTCAAGTCCTTCAACTTCTGGCGAATCTCCTTCAACTGAAAGGAATAGTTTCAATTGGTGAGTGTTTCTAAATTTTTATTTTGACTCCTGCATTTGTCATTATATAAGGATTTTCACGTATTAATCACGTCTTCTTAACGCTATCTGTCAAACGTTTTTTTTTTCTTCGCAAGGTCTAAAATATTTAGTAGATTCAGCTTACAGAGAATCAGGTTGAAGCAGATAACTTCTAAATTTGAGCTAACCTATTACTCTGAAGAGTTCCCCACTACTGGAAAACCAAAATCTCTCAAATTTCTTATGCTGAGACTACCTTCTACTAATAATTTATTATTTTCTTAAATGCCTGGATAAGTATGTTTGAAAATGCTCAACAGAAAGGCGAATTGATTAAGAGAAGAGAAAATGGTACATAAGCATGAAAATTAAAATAATTGCTATGCTTTTATCTAAAAAATTTTACCTCTAACAAATACTAAGAGAAGAGTATTTAGGAAAGGTTATTTTATCATTAGTACAACATGAAAACCTTTACTCGTGCACTTTTACGTCGTGTTTAAAAAAAAAAATTGACAAAACTATCAGTAAAAAAGAAGTAATAAAATCTTGGGTAGATTGTGAAATGTAATAATTATACTATAATGTAGTATGTGCAGTGTGAACTTACATGTAAAACTTTGTACTCGTCAAACACAGATTCTATATGTGAGGAACATTATCGAAAAACTTATGAAAGAGACATGAACAGGTGCGTTCAAAGTAGTATTACCTTCTCGAGATTTTCCTCTTTTACCAACTTTCCATTCTCGATGGCGTCCTTGATCTTCTCCAAGATCTGGTCGAAGTGTTCCTTCAGCTTCTTGCCCAATTCAGTCTTGGGTTCATCACTGTAAAAAAAAAAACAAGTGAGCGATTGTTTCAGATAATTTTAAGTACAGTTTTATAGAAATATTTGGCAAGTTATAAACTGATAATTAATAAATTTTATTAATCAGTTTTGATTAACATGAATTATAAAACTGAATTGTTTAACTAATAATGTAATCTGCAATGTTTCACACGATAATTCATAACTCGAGGGAACAAAACGTATCTCACTTTTAACGTGTTAAATTAATGAATTGTTAGTGTAAACAAATGAGAGAAATCAAAATATCTGGAAATGAGAAAAAAAGGAGTCCCTTTTTTCTGCTGTTTTAACTTTACCAGTGATTTTGTCACTGCACTGGTTCAAAACGACAAAATGGAGAGAAGTCCGTTTTTGCTGGTTTTCAATCTCATGTTTATTCAATAAGCAGCAATGAAAGTAAAAGCTAGTAAAGAGTTTTTCTTCAAGGGATAATTTTCAACGTGTTTTGGAAGGAAAGTTCCGAAAATGGTGAGGAAAGTCTTACTCGTCAGCGAAAGCTGTTGATTCCTGGGGCTTTAGTTTGTCCAAGATCTTCTGCCAGTAGTCCTTGGCCTTCTCCTTCAGCTTCTCGAGGAGCTCCTTTGTCTTGTCACCCAAGTCGAGTTTCAAGTCCTTCAGCTTCTGGCGGATCTCTTTTAACTGAAAAGACGAGTTTCTATGAGTGAGTGGTTCGAAACGCTTTATTTTGATGTTTTAGACGTTGAAAATTAAATTAATTGCTTTATTTTTGTTTAATTCATGGGTGACAAAAACTTTTACCTCTAGGTTTTAGCAAGTTGTATTGACATGAGTGCCTTTTGTCATTCGCTCATTAATTGTGTAAAACAATATGTAAGAAAAGTATCACTTAAAGAAAGCAAGAAAATAACAAGTAGATTTTGAAATGGAATACGCAAACTCGTGTGCAATATGAATTAATATAAAAGACTTTATTTATCGAAATCATAGTGTATATGTGAGTGGTTAAGATTAAGTTTTAAACACTAAATACAATTCGATTTAATTTTGAATTTGGGTAATATTCTTCTTCAAAGAGTTACTCAACTTATCTTCATCCATTTTAAAACACGTTATGCCTTCGGAAGTAATGCACTGTGTTATTTCAGCTGCAGTTATTTTCGCGATTTAGCTAAAAACTTTTTCAGGATGACTCATGTCTCTTATAACATATTCGTTTATTAACACTAATTTAATTGATAGTTCATACCCGAAAGTCTTTCAGGAAGAACTGCTTTGAAATATGATAGTAAAAGTTTAATATCTAACTGCAAAACGATAGTTATTATGCTCTTCTGAATTTGGTCTCAGTAATGGAGATAAATAAGACTATGTTTTCTGGTAATTTGTCTTTGAAATTTTTCAATCTATTAATTGTTAGAAATACTTCGTTATGGAATGTCATCGAAGTGCCCACAAAAAGCGAACAAATAGGTGTGTTCGGTAGTATTACCTTTTCGAGGGTGTCTTCTTTGACACCCTTTCCATTTTCGAGGGCTTCCTTGACCTTCTCCAAGATCTGGTCAAAGTGTTCCTTCAGTTTCTTGCCCAATTCAGTCTTGGGATCTTCACTGGAAAAACGAAACAAATGAGAAATTATTTTAAATAATTTTATTTAGTAAATTATGGCCCTAATCATTAAGAGTTTACATTTTTCCGTAATCATCATGCATTTCAAGACTAAATTGTTTAACTAATTATGTTTTCTACAACTTCGCATCATAATTTAACATTCAAGAAAACATTGTTTCTCACTTTTAATCTTTGAGAAGTATTTTTAGTTAATGTAAAGAAATTAGACGGTTTACGAATATAATAATTCTGCTGTTCAGATGCTCTTGTATGATGCATATCGGGGTTACCTTAAAATGTATTTTTTGCTATTTGGACAACGTTAGACACTTAAATCTAATTGTTGTTAACCAATAAACTTTCACAGATCAATGCTGAGTTCATTTTTTGAAATTTTTATTAAGAAAGTTCTGAAGGGGGTATACAAAAAAAAAACTACAGACGTCAAGTTCTGAATCCATACAGGAAACATATATCACAGTAGAAACATATACAAATACAAATATTGTCGACCAGCTACAGGCTCAAGCCCAACAAGGCTGGTCCTTTGTTTATGAATTCCCATTCCCACTGACTATCCAATTGTGTCTTAAATTCGTACACTCCCTTTGAATTAACTATATTTTCAGGCAACGCGTTCCAACTGTCTATTACCCTATTAAAGTAGTAGTTTTTCCT
This sequence comes from Metellina segmentata, assembly GCA_947359465.1. Lineage (NCBI taxonomy): Eukaryota > Metazoa > Arthropoda > Arachnida > Araneae > Tetragnathidae > Metellina > Metellina segmentata. The sequence continues at coordinate 116,650,800 of OX375879.1, read as the reverse complement.
TAAATCCCGATTAAAATGTGTCTTATTCAATTTATACCCATGGCCCCTTGTTCTGTTATCCCTATTGAAATTTAAGCCCTCTGTGTCCCCTTGTTTTACAAACTTGAAAAGCTGAATCAAATACCCCCTCCTTCTTCTTCTTTCCAGTGTATACATGTTTAGCTTACTTAAACGTTCATTATAGTCGAAATTTGCTAGCCCCTTTATTATTTTTGTAGCTCTGTGCTGAACCCTTTCAATTGATTCTATGTCCTTTCTCATATATGGAGCCCAGAATTGTACAGCATATTCTAGATGTAGTCTTACTAAACCCTTATATAACGGCAAGATTATATTCTTATCCCTTGAAGTTACAGTCTTTTTAATATACCCCAATAACCTATTAGCCTTTTTACCCGCAGCTGAACATTGGTGACTCATTTTAAAATACCTGTGAATTATCACTCCAAGATCCCGATATAACATGTAGCAACTCTATTTAACTTGACAAAAAATACCTCCTATACAGACAATAAAAAAATGTTGTATGAGAGAGTTTTTCTGTAGATCTTAATAGAAGGCCACGAGTGTTTTGATTGCCTGCTCTATTTATCCTCTTGACAGTACAGACAGTCAATAGAGTAATGCATTGTCGTCAAAATTATATTTTGTAAAATTCAAGTTCGGTATAAAAGCAAGAAGTTTCGTAACTGATTATTTTTAATCTAATTTTGATTTAATTTTTATAACTTCTAATAATAAGTAGCCTAGTTTATTATGTGCAATTTATTTTTTTTATTCCATTAATGAATGGTTTTATTAATTTAAGTTCCAAGTTTATTTCCATTCTAGCTTTTTTTTTTATTCTAAAGTTATGTACAAAGTTACATAAATATTTTGGTAAAATTCAAAAATTATAGGCACAACTAAACTTTTAATTTATCATTAGTTAAGATAGTTTTTCCAGAGTGCGCTCTGAAAAAAATGTCTTTAAAAATTGTGCGTTAAGCAAAAAGATATTAGTGATATATAGTATATTAGAACCCGAATCTAAGGTATATTAGTGGGGTATAATACTATATTAGTAGCCCAAAAAGTTATGTTAGTGAAATAGAATATATTAGAAGCGAAAAAAGGTATATATTTGTGAGATATAATAGTTATATTAGAGTGAGATATAGAAGCCAAAAAAATTATATTTGATAGAATATATCAATATAACTAATAAGTACTTATGCTAGTACTTTTTTTCATAACTTTGTAAACTGCAGAAGTATTTTTCCTGACCTCATTTTGTGTATTTTCCGTACATCAATAGAAAAAATTATCATAAAAATATAGAATGTCTACATATTCTTTAAATTATGATATAAATTTTTATCGCGTGCCATCAAAACTTTTCAAATATGAATATCTTGATTTGGTATAATAAAATATTGCTTAAAACTAAAATTATCTTAAAGTCAAACAAAAATTAAATGTGGACTTACTCAGCCTCGAAAGCAATGTCGAAGATATCTTCTAGGGAGCTTGGAAATTCCACAGCTGTAAAGTAGGTTAATATTTAATCACGTGCTTTCTATGCTACTCTATACTACACTTTATTTTAAGCGGTGAGTGCAATAACCACAAGAGTTCCATTTCTCTAACTTAAGAAAAATTTTGCACATGAACTACTGTATACATCAATCTGGCGTGATTTTCTGTCCCAAAGCGTTTTTAATGCCTCTATATTTACTACTTAGTACAACTAGTGGAATTTTTTCACACATTACGTACCAACCCATGACAAACGGATTTATACATTCAATAAAGTCAGTTTCCGAAATTTTAGCAGATCCCGATTCAAATTATGATAAAAAAAAAAGTACATCAATTTAGCTGTTCTAATTGCAAAATTCATCAAAAGCTTGAGTGTATATTATTTGGATGGCGTGTGCTTAGAAACACCGTTAAGTCTGTGAAATAAGAACTTAATGGAAGCACTCTATTAACAAATGAATTATAAGTTTTCTTCTTGTTTATAAGTGGCAAATCTAAATTTGCTTATGTTAATTATTATTCATTTAAACAAAGAAAAATTTTAGGTTTTTAATATTATTTTCCCATATGATGCAATTAAACATAAGGGTTTAAATCTTTTGAAAACGAACAAAAAAACAAAGAACACCACTGTATTGGTATAATTTGCAAAAGGTATATTCTGTTATCCTATATACCACATCTTTACTATCAAGTTTTTTTAGTAATGTGCTGCCTTGACCCTAAATCAGGCCTCACAACATGTAGTCATGCTTTCCATTTAAAGGTAGGATGGAAGAAATAGGGATAAGGCCCTATCCATATCCTGGTACACGAGTACACTTGCCAGCTCTCGGCCTCCCCTACGTTTTCGCTACGACCATCATGGAAAGCGAGTTTCGGTCCTTTCTGTTGAGACCACGTGTCTAATACTCTAGAGCCTTCCCTATAATCCATAATGATAATACGGACACTCTGGGGCGTTCCCATATAACCCTTAATGATAATACGGATATACTTGCCAGCTCTCGGCCTCCCCTACGTTTTCGCTACGACCATCATGGAAAGCGAGTTTCGGTCCTTTCTGTTGAGACCACGTGTCTAATACTCTAGAGCCTTCCCTATAATCCATAATGATAATACGGACACTCTGGGGCGTTCCCATATAACCCTTAATGATAATACGGATATACTTGCCAGCTCTCGGCTTCCCCTACGTTTTCGCAACGACCATCATGGAAAGCGAGTTTCGGTCCTTTCTGTTGAGACCACGTGTCTAATACTCTAGAGCCTTCCCTATAATCCATAATGATAATACGGACACTCTGGGGCGTTCCCATATAACCCTTAATGATAATACGGATATACTTGCCAGCTCTCGGCTTCCCCTACGTTTTCGCAACGACCATCATGGAAAGCGAGTTTCGGTCCTTTCTGTTGAGACCACGTGTCTAATACTCTAGAGCCTTCCCTATAATCCATAATGATAATACGGACACTCTGGGGCGTTCCCATATAACCCTTAATGATAATACGTATATACTTGCCAGCTCTCGGCTTCCCCTACGTTTTCGCAACGACCATCATGGAAAGCGAGTTTCGGTCCTTTCTGTTGAGACCACGTGTCTAATACTCTAGAGCCTTCCCTATAATCCATAATGATAATACGGACACTCTGGGGCGTTCCCATATAACCCTTAATGATAATACGGATATACTTGCCAGCTCTCGGCTTCCCCTACGTTTTCGCTACGACCATCATGGAAAGCGAGTTTCGGTCCTTTCTGTTGAGACCACGTGTCTAATACTCTAGAGCCTTCCCTATAATCCATAATGATAATACGGACACTCTGGGGCGTTCCCATATAACCCTTAATGATAATACGGATATACTTGCCAGCTCTCGGCTTCCCCTACGTTTTCGCAACGACCATCATGGAAAGCGAGTTTCGGTCCTTTCTGTTGAGACCACGTGTCTAATACTCTAGAGCCTTCCCTATAATCCATAATGATAATACGGACACTCTGGGGCGTTCCCATATAACCCTTAATGATAATACGGATATACTTGCGAGCTCTCGGCTTCCCCTACGTTTTCGCTACGACCATCATGGAAAGCGAGTTTCGGTCCTTTCTGTTGAGACCACGTGTCTAATACTCTAGAGCCTTCCCTATAATCCATAATGATAATACGGACACTCTGGGGCGTTCCCATATAACCCTTAATGATAATACGGATATACTTGCCAGCTCTCGGCTTCCCCTACGTTTTCGCAACGACCATCATGGAAAGCGAGTTTCGGTCCTTTCTGTTGAGACCACGTGTCTAATACTCTAGAGCCTTCCCTATAATCCATAATGATAATACGGACACTCTGGGGCGTTCCCATATAACCCTTAATGATAATACGGATATACTTGCGAGCTCTCGGCTTCCCCTACGTTTTCGCTACGACCATCATGGAAAGCGAGTTTCGGTCCTTTCTGTTGAGACCACGTGTCTAATACTCTAGAGCCTTCCCTATAATCCATAATGATAATACGGACACTCTGGGGCGTTCCCATATAACCCTTAATGATAATACGGATATACTTGCCAGCTCTCGGCTTCCCCTACGTTTTCGCAACGACCATCATGGAAAGCGAGTTTCGGTCCTTTCTGTTGAGACCACGTGTCTAATACTCTAGAGCCTTCCCTATAATCCATAATGATAATACGGACACTCTGGGGCGTTCCCATATAACCCTTAATGATAATACGGATATACTTGCCAGCTCTCGGCTTCCCCTACGTTTTCGCTACGACCATCATGGAAAGCGAGTTTCGGTCCTTTCTGTTGAGACCACGTGTCTAATACTCTAGAGCCTTCCCTATAATCCATAATGATAATACGGACACTCTGGGGCGTTCCCATATAACCCTTAATGATAATACGGATATACTTGCCAGCTCTCGGCTTCCCCTACGTTTTCGCAACGACCATCATGGAAAGCGAGTTTCGGTCCTTTCTGTTGAGACCACGTGTCTAATACTCTAGAGCCTTCCCTATAATCCATAATGATAATACGGACACTCTGGGGCGTTCCCATATAACCCTTAATGATAATACGGATATACTTGAAAGCTCTAGGCTTCCCCTACGTTTTCGCAACGACCATCATGGAAAGCGAGTTTCGGTCCTTTCTGTTGAGACCACGTGTCTAATACTCTAGAGCCTTCCCTATAATCCATAATGATAATACGGACACTCTGGGGCGTTCCCATATAACCCTTAATGATAATACGGATATACTTGCCAGCTCTCGGCTTCCCCTACGTTTTCGCAACGACCATCATGGAAAGCGAGTTTCGGTCCTTTCTGTTGAGACCACGTGTCTAATACTCTAGAGCCTTCCCTATAATCCATAATGATAATACGGACACTCTGGGGCGTTCCCATATAACCCTTAATGATAATACGGATATACTTGCCAGCTCTCGGCTTCCCCTACGTTTTCGCTACGACCATCATGGAAAGCGAGTTTCGGTCCTTTCTGTTGAGACCACGTGTCTAATACTCTAGAGCCTTCCCTATAATCCATAATGATAATACGGACACTCTGGGGCGTTCCCATATAACCCTTAATGATAATACGGATATACTTGCCAGCTCTCGGCTTCCCCTACGTTTTCGCAACGACCATCATGGAAAGCGAGTTTCGGTCCTTTCTGTTGAGACCACGTGTCTAATACTCTAGAGCCTTCCCTATAATCCATAATGATAATACGGACACTCTGGGGCGTTCCCATATAACCCTTAATGATAATACGGATATACTTGCCAGCTCTCGGCTTCCCCTACGTTTTCGCTACGACCATCATGGAAAGCGAGTTTCGGTCCTTTCTGTTGAGACCACGTGTCTAATACTCTAGAGCCTTCCCTATAATCCATAATGATAATACGGACACTCTGGGGCGTTCCCATATAACCCTTAATGATAATACGGATATACTTGCCAGCTCTCGGCTTCCCCTACGTTTTCGCTACGACCATCATGGAAAGCGAGTTTCGGTCCTTTCTGTTGAGACCACGTGTCTAATACTCTAGAGCCTTCCCTATAATCCATAATGATAATACGGATATACTTGCCAGCTCTCGGCTTCCCCTACGTTTTCGCAACGACCATCATGGAAAGCGAGTTTCGGTCCTTTCTGTTGAGACCACGTGTCTAATACTCTAGAGCCTTCCCTATATTTCGTAATGATAATACGGACACTCTGGGGCGTTCCCATATAACCCTTAATGATAATACGGATATACTCTGGAACCTTCCCCTATAATCTGAAATGATAATACGGATACTTTGATGGCCTTCCCCTATAATCTGAAATGATAATACGGATACTTTGATGGCCTTCCCCTATAATTCGTACCTGTTTTCGGCGGAGAGACACAACTAAGAAGAAGTCATACTTTCCACAATGCTGCACAAGAGTTTCTGTGCAAGGAATTTAGTGTAGTTGTGTTTCTTGGTGGTGGTCCTCCCTAGCCTTTGGCTAATCCGCTGTGGGTTTTGAATAACTCGGTACAGAGGGGTCTGCTTCCACTCGAGACAGAGAGAGGTCCTTGGTGGTCGTGTGTAGTATTTCATGTGACTCTTCCGAGACCACTTTATATGGGCAACATAGTGATATAGCATTCCCAAAGAGCGTGTATATTGTGTGTATTGTATTGCTGATTCTTGAACACATTGAAATTCGATTTAAAAAATTGAATTGGGATGTGAAGATTTTAACATTAAAAAGTTTCTGGAATCGAATAGAGGTAAGTGATTGAAGTACAGAGGTGCCTTACCATTGTCGTAGGAGGGGAGTGGTACAGCGGATGCAAGGGCGATGCCCGCAACCAAAAGCAACGCAAGGAATCGCATGGTCCTGAAAGAAATCGTGTTGTTGAGGTGATGACGTTGAAGTAAATGCATAATGGAAACAAAGTCAAACACAAAATGGACACTTGCACTTAAACAGGAACAAACATCATTTGAAGAGCTCAGGGAAACATAGCGATGAGCCACAGTATTATAGTGCGGTACCCACGGGAATGCCGTCGAGTCGCTTGGTTATGGTCACGAGTCTATAAGTAAAGGGACTGGTGGCAATGTAAACAAAGCTCTTCCATCACTGGTGTATTAACCCCCTGGTAGTTGTCTCAAAATGGTATCTCGTTATTAGACATAAAACTGATATCAGGTCTTGGTGGACGAGGTATCTCGTTATTAGACATAAAACTGCTATCAGGTCTTGGTGGACGAGGTATCTCGTTATTAGATATAAAACTGATATCAGGTCTTGGTGGACGAGGTATCTCGTTATAAGAAAAAAAATTACCGGATCTAGATCTCTATTTCATCAAAAATTTGACAACATCTTGATGACGAGATAAATCGTCCTTAGCAAAATTAGTCAGATTTTAATGGACGAGATAACTTGTCAGAACTATTTGTAATATTAGATTCTAGTTCTGTTTACCATTTGGTGCCTAAAGCTAATTGTCAGGAGGAGAAACGTCCTCGACATCGACATCCATTCTTTTGCTTGTGGTTGCCTTCTAACAGGCTTCCACAACTACTCAAAAAACAACCGTTCCAAGGTTGACTGCCTTATTGTCTAAATCTTACTATATTTTCATTAATGAAACAAAATATTCAAGAGAATCAAAGGAATTTCCGATTGATCGAATGGGGGCTCAATACTTGAAAGTTTAAGATACCATGATCTCTTGCACAGTGGATAAATCGTTATAATTATAGAAATTTTAACATTTGAAAATTGTTCTTTGAAGATGCTTGAAAAGTGTAGCTTAGCGTTATGCTGCGCGAAGTCCTTTAGATCGTAACTCATTGGTATTATCTGTTAACAAAGTTTTTGATATTCGAGCTAAAATATTTAAAATATAGAATTACCTACCAAAAAGTTTGATGTAGGTTATTCTATATCAATCCTTTGAAGCATTTAAAAGACATATACATTTCTTAATTGTGTTTAAATAGCTTTATTAGTATCTATAGTATGGATATAGTTATTGATAGTAACTTAAATATTGAACAAACATTTGAGTATGTTGTCTTGAGGTTAATCTTTAATAATTCTTTATTGTATTCGGTCTGAGATCTCGGTCCTGATTTATAAGAACGTTTTTTATCAAGGCATCGTATGAAACATTTATACTATCACTAGCTAAATATAAAAACGTATTTTAAGAATCCAATTAAACCCCACATCAAAATCTTAAAAAATAACTTTGGTAATAGAAGGTTTAAATTTAAGATGCTACATATGGGAACAAAATTATAACTAATTTAAATGAATTAATAATACGAGTACGTTCTACAAAAGGAATACTAAAACGCATTTTATAGAAAACAATGCTTCCAAAATTTTAAAATGACTAAATGCAACTTTACTTTGGTAGTGTATCTCATCAATTGATTATTATAAATTCGATATTAGTAAATAAAAATAACGAAATAGACCAAAACTAGCACTAGAGCTGGTTTTTTAAATGACAGTCATTTCATATTGAAAAATCTCTTTAGTCAGGATTATTTAGGCCACGCTAAAAGTAAATATCACAAAATTCTTTAATACAATTCCAAATACTTTCATATTAATTCATTCTTGAAGAAAAGTTAGTGCAATGGGTATATTCAATACGTGAAATACGCTTAACAGCTAAAATGTAATCGCTCCATTTACACCTTATATAATGTAAACATTAATAAAAAGCAACGTATTTTTTAAATTATGTATTGTTGTTAACACTATTAACTTCATACATAAAAAAAAACTTGTCCCCAACATGAAAAGCACACAATCAACATTGTCTTGAAAACGTAGCATTGAAAATAAAGAAAGTACTATATGAAAGATGTACTTACTTGATGCCAGTACTAGTCACCAATGCGAAGTTGTAAGGTGAAAGGAATGGGTTTATATACTCAAAGGTATCTCCGGATTATCATTTTAACACCTGTTGCGGAAAAGGTAAAGGCTGCTTACGCTTACAGCTAAAAATATGTGCAGATACAAAAATCTTAACTGATAGGAGGGAACATTTGTGTGTTCCCAGACATCAAGACGCTATGAAACTGATTGAGTATTGCATACGAAGGAGCGTAATAAACGAACCAAATGTTCCCCGTTTTACTTTATTCATGACAATCGCTAGATTTCGAATTGATGCAGACCAAAATTGCTCGGGTTGAATTGGTTAAACGTTGATTTCAAGAAATCCGAAAAATCAAAGCGAACCAAATGTTCTCCAATAAACTTTATTCACGAAAATGTTTTATTTGAAGAGAGTCATGCACTCCTCAAAGTTTTATGTGTCATTTTGTAAGTAGAATTATCTGATATTGCTATAATGGAATTGTTAATCCGAAGAAATAAAGTGGACCAAATGTTCTCCCAATTAACTTTCTTCACGACAAAGTTTTATTTGAAGACAGTAATGCACATCTCAAAGTTTTATACATTATTTTATAGGTAGAAATACCTGACGTTGCTTTAGTTGAATTAATTAAACGTTCAGTGAAAGTAATCCGAAAAATCGAAGTGAACCAAATGTTCTCCAATTAACTTTCTTCACGACAAAGTTTTATTTGAAGACAGTAATGCACATCTCAAAGTTTTATACATTATTTTATAAGTAGAATTACCTGACGTTGCTTTACTTGAATTGGTTAAACGTTCAGTTAAAGTAATCCGAAAAATTACTTATCCCTGTCACAAAAATGCAAATATTATAGAAAATGCAAATATGAAAAAACAACTAAGTGAGCGGGAAATAATTGTTTAAACGCCATTTTGACAGCTTCTACAATTTATTTTTCAGGAAACGTATGCTTCCTGAGCAGACACCTCACTCTCCAAACTTCTTCTTCGGGTCAATGTGAAGGCATTTGAGGCCAAGCCTGATTTAAAGTGCACCAGCCCCCTCGTACACGACGGTCTTGAGTTGAACCAGGTTTAGAACTCGCAACTCTCACATCACTTATCCAATACTCTTTCAATTCGGCAACTGCTGCTTCACAACAAATCTACTGGTTGAAAGAATCCGAAGAAAAATGTATTAATTAAGAAAGTTAAAGCTTTGGTTCGGGATCAAACCAGAAGGGAAGGATCGGAGGAAACGATCATGTAATTTTGAACCATGGTCAGATGACGAGATCAACACGTGATCAGGCGCCCTAAACATCCACACTATGGCAACGTGGGGACATTTGGAGCCACAACAGAATTAACGTGCACCAGTCCATCTTTTACATGATGGAAGACCATCGGATTAGCAACCAGAGAGTTGCGAGTTCGAATCCAACCGAAGACCATCGTGTACATAGTGCCTTACTAGAATCAAATGGTGCTATTAAAAATTATTTTGGGGTTTAACTGAATTGCTGACAGTTAATTCTAGTTCTTTTCTATATCTGAGCATTAAATATGTATTTTGTTCACGTTTGTTTTGGAACACATGTAAGTTAAATGATGTGTATAATTTAAAGAACAGTAAGGATTTTAAGCAGAAAAGAATATTTGAAATTTTTATAAACAAGCATTACACTTTTTGTTCCTTATACGTCACTGTGCAAATTTTCGGATTCTATTTTGTCCTTAATCTCAAAAGATTAAATGCTTTCTCTCATCGAAGACATCACTCACTGGATGTAAAACATATTGAGAGATTACGCTTTTAATTTAACAAAAAGACATTCCGCGCCTAAAACCAATAGTCAAAGCAAAGTTTCTGATTTATAGCGTATTTTAACCATGATTTGTTGACAAAATTAATGAAAATACTCTGCAACACTCTGAATAATTGTTATTTCAACAATCAAAAATAAAATCGAGCATTTTGTCAAAATATATAAAGCAAAATTTACAAATATAATTCTAAAATACACTACTATCACTTAAGTCCACACAACTGAAAAATGCCTGAAAACTGACGTGAAAACGTATTAGTAAGATTTTCAGCTGTACTTTGAAGCTAAGTGACTTGGATTTGAGAAAATGATACAAAAGGTGCTCGAAAGTTACCTCGAACCGATAAGTAGAAATAAAACGATAACAGAAGCGAAAAGTGGAAGAAGTGTTTGAACTCAAATGGTAATGACGGAATTAACGTCGCACTGGAGCAACACAACGGGCTATTGGCAACACTCCGGGATCAATCCCTGAAGGGAAACACCACGTAATTTTGAAACACGGTCAGATGACGATGTAACTAGTATGGTGAACTTTTTCTGTTTTCTGAACAAAAATGCAACACCATGAAGGAGTAATCAGAATTAAATCAAATTTAATACACAAACGGCTTGTATTAGTACAAATAAATGTATACATTTTCAAAGCAAAAAAACAATATTAAGTGTCCGAAATCAGTATTTGGTGTAGCCACCACACGCTGCAATAAGTGCTGCTATACGACGTGGCATGGAGTGAAACAGATGTTGAATGTCTGCTTGTGGAAGAGAATTCCATATTGTTTGTATGCGCACCCAAAGTTCGTCTTTTGAAGCTGTAGGACACGGATCACGAGCGAGACGCTGACCAACCAAATCCCACACGTGCTCAATAGGCGACATATCTGGGAAAAAAGCAGGCCAAGGAAGAAATTGCATGTGTTGTTCTGAAAAGAAGTCTCGAACATTCCTTGCAACACGTGGGCTTTCATTATCCTGTTGAAATAAAGATCCAGGGATGTCTTGAAGGAAGGGAACGATTTCGGACTCTAGCACTTCACGGACGTACCTGTTGCTATTCAGATTACCCTCAATTCGTAGCAGCTGAGATCGTCCATGATAAGAAATCGCACCCCAGACCATAACTCAGGGTGTTCGGCCACTATGACGTTCGATAACGCACTCTGGAAGGCAGCGTTCACCGGTATAGCGTCTAACATGAATACGGCCATCATGCTTCCACAAATTAAAGTGGGATTCGTCAGAAAAGACAACTTGTTGCCAATCAGCATTCCAGGATCTGTGCTCATGAGCTCATTGTAGACGCAGCTGTCGATGGCTTGGAGTGAGGGGGATCCTGTATAAAGGAATCCTTGCTCGCAGTCCACGGTGCAGGAGACGTAGGCGAATTGACGAAGCCGACATTAGTACGCCTGTAGCAGTAGACCAAAGTGCTGCCAACTGCCTGGAGGAAACAGTACGGTCATTCACCGCCATGTGGACCAGGTGTCTATCATCGAAAGGCTGACGTCACCTTCCGTCGTCCACTCCCAGTTCGGTGCTCGTCGGTCCACTGCTTCCAGACTCGCATCACTGTGGAACTGTTCCGCCACACACGAGCTGCTATTGCTCGATACGAAAATCCTCCTTCACGAAGGACGATGATTCTCCCCCGTTCAAACTCCTTAAGTTGTTGAAATTTCACCCTATTTCGCCGTGATGGCATACTTAGGTCTTACTAAACGGTCGCCACTAAAAAATAACCATCCACTATTTTCAACGTCCCGCTACAACCCTCTATTAATACGCTTTTAGCATCAGTTCAGAGGGCACTGCTCACACCACTCATGCGTGGTGGCTCTGAAACTTTACTACTTTGCATAACATCCTATAACTGACATTTGCTGCAAATTTCATTTCATTCGGATGATTCCTCCATGGTGTTGCATTTTTTACAAGCAGCAGTGTATATATTGAAACGTTAGCTACAGTTGCTCTTCCCGCAGTGACATGAACTTTGCTGGGAACCAACTTTTCGAAAGTGCGATCCATAACTACAGGCAAAAGCGCGGCTCCAAATACGAAGCCATATCCCGAAAGAAAGAAAATACTTCGTACCATTTTGAAAAAGGTAGAACGACGACGATGGAGGAGTGGTGGATTGTGTTTACCTGTGATACAGCACGCTCGGAATTTCCGCTGCTTCAAGCACGGTATTATTGTGAAGATATCGTCGGCTGTGTTCAGTACATAAATGTGAAAATATTATAATTTTCTTCGGTTGTAAACAAACTAAATTTTATTCGTCCATTCATTTCGTTGCGTTCGTAGTCATCTATTCAGAGTTCCGGAGACGACGTAACAATTTTGGTGTCAGAAGTGGGATTGGAGTGATAGCCTACCACTAGAAATACGGAGAAAATGGAGGAAATACTTAAGTTGATGACTGAGCTGAAGACCGCCATGGAATCCAGTCAGGCCGAGAGGAAGACCGTCATGGAATCCAGTCAAGCAGAGATGAGATCTACCCTGGAAGCTACTCTACAAGCCTTTCAAGAACAAATGCACATTAGTCTGCAAGCCTACCAAGAACAGTTGGAAGACAAGCTAGATGCCAAATTGCAAGCCACCCAAGAACAATTGGATGTAAAATTAGATGAGAGCCAAAAGAAGACCAGACAAGAAATCAACGATTTGTACGCCAAGTTGGACGCCAAGCTAAGAGAAGTGGACGAAAAATTCACCCAGATGAGCGTGGTCGAAGAGAATTCTTCCTCTCTTTTGCTTTTTTCAGATTGAATGGGATCCATGCGGGTGCGTCAGTGGCAAGACCGGCCATTAAGCTTGCTGAATATGATGGAAAGACTTCGTGTAGTGCATTCAAGACCCAGTTGGAGATTGTCGCAGCTGCCAACGGATGGGACGCGGTGATCACAGCCGCCCAGTTGGCATCAGCTCTGCGAGTAGAGGCCCGTAACGTTTTGGAGACGATACCGGAAGAAAATAGATTATGCTATTTTAACCAACGCCCCTGAAATTCGGTACGGCGAAAAATGCATGACGGATTTCCACAAGCTCCAACTGCTAACCATGAGTCAGAAAGTCGGCGAATCTCTCCAGGAGTTGGCAAGAGACATCGAGAGACTCTCCAGACTTGCATTCTCCGCCAGAGCTCTTGGATTCCCTGAGCTTACAGCACTTTATAGATGGCATAAAGAATCAAGAAATCCAACACGCAATGAGAATATTCGACGTAAAGTATTTAAAAAGCTGTTTAGTACTGGCAATGAAACATGAGGCGTCACTACAAGCTGTCGGAGGATTCCGGAAATATGCTAGAGAAGTTGCGGTATCTGAAGACAGAAGCGATTCTAGAAATCTTCAGGAAGAAATATAGTGAGAGAGATTATATATAGACAGAGACTATATATATATATATAGAGAGAGAGAGACGGCACTAACCTACAATAATGGACCGGACAGCAAGATGTGATAGTATGAGGAAAATAATTCATGCTTTAAAAGGGAAATGGTCCCACACCTGCTGCAATGACACTAGCAACTATTCTGGGCATTCTTTCAACAAGGGTTTGATACACAGCTGAGGGTATTTGTGTCCATTCCTGCTGCAAGAATCTCGCCAGCTGAGCTGTAGATTTTGTACGTGGCTCTATGGTCCTTAAGCGTAGCTCTAACGCGTCCCACAAATGTTCAGTGTGGGTTAGGTTGCGACTCTGAGTACGCCAGGAAAGACGTTTCACATCCATATCTCGATACCACTGCTTGACAGAGGCTTCAACAAGACATGGAGCGTTGTTGTCCTAGAAGTAACATTCGTCCATTCCATAAAATTGCCAGAGCGCAGGAAGAACCTGATTGTCCAAAATGTTCATGTAGGCGGAACAACCGGTTTGGTGGTTGAGGTCTTCGCCTCTAGATCGGAAGGTTCCTGGTTCAAATCCAGGTCAGTGCATGGATGTTTGTAAGCGTATGGTGTAGAGGCTGCTGGTGCACCTTAAATCTGTCTTGGCCGAATGACGTTGGGTTGGTGTGTAAGTTTGGAGAGTGGGGTGTCAGCTTAGGTGTTGCCTTGCAATCTGACCGTGGTTCAAAATGACTTAGTGTTGTCCTCGAATCTTTCCCTTAGGGGATTGATCCCGGACCGTCGTCAATTGCCCGGTGTGTTGCTGTAGTACGACATTAATTAAAAATCACCAAATACCAATCTCCACTGAGAAACCACATAACATACTTAGTTTTCCGAGAAAATTCTTTTTATTTATAAAAATGTAAAAAAAAAATAATAATACAGTTTTTGAGGGGTTTTTTTTCAACATTAATTATTATACGAGAGGCTGATGGTCCTCTTATATACTAAGTAATAATAATAAATCTGAATAAAAAAATCTAGTAATAACAAATATTAAATTATATTGTTATGAGTTTTCCAATAGTATTCTTTCCTTCTATTCTGCATTTTCCAATTCTTCCCCCAGGAGTTTAATAAAGTTCGCAAATTCTGCCCACGATTCACTATTTTTTTTAGACCCTCCCTGGTCCCACTCACCGTTAGGTTTAGAGTGTATTTGTGGTCCAGGGGGAAAGGGAGGGGGCGACTTCCACAGCACAAAGGGGGGCACCAAGAAGACCCACGCCGGCCGATCGATTTTTTTTTCTCTCTTTAAATATTATATCTGTGGTTGTATTATTCCCAAGGGAGAATTATAATGGTTCGGTAACATTCCGGCCTTATGTTAAAAATTACAATAATCATCCGGAGTCCCGGGAATCCAAGAATGCAAGACCGGTGGCACACCGTTAAAATTACATTTAATACATCGGTGGCACACCGGGAAATGTAACTTAAACGCAGAACAAGAAACACAAACAAACACAAAACATAAAACACAACACAAACACAAAACAAAAAGACGTTACACAATACAGAAAGAAGAAATACAAACATCAAGAGTTGAATTAAAATAATATATTATTTTTAAAAGGTAATAATGATTTGATGTTTATAAATAGGATTTAAATGAAGGTGAAATAAATATTTTATGAGAATGTTATATGGTGGTGTGAATTTAATGTTGTGGTGTAAGAAGTGAATATTATACAGATGAAGCGCATATACGAACCCTTAACGGGATGGTGATATGATTTGATTAAAAATTTATTATAAAGTGGTTTAAAATAGACGGGGGCATAGTCCCATCTCTCCACCTAAAAGAAGGGGAACCAGAGGGTGTCATTTCTTTTAGTGGGGGGAGGGCCCCGCCACCATCCCCAACGCTGCCATCACGCAGGACTTTATTTTATATCTTGACTGACTATTTTTAGAACGCTTTCTAGCCAGATGGACTTGTTCTCCTCAGTAGGTTTGGTTATATGATGTGCCTGCGTGATCGGGGGGACAATCGAAGAGGAAGTGGTCGGCGTCCCCCACCTCCCAGCAATCACATTTATTGTTGTCTTTAATTTTAAACCTGTGGAAGTATGCACAGAACGGACCATGCCCTGTAAGGAACCAAACCAGTTGTCGGTCGGTGATGAGGGCATCGCGTTTGGTTTGTGGCAAAAATGCCCTGAGTCTGATTCCCTTTTTGGAAGCTACATAATGGTTCTGCCAGATTTTTTCTATGTAGCTTTTAATCTTTCTTTTTAAAAGGCTTATTGGGAACGGAACGTCGATAACCTCACCATCGACCGAGGCAAGTTTGGCTTGTTCGTCCGCTAGCTCGTTCCCGGCAAGTCCCGCATGTGCTCGGACCCAACTCAGACCAAAATTGTTAGTGTGGTAATGTATGTTTTGTTTAATTGAATATAGATATTTTGATTTATTTTGTGCAGTTTGTAAGGCCTGAATTGAGCTGAGACTGTCCGTATATATATTAACCTTTTTATTTTTCTCTATTGACCATTTAATTGCTTTATGAATAGCCGACAACTCGGCTTGAAAAACAGAGTTGCCAGCTAGTAATTTAAATTTCAAAATTTCTATAACTTTGTTGTCCTTGAGGATGCACACCGCGGCCCCGACATTGCCATCAATTCCCGAGCCGTCGGTGTACACCTCAAATTCAGCAGTGTCAACAGTTTCCCAGATGTCCAACCTGAGGCTAGACACTGGGACACCACTCACCATTATATTTGAATCGTAGTGTAAAGGGGACAGTCCAAGCTCTGGGTCCGGCTGCCGTCTGTTGACAATGTTATATTTTTTGAATATTGACAGCAGGGTCACATGGAGCGGGGGGATTCCACAAAGGGTGTTAGGGGAGTCGGTTGGAGAGGTGTTGTATGCTCTTGATATACGATTCACTATTTAGTCTGATTTGTAAATATGCCTTTACCAAGTTGACATTCACTTTGTTCCTGGCCTTCGTTCATACACTATTCATGTGACTAAAAACTATTTCTGGTTAGGCATTGCTCGCAGTAATGGACAAAATGAAAGACACAATTTTCATTAGCTAACTTTGATATTTCGGGTTGTTCCGTAAACCATTCATAGTAAAATCAACAGCATCTGTCTAGTCAATTTTTAGTTTATCAATTCGATAGTATACTAAATATACTTGGATTAGTGGGAGAACGGATGTTTGACAGACATTCAACGGATGGGCAAAAAGTCATGGGCAATAGAAAAAACTATCTTGGAGTATAGGTGATATTGGTCGATAGCTTTCTCTGAAATTCCGGAACAATTTGACATTCAACCGAGTTGCAGGACAGCAACTTCAATTCCAGGACAATCCCGATCAATCCGTGACGATTGACAACCCTAGATGTAACACCTGAACTGGCGCCCAACTCTCCAAAATTTCACGCCACGGCAGATTTAACGTACCCCAGTTTCTATTTCGTTTCGATGCCGCGGTAGCCCAGTTGAAAGAGAGCGCAATGAAGCATAATCCTTAATGGCGATGAATGTTTACAACTCCAAATACTCCCAAGTCAATTCGCAAACCTCAACTTAAAAATAGATATCAATCTTGGCTCAAGAAAACCCAGTAACGTAGAGTTAGTTCAATAGGATGCATAGTTTAAAACTATATCTCAATTAGTAATTCTAAGCAGGACTAAAAAATTAAACATATTATTGGTGTTGCCAGATATAGAACATTACATACCTAGTAATAAATTATTAATGCTATTAAATGAGCTTTGTTCACTGTTTCTGTATATATATATATATCGCTTACGCTTTATATTTGATCATAAATATCGTCACTTGTATTTCGTTTTATTTCATCTCTGCAGTGATTTTTTTTTATTTATTACGCCCGATTACTGTCCCATGTAGTATTTAAATATTTTACTTAACTTCAACAATGATAGAAAGAATGCCTTTTATATATTGAAAGACATCTCTACTATTATGAAAGAGGAAGTGTCTGTCTGTCTGCGTGTGTCCAGACGAATCTATAGGACTTACAGCAATGAAATTTGGCACACAGGTAGTCCTGAATTTATGCCAAATTTTGCGAAGCCCGAAGTTTAAAATTTAATCTAGAACATTTTTTAATTTATTTACTGGCATTTTTTTTCTGAGAATGGCAACGGTGTGGAATGATCATAGATTCAAAACTTATTTTTTTTCCTTTCATTTTATGAGCACAAACAATTTTAGCGAAGCAAAATGAAACAACTGAAAATTTTTCACTTGCGTGTATTTCGTTATTATTCCTTAGTCCAAGTGTCGCCAATAGCCCGTTGTGTTATTCTAGTACAGTGATCGGCAAACCGCGACACTTTATCTTACCTTACCTTACCTTAGTTCAAGTTTCTATCTTCGCGATCGTTAAAGATAGAGTTAAAATTTCAACAGATTTGAAATATCTGAAAATTTTTACGCCAGATCGATAACTTAGGTAGTCCGAATTTTATGCGAATTTAGTGCGAAGCTAGAATTTAGTGCAAAGCTAGAATTTAGTGCGAAGCCCGAATTTAAAAATTTAATTTAGAAGTTATTGGTCCACCTGTCATGTCGGATTGAGATGGAACTGATTCTTAAAATTATTGTTTTATCTTTTTAATGTTTTCAGTATCAGTAACGACCCGAAAAAAACTGTCACGGGCAACGACGTGCTGACCTGCTAGTATTTCAATACAAAAGAAGTCGTATGATATTTTCAGACTTTGAGTTTGAAGGTCACTGAAAAGTTTCTTTTGGCATATTAAGAACATCAAATTAAAAGTTTTCAAAGATGTAGTAGAACTTTCTTATAAGTATGTCAGTCCCATTACGCTAATATGTTTTTTTTAAATTTCAATATCCCTCTGTACTTTGAATTGAATTCTCTGATTTGTTGTCAAATTCGGCTTATTTGAATTTTTGCTCAACGAATCATTACAAATGGAAAGAAATTCTGAAATCAAGTTCAGGCACCCGACAAATATAGATCGGGTTTCCAAAAGTATCAATGAATTATCATTAAATGCTGCAGTCACGGTGTAGTGAAAGTTAAATATTTTATGATATCTGAAATAAAAAAGCCATTTCATTCATTCATCCAATTTGATAAGACATGTGAAATCCGTTTCTACTTCATACAATAATTCACACGCTTAAGGTTCAAATGATAAGTATTATCTTTATCATGCAAGAACAGAGAGAACTGATTAAAGATTCTCAAGAAATCTAGAAGAAAATTTAAACTGCTCGATATTTAAATGAAAGGTATAAGACCACAATACTAATGTTTTAATTTTAAAAGTGTTAAAAATACAGTCAAGAAATTGTGGGATGATGAAGCTGAAAATCTCCCGGAACACAAGTAGTGTTTATTTTGAACTCAACCTTGGATACTTCCTTGCAAAACACCTGTCGATTTCCCACCGTTGTATCTTTTTCTGCTGTAAGATTTGAACCGGAATTGCCTTCTGGAACTTGACGTACAAATCTCCACCACTATAAATGCAGGGTTATTGTTGTGTATGAACACCGATTTATTTTTGGATAACTTTTATTAAAGCCTTTTTATTTATTTATTTTGATATTTTGTATTCAATTAATGGAAAATTACCACTTCTTGTAATGCAGCAAATACGGGCTCTTTTGATCACACGATTCGCCCATTTTTTTTCGTGTTTCAATTCAGCATCAATGGTAGATAGGTAGGTATTTTAATTAACGTCGCACTGAAGCAACACAGCGGGCTATTGACGACGGTCCAGAGTCGAAGACCCGAGGGTGATTTTGAACCACTCTCAGATGACGTCGCCACACTTGAGCTGGCAACCCACTCTCTAAACTTCCGCGCCACTCCAACGTGAGGACATTTGAGACCACGACAGATTTAACTTGCACCAAGCCCGCTCTTGTACACGAAGGTCTTTCGTTGGATTTGAACTCGCAACTACGATTTGAACTCGCAATTGAATCCGTTACTCTTCCAACCGGGCTACCGTGGCTCTCAGTATCAATGGATACTACAACGTCGTAAAATAGTAATTAGTAATTTTTAATTAACGTCGTAATAGAGCAACACAACGAGCTATTGACGACGGTGCGGGATCAATCCCTTGAGGGAAAGATCCGAGGACAACGCCTCGTAATTTTGATCCACGACGATCCAGCACCTGAGCTGGCGCCTCACTCTCCAAACTTCCACACCAACCCAACGTGAAGACTTTCGATCGCGACAGATTTAATGTGCATCAGCCGCCTCTACACCATACGCTTGCAAACATCCATGCCCGGATTTGAACCAGTAACCTTCCGATCCAGAGCCTAGCAGCTTAACCACTATACCGATTAGTCGGCCGTCGTGAAATGGATTTAAGGTATCTGACTACGTTCGGAGTGCTTTTTTTCAAAAAAGTGTCCAAATAGGATTTTTTTTTCTTTTTATGATAAAATACCTTATAAAAAGATAGTACAAAACAAAAAATTTCTTAAAAGTATGTATATATTTTTTTAACTGGCAAAAATTGACAAATTTAGGTCAAAAAGGACGAAAACGTCAAAGCCCATAACCTAAAATCATATCACTACAGCTACACAAGATTTTTTGTCAAGTCTCGTAACAATATGATCTAGCGCCTGAGCTAGGATATTTGCAATATTCCTCTCCAGTCGTGATATATAGTGCATAACATAGAAAGAACATGAAAATGTGAAATTTTTCCTAACGACACTACAGTGAAATGACTCTAAAAAATTTTCCTTTCAACATACAACTTATATCCTAGCTCGGGATCTTCAAAACAAATATAAAAAGCCATGGGAAAAAAATTCATTTAAAAATTTTGAATATACTTTGAGTTATTATCTTTGTCGTGCAAAGATTTTATTGAAAAACACAATCTGAGAAAAACGCATTTAAAGATATGTTAAATTATTTACTAATATATATTTCAAATTAATGTCTTCAAAATTCGCCTGTTTTATACATTAAACCTTCCTCTATCTCCTTACATGCCCATTTTTTATTTTTGGAAGCTTTTAATTTTTTTTCTTTGCAGTTTCGTCGAAGGCTGTGACTGCCTTTCAGAAGAGGAAATTCTCTTTTTATCAATGGAGGCATATCCTTTTGATATGTAAACTCCAGGACTGAGTCTAATATTATTTAAAACTTGGAGCAAGCCCCTAAAACCATCATTGAACTGCACTACTGCAATATAAACTGCAAGTCTGAGAGTTTTTAGACTCACAAAAGAGTTTCTTTCGGGGCAATGTTTCATATAACTCCATTGAAGGCTTCGTTCTGATTTTGTGTCATTCTGTGCATACACTTTTCTAGCAGACTTCTATCACACAAACTCATGTATATTGGTTTCACAATGTTTATAACTGAATTGGGAAGACCAAGTGATTTCCCTTTCAGTGTTTTCCCCATGGCTTTAGCCCTTTGGAAACGACACCAGCTGTTCTCACCCTGCGGACATTGTCCATGCATAGGTTTGTCTTTGGATGAACAGCACGAACAACAAAATAAAAAGAACTTGTGGCTGATATATAGCACAGCATAAAAACATGAGTTAGCGATTCTGTTGTTAAATATTTAAGACACACGTGGCTGTTTAATTCATTTATCAGCGAAACCAAAACCAAAACTGCGCAATTACTCAACTTCCGGTTTGAAAATCAGCTTTCACGATTAATTCAAATGAATAGATCTCCACTTCTATTGATCGTAGAAACAAAATAAAAACTGTTTTGGAAAGAAAAAAGTATAAATTTTTATAATATTAAATAAAACGAAATACAAAATTTTGGTCAAAAATGGACTTTTCAACGTAGTCAGATACCTTAAGTTCAGATGTGTGGATTTAGGCTTAAAAACACATACACAGCACATTTAATTTATAATGAAACTCACTGTATTTACAACAGTCACCCAATTTAAAGCAGATTTCGAGGCTAAATGATGGTAATGGTAATTTTAGTTAACGTCTTGCTAAAGCAACACAACGGGCTATTGACGACGGTCCGGGATCAGTCCCTTAAAGGTAATGGTAATGGTAATGATAATTTTAGTTAACCTCGTACTAGAGCTACACAACGGGCTATTGACGACGGTCCGGGATCAGTCCTTTAAGAGAAAGATCCGAGGACAACACCTCGTGATTTTGAACCACGGTCAGATGACGAAGCAACACCTGAGCTGTCACCCCACTCTCCAAACTTCTACAACAACCCAACGTGAGGACTTTAGGCCACGACAGTTTTTAAAGTGCACCAGTCGCCTCCACACCATACGCTTACAAACATCCATGCCCGGACCCGGATTCGAACCAGGAACCTCCCTTAAGGGAAATATTCGAGCTTTGAACCACGGTCAGTCGAAGCTAAATGAAAATGAAGTCAAAATGGCATCGGTTCCATCGGAGCAGACCAGATCTGCGTCCGTTCACTCTTAAAACTTTTGTGGCTCCTTCGATCGAGGGGTGAGTGGGGTACCAGCTCAGGTATTGCTTCGTCATCTGACCGGGGTTCAAAATTATGAGGTGGTTGTCCTCGGATCTTTCCCTTAAGGGACTGATCCCGGACCGTCGTCAATATCCCGTTGTGTTGCTCTAGTACGACGTTAACTAAAAAAAAAATACCAATTACTATCGAGGGGTCGAGAATGGAGGTCAACTTTCCTCCAGTTACTTGCTAATGAACAGGAAAGTCACAGTAAAAGGTGCTGCTGGACACCCTTAAATTCCATCCTGTCGTAACTCTCCAGACACTTACTTCCGCACGGGAGGATTTAAACATCGACGGTCAATTCACGTTAAGAAGGATTTTCAGGTCACCGAAGAAGGGAACATCATGACGCTGCAGTACATAAACAAGTGTGCAGTCGTTATTCGGAACGAAAAAAAAATCTAATATTAAATCACGGACATCCTCTTCATCTCTGAGGAGCAACTGTTTGGAGTGCAATCTTGAGCGGAGGAATTGTTGGACCATTTTTTCGAGTATTGTTAACTGTGAACGATGTTGTGCAATGTTGCAAAGATTCTTTGTGTCTGCAATCATGAAATGAATCGGAAATAGATTTTCAGCACATTTATTTTCCTCATGATGAAGGAACATGTCTAATCATGTAACCATGCGAATTCTAAAGGACCTTTAGCCACGGCGGTGCGGTTGCGTTATTTTAGCGTGTAGCGAATTAAAACTGAATAGAATTAAGTTCACTGAAACAATTAAACTTAACATTTATTAAATTTCAACAAATCAAATACATTAACTAAAATATAATCTATGAGCGTGAAGAAACTGAAATCTCAAGAACAGCTTGAGGTATTTAAAGCGTGAAAGCATGACGCAGCATGCGCATATCAGAAGTCTCTTGAAGTGGAAGTGGAAGTAGTCTCTAATTTGCATAACACCACAGACCAATATCCTGACCAAATAACGCAAAACTCGGTGACGTCAATTGACCTCCTCGTTACCCTGATTTGACTTTAAAATCGGAAACGTGCTGGGGGCATGAGAAAAAGTCGAACGTTAGAATTGTTTTCCCTTATGAGTTCAGAACTAGAAGAAGCATCTAGAAGATAAATATCGCGTCGTATGGACAAAGTATGGCCGTACCGGACATGACCTGAGGACCGAGTGTATGCAGAATTCTATTGCTCCATTTCGACAATTCAGTGCCTACCTCTCCCACGCGCATATTGTTCGCGCATCTTTTTTTTTATATTAAAAGTGAAAGCTGAAAAGGATTCTGCCCTGATGTGCAGGGTGCATTTCCAAATTCATTAAAGATTGCAATTTTACGTTTCACAAGTGGGTGATTTACATTTCTTTCAAAAATTATTTCTTTAAAATATAATAAAGCGTTTTTTAATATTTTCCTTCATAATCATTTATTTATTTTCTGACTTGAAAATTAAAGTACTTCAGAAAATTTTCCTTTCAATAATAAAACGTTTCCTACCTTTACACAATCTGTATCCGAGAAAATATTTTGAATAAAGTATTTTTATTCTGGTGGTGTTTGCTAGAACAATACTAAACTGCTTTTAGATTTTATAAACTGTGCGTTGATAATTATCGTAGTATAGGGTGAATCGAAGCAGTTTTGAATTTCACAGCAATAATATTAGGCCTTTTTCTTGTACACTTAAATTTATGATTATTACCTTAAAAATCTCCGGTGGCTCTCGCTAGGTTATCAAAAACAGCTATTATCTATTAAAAAATCCTTTTTAAGGTTTCCAAAAAATACTTGAACACCATCAATAAAAGGTTTATTTAGAAAAAATTAGCAACAACAAAATTATTTTTCTTTCTTTTTTTTATATATTTTTTTTATTTTAACTTTACAAAGAATTACATTCTTATGTAAGACCTACCATTCCAAACTAGTGAACCCTCAATATATTTAAATAAGAATGGAGTGTTTGTTGAACATTGAGTATTTTCGACCCATTTCAAGTTTTCTATAGGCCCTTCTGATGCCAAATCCGCCTCTTGCGCGTTTGGTGTCTGTCTGTTTGTGTGTGTACCGTACACACGTCCACTTGGTTTTACACATTGTCATGAAACTACATACTGTGAGTACTTATCTTCATGTAGTGAGTGAACATAGTAAGAACTTAGTAAGTCTGTCTGTCCGCCTTTCTGTTCTATGTTCGATTTTGTATTTGTGTGTTTGTACAGGCATCACATGAATTTTATTCCAGTTATTTGATTATAATGTGCTTTATTTTATACATCATATATTAGTTTAATGAATCTTATCAAACTTTTCTTTATTTTCATATTTAGATACGTTTCATGCAAAAACATCTTAGTAAGTATACTAAAATCAACCATAATTTGGTAGTTTCGGAAAAACTGGAATGGATATTGAGTATTACGATTACTTGGATTGCTTTATAGGTACTACTGAAGAAGCAATTATTTTTCCAAAAATTATATGTTTTTATGGAATTTCAGTTCTGATACTTCATTTACTTCGAGTCTTAGTTTTGTTCTTTGCGCAATGTAAACGATTTCTATATATTTGGGGCAGACGATATTTTTCAACGAACGGGAATGGAACGGAAACTCGTGTTGGTTGATCGCGTGCAGTGATATTTTCTGCATACAGCAAGGAAGCGATGTATGTCGAGTGAATTACAAGAATGGATATGAATGTGTAGGATTTGTGTCCAAAGTAAGTTGTAAAAATTATAAAAATGGCGAAAGGTGTTAAATATTTTTTTATTCTACAAAAGACATAAGTGTTTAAAAATTTTGATTATCTCTTCAATCTAGAGTAAACCAATACAAACTGAGTGAGGTCGGGTATTTTACTAGTTGTAAGTAAAATAAAATATACGATCACCAGAGAACAGAAATAATAATTGGCTTCTCCAAATCACTAGAAACGTTTTAAGGCACGTTTGTACGCATTTCAAAAACGAAGAAGGAAAATCAAAGTGTTTACAATTTTTGTTAACTATAAAAAGGAAAGAAAAAAGTCATGATTGCACAATTTCTTAAACACAACGAAGCAAAATAAATAAGAGTTAACAATATTTCTGTGTTAATGGGAAATAAATTCTACTCTCGACGAAGTTCTATGGGTGTAGGGAACTTCCCCAAAAGTTTTTCTCCAGTAACAAACAATACAGATGTCAGGAACTTGAGGTAAATCGTATTTGAATCCCTCATATTCCATCTTTGTATTTTTAAACCTGAAGAAGATAGTCAGCGATGCTTCTTTTTACCTAAAAAATGACTAAATATAATTAAAAATACATAATAAATTAACGGAAAATGATTATATATATACACTCATTGCCATAAAAATTTGCGCACCAAGAAATAACTGTGGGATTGTAACGAAACTTGCCATGAAGGTACATGTCGGCCAGATATGCAAATGATTATAAATGAAGCGTGATTGCGGATTGCCACTAGAGGGCGTTGAACTTCGTTCTTCTTGGAGTATAAAACAGGTAAGCAGAGCTTGTTTGAATGTACTTAATCTTTTGCAAAGGAAACGCTGAGGTAGACATGCCGTTACCCCGCCAACGAAGACAATATGAGCAGTTGTCAGAGTTCGAGAGGAGAAGAATCATCGGGATGATGGAAGCTGGGTGGTCAGCTCGGCGAGTAGCTCGTCAAGAAGGCCGTTCTGATTTTACTGTGAGTATGTGTTGGGACCAGTGGACAGAAGAGACGTCATTTACACGGCGACCAGGCTCAGGACACCCTCGACAGACCAATCATCGAGAAGACCGTCACATCATACCAAACGCACGCGTAGAGCCAACTGCCTCATTGGCCGTTATCCAGACACAGGCAGCACCTTCACTACGGGCTCATGTGTCTTCCCGAACCATCGCAAGGCACCTGGCTGAAGGAAATCTGGTATCGCGGCGCCCATTACGTTTGCTGCCAATGACACCCACCTACCGGCTCCTCCGTTTGGAGAGGTGTCGTACACGACAGGATTGGACTGCAATGGAATGGAATCAGGTCGTCTTCAGCGACGAATGTAGATTCAATTTGAGCAGTGATGACAATCGTGTTCGTGTGTGGAGGCCCCGTGGTGAACGCCTCAATCCTGCTTTCGCTTTACAGCGACACACCGCTCTTACAGCTGGTGTGATGGTATGGGGTGCCATTGCTTACGATACACGGTCACCCCTAATATTGATCCATGTCACAATGACAGCCCAGTGGTACGTTCATGACATCCTTCAGCCCCATGTGATGCCACTCATGGTAAGGCTCCCAGGAGCCATTTTTCAACAAGACAATGCTCGGCCACACACAGCAAGGATGTCACAAGACTGCCTCCGCTACATTACCACCCTTCCCTGGCCTGCTCGATCCCCATATGTGTCACCAATCGAGCATATCTGGGAACATTTGGGACGGCATATTGGACACCCTACGAGTTGGGTCGAACTAGAGGCGCGTTTACAGCAACTGTGGAACGAGATGTCTCAGGACATCATACGGAACTTGTATGCCTCAATGAAAGCTCGTATAGAATCGTGCATTCGCACTAGAGGGGGTCCAACAGAGTACTAAAATTTCTATTCATTTGTACTTTTTCTGCATTAAATTACCCTTTTTCTTTCATTTCCTAATCACTTACTTATATCAAAGTAGTACTTACATGTGTAAATTTCGTTTCGTTTTGACGACTTTTTCTTGGTGCGCAAATTTTTATGGCAAGGAGTGTATACATATATATATATATATACTTATAGATTCTAAGAAGAAAGAATTTGGGTGTGGTTGAGTTGAAACTCCAGAAACGTATATTGTAACCACGTCTTGTAGTGATAAAATAATGTATACTAGGGGACTCGCCCCCTGCTCGCAAACGCTCACCAACCCCCGGAGGATTTCTTCGCAATCCTCATTGGTTCGCTGAGCGATCCTATGCTCGCTTCGCTCGCATCAATGAAGACATGTGTCCTAGCAGAAGGGATTGCTTACAAAATATGATATTCCAGAAAAACATTTTTCAAACCTAAATTTTTTTGCTATTTTTCAGAAAAGATATATACAGTACCGATAGAATCTGAATTCAAATGAAAACTTTGAGAAAATTTTGACTCGAAATGTGAGGGCGGATTTGGAAATTGAATACCCAGCATGTTGTTTGAGTGTATATTTACCCCTGCACTCGAGCCACCCACGCATTTTCATTGAGTTTGCTTTCGAAAGTTGTAGTGCAAGCGTCTTGTTGAACTATAATTGTTGGCCTTGAAAAGGACCTTTTTTTAAATGGCCCTGAAAAGATCCTCCGCTTTCTTTGATTTCTATTATTAACTGCAACAGCTCGATTAAAATTCATTTTTTTTGTTCAATAAAATTTTATCCGATAACGCTATAAATTCAATTCAAGCGCGAGGCTTCGTGAAAAACAAATAATCGTACAATGTTGCCAAAACGCGGTAGCTAATAACGTCTTTTTTGCGTGCCACGTAAGAGAATTATATATATAGATGTTTTTTAATTTTACATTCAGCAGGGTAACGTTATAAGCCACAACAATTTTTTTTTCCGCAAAACTGTTTCTATTCACCCGATTGTATAAGTTACTTGAATTAAAAATAATAATAAGTAGAACTCTTGAAAATATTGAGTTGAATCTTTTCGGTTTCGGCGATGATTTATAATGACTCCAAGGATCACTATTTGGTCTGGTGTACGATACCCGATAGTGTTATGATATGATAAAATAAACATGTATATTGCGAATAAATAAATAAAATATGAAATTTAAAACTTCATACTATTTACAGCCACGGGAAAAAAACCGAGCAAATTCAAAGGCATCAATCAATAAGGAATAACATCCACCAAATTAAAATCCGAAGCAATTGCTTCATATCAAGTTTTGCCCGAGCAACGGAATTTTCTGGAAACACCGTGCCATAATCAGATTATACTTCGTTAAATTATTCTTATTATTTTAATTTCATGACTATTAATTTTGTAGCCGGAGATATTTAATAATAAGTTGGTGTCAATTTTATGGATCATCGCCATATAGAAAATCGCTATTCGCAGATCGAGATTAATTGCAGTTATCGCTACCTGAATTTCAAATTTCAACATTATTACAAACGTATTTTTTAAAGATCCGAGGTTATACAGTGGCTCCCAAAAAAAAGTGTTCGTACACTTTAAAAATTCGTAGAAAAAGTGCCGTAGCCTGGAATATAATTCAAATATGAGGTATAATATTTTTTTCATACCAACTTCAAGTGATTCTGAATAAAACTTAACATTTAAAAAAAAACTTTGACTGGTTTTCTTTTTAAAAAAATGAAAATGCAAGGAGGCTGAGAAAGAACGCGTCACAAAAGTGATCGTACTCCGAAACATTTTCTAATAAATTCACGAATCAAACTATCGTTTATCATTTGTGTAGTTTTTTTTATGCAATGTGGTGAAATTTAAAAAATCGTTTAGTTTTAATCTTTGTGCTTGCATACTTCGTAATAATCTATTATTTAAAAATGGCTCGTAGTCGTAAGAAAACAACGAACAGCATTCGAAAATTGATCACTTTTCATCATAGTAGTAGTAAATCAGTTCGAAATATCGCTAAATTAGTAAATTTGTCCCATTCTACGGTGCAGTTTGTGATAAAACGTTTTAAAAAAGAAAATCAGATCGAAAACAAGGTAAGAAAATGTCGTCCGGCAAAATAAACTCAAAGTGATCAGAGATTTGTAGTTAGAAAATTTGTCCGTGAAATATGTATAATTTCAAGAACACAAGAATTTCGAAAAAAATTCCAATAAAATGCCTTAAAAAATGATAACAAAATGAAGAAATGTTGGTGGATCAGGGCGTCATCAGGGAGGAGCCTGACCCAAACAACATAAAATGGTATTTTCTACATATGAGCAGCATTAGGCTGAAAAAAATTGCCCATACACTCCCCCAAACACCACCAAAAAGCAAGTAAAACAAAACCAAAACAAAATACCAAATCAGAGCAGGAACAAAACGAAATTTGCTTAGGTATTTTTTTTTTTTTTTTTTTTTTTTTGCATTTTATGTTGTTTGGGTCAGGCTCCTCCCTGCTGACGCCCTGATCCACCAACATTTCTTCATTTTGTTATCATTTTTTAAGACTTTTATTGGAATTTTTTTTGGAAATTCTCGTGTTTTTGAAATTATATTGCTTACCATGCTATGTCTGCAGCTTCAGCGCGCTTGCATGGGTAGTTTCGGTTTCTGGTTAATGCACCCCGGCTGTTTGGTTATTTTTGTTATTCTGTGTGCGTTATGTAACTGTTATTTTGTATATTTTATGCTATTATATATATCTCTCTATATTTAAAAAATGTTACCGCCGCCGACGCCGCCGCAGGATTGAAAACTGTGTTGTTTAGCTCGATTGTTAGACGGTTTCCCGAGAAAGTACTGATCGGGTGCTTTAATAATCATAATCTCTACTATTATAAAAGGAAGCCTTTGTCTGTGTCTCTGTGTATGGTGTGAAGTTTTCTGACGAATCAATGTCACTTATAATAAGGAAATTTGGCACGCAAGTAGTCCTTATTTTTTGCGATTTTTGAATAGCACCGGAATTTTTAGTTTAATCTAGAACATTTTAAAATTAATTAATAGTTATTTTCACCTTTTGTCCTTCTCTCAGGAATGTTACGTCACCCCTACCTCAAAAGAAGAAGGAACGGTTTTGGGGATTTTAGACCGCAGATGTCACAAGCCTGTGTGACAAGTGCCTATGTGGAGTTTGTAGAGAATGCGTAGCAATCACCGGGAGTTGGCGAGCGTCAGTGAGCAGTGGCCACATTTGACCCCACGAAAATAACTGTCACTGGCAAAGCCGTTCTGGCCAACCAGTGACTAATTATTAAACAAGTATTGGTGAGCTATTTTTTTTAAGTATTTCTTTTACATAAACTTTACTGAGTGTCCAACAAAAAGAGAAAAATGAACTCGACTTGTTATTGAAATAGCATATAAATAGAAAATCAAAATTAAGCTCTTTCGACCTAACTCTAAACAATCAGCGCAGCTGAAAATTTACTTCTCAGAAACATCTGCTTGGCACTCCTGAGTTTTCTTTTCACCTAGTATGAACAGGACAAACGATAATAATAAGCTCTACAGTACTAAAAATTGATTCGATAACAAATTGAAATCACTAAACGAGTAACCCTTCTATAGTAATGAAAAAAACTTTTTTAATTTTACCTCTAAAACGATATAGCATTTTGAATAAATTAAAATACTTAATTAAACTGTCTGCATGATAAAAATATGTTCTTCTATTATTCTAATTTTCTCATCATTGATGCAATTTTCTTACATTGAGAAAACTAGTTTTTTAAAGCCTTCAATTGGTGATAACTGCCCCCCGAATGATTCAAAATAATATGCGTTTTTGAAATGAGTAACTTTAAATACAAATTTTTATATTTATCTAATATTTAGAGAATACATTAAAGATGTGAATATTAATTGTTAAAATCCTTTTATACAGTTTGTACGAATATAGAACCTCTATGATATTTTTTTAGTTTTCCCCTAGATGAAAATGAAGACATTTCCATGCGACAAAATTTAAAAGAGAACTGGTTTTTTTTTAAATTATTTCAGTATTTTAAAAGGAGTACTTTATATGTGATGTACTCAATAAAGTTTCATATAGGTATATAGGTACATTGTGCTGATTACATAATAGGAATGGGACAAAGTTTACAAGGACATTTTGTTAAATATTTGTCTTTTGTTTTTATAAAGTACCGTATTGCAGATGGTTATAAATTTAAGAGATGGTTATAATAAGAGTATAAAACTACATCGATCGTTTTTTTATATGATCATGGTCATAAAAAGTTAGAAGAGTAATTAGCATTTTTACTTTGATAATTTTTAAAATTTGGATGTACGCATATTTAAATTTGTTCCCTACTTTTTCAATAAGAAGTCTAATAGTGAGCAAAAAAGTATATAAGGCTTCAAAATGCTGTATAGGAGAGTTAAAAGGGTGTCTATTATTGGTTCTCCATGTGAGGAAAATTCTAACTTAGAAGTCTTATAGCTAACATACGAAGCTAATCCGATTTTTTTTTAAACTTTATACATCCGGATGATGTGAAAATGTTTATTGAAACTGACATCGACAAACCTGTCATTTTCCATATATTTCAGCCCATATTTACTCTATAAAATTAAAAATTAAAGTCTGAATTTTTGCTGCTATTTAATACAAAAGGATATTTTATATCAAATAGAATGGAATAGGTGATGGACTAATTTTGGGTCAGCATAACTTTGGATTACGTTGAATGAAGAGTAGAGGGTGTCATTCTAAACCTACCTAACTACGCTACTATCACAAGTAGCGCGAGCTTAGCCACCACTACAAAAATTAACCTACGATGCAGTAGTATCTGTAAAACAGTGTAACCCAACACTGCCATGGAGTATTTTAGGGTAGATAAAAGTTGCACTGTTTCAATCCGGCTTGCTAAATATCAATAAAATTATCCTTCAACTTGTATATCAAACTACACTTAAATCGTTCAAACTATCAACTGATTGTACAATGTTCACAATCAACAATTGTTCAAACTTCCTGTCTGCTTCATTCATTCAACAATCCCACATTAGGTCCGAATATTCTCATAAAAACTACGGTTTATGTCTTCGATACAAAATTTTTAGATTATGTTTGATGTAAATTGTAGACACGGTTAAATAAAAAAAATATTGTATCAGGATTCACGTTATTAAGTTGTATTTTTTTTGGCGACCTCCTGTCATTCGCAATACAATTAACTTTTCTATCACTAAACTGAGCATGCGGGAAATATTCTACTCTCATAACTTGGACAGGAGCTAACGCAAAATCATGTTTCTGTAGCTTTCTTTTGTCCAACCTCGTCGCGAGATTATTTATTAGTCCAATATTTTATTAAATAAATTTAGAAATTAGTTTTATTATTATTTTGAAGGTAACGAAAACAACCAGTCTTACATATACATAATTATAAGTCGGACTATATTTTTTGTGAATAACAAGTCAAAACACAGACATCATAACACGAACAATTTATTTAGACATAATTACACAGCATTAATCACCATGGGAAGAGAAAATGTTCAAGAGCACTTAGTTTTCCTTGTTGACAACTTCCTTGACTTTCTCCTTGATGTCGTCGAAGACGCGACCCAAGTCCTCCTTGTAATCCCGGAAGAATTCCAAGGCTTCTTCGGCCACTTCCTTGCTCACGCGCTTAGAATCCTTGATAAACTGTTGGAAAAGAATAATTATTAATTATAATTTATTGTAACAACCATTTTTTCTTCCACGCATGAATTTTTCAATAAATACAGAAATAAATAAAATTGAAAATCGGCTTGCATTAGATTTTATCAACCTCGATTACTTTAGGGATTCTAAAAAAATTGGTTATCCTGCCATAAATGAATGCTTACAAAACAAGATATTAGCAACTCCCACGTTTCCTTAAGGGAGCAAAAAAAGACCCCATTGAAACTTATCTACAGTACTAAAAGCAAACGGCATGGTAAAATATATTTCATAATCGTTAAATATCTTTTAAAATAGTACGCTTTTCAGTGATTAATATAAATTCAAATAAAATCGAGAAACTATACAACAAATGACGACTGCACCTTGTTGTATTTGAAACGCAAACTGAAAGTTACACTTGAATTCTTGCAAAAGGAAAGAATTGGAGGGGGGGGGCGAATTGGAAATTCAAAAGGACCAATGGCAACAAAAAACAATTGAACGGGAATTAAAATAACATTCCAAATAAATAATAGAAGGAAAAGAAGCGAGAAATGTAAGTTTAAATCACTCGAGGGCTAAAATAAGGTAAAAATTACGAAAACGGAGTTGCATACGCTGACACAATTCGTGGCGAAAATTTGTCTATAACTTCAATTAAAAACAAGTGAGAGATTCTTCATGAAAGTGAATTCCTGATCTGGTTAGGAACTAACTCTCCAGAAAATTGAATACATGTATTTAGCTACTTTGTACATTCAGTACCTTTTTAGCATTTGACTCATTTGTATTCAGAAAGAAAATATTATCAGACTGCTTATAGATAGTACCTACGGATAGAAAGGCATCTATAAATTATTGTGAGTGAGCACCTATTTACCTCATCGGCGATCTTCCTGATGTTTTCAGCCTTTGTCTTTCCCTTCTCGAGTCCCTTCTCGTATTGTTCCTTTGCCCATTCTCCGAACTTGACGAACTTTTCCTTCAATTCGATTTGCAAGTCCTTGAAGTAGTTCTTGATCTTCTCGTACACCTCCTTGATGGACCTCTCTTCTCTTTCTCGTTTAAGGAGATCTCTGACCTTCTCTTTCACTTGGTCGTAGAGTTCACCCAAATCCTCTTTGTAAGGTCTCAAGAAAACCAGGGCTTCCTCTGCAACGTTCCTGACACCATCCCTGCTGTCATCGATGAACTGCAAATATAAACAAAAACAATAACATGAGATAATCTGCTTCTGATTGCATGCACAAATAACATAATAAACTACTTAATATGTTTGTCTTAATAATATTAAATTAATTTTCACCCCCAGATATACTTAAGTCACGCACGCTGTGTTTCTTGTGCTTAGTTATGTAAGGCTGCTTGTGGGGAGATTCGGTTTCAGAGCTATCTCATCCTACTATTAATGCCCAACGTAATATTTGTCGTTAAAAAATTTTTACGTATATTTTTCTAATATTTTACAACATTTTGGTATTGATTACATGAAACGAAAGTTATATGTGTCAGTTTGAAAAGGTCATAACTGACAGTCTAAGTTATTTAATATGAGTTAAGCATCAAAAAAACATTCTGTGTTTCAGAGAAAGCTTTTTTGAGACCCCATATAATATTATTACTATTCGAGTTTTTTTAATACTTATAGAATATCCAAATTCTGAAACATGTTTGTTGTTTTCACATTTTAATAAAGAAATTTCTTTGAGTTCTACTTAAATATGTTTTCCAAGATGCTTCACATAATTTAAAGTCAGTGCTTTTACACATTAAATCTGAGAATATGACGGTTACTTTAAATGCAATCTCTCTGATATTCTCAAGCCTGGTCTTTCCCTTTTCGAGTCCCTTTCCATACTGTTCCTTGACCCACTCTCCGAACTTGACGAACCTCTCCTTCAGTTCGATGTTAAGGTCCTTGAAGTAGTTCTTGATCCGGTCGTACACCTCTTTAACGGACCTGGTCTCTTTTTCTCCAAGGGATCGGTAGATCCTTTGTCCTCTCTCCTTCAGAGCGGTGATCAGTTTGTCGGCTAACTGCAGAAAGTAAGAAAGTAGCCGTTTCAGAACTCAGTTAATGCTGACTGGAGAAATACGTATACTAAGTTCTACTTTGTATTTAAAGATTTAGGTTTTATACATACTTTGCTTCCCTTTCCGAAGAGCGTTTCAACTTTCTCTTTGAGTTGATCAACGTCGATCTGGAAATAGAAAAAAAATTATATTCCTTCTTTTAATACTCCTAATGCTTACGATGAGATATCTTGTACATCAAGATCTGATAAATTTTGCTACTAACGAGATACCTCGTCATCAAGATTTATGATACTCTTTTAGGATGACAATGTTAAACACTGGACTCGTTTCTACTAACGAAATATCCCGCCCATAAATATTTAATAAGTGTTCTAATGAT
This sequence comes from Metellina segmentata, assembly GCA_947359465.1. Taxonomy (NCBI): domain Eukaryota; kingdom Metazoa; phylum Arthropoda; class Arachnida; order Araneae; family Tetragnathidae; genus Metellina; species Metellina segmentata. The sequence continues at coordinate 116,615,955 of OX375879.1, read as the reverse complement.
GATACATGTCTTCGAGACAACCACCCGGAGGGTTAACGATGATAAGTAATTTAGTTTAAGAATTCGAACGATTCCTTTCAAAGCAGGATTGTGTGTGTCCACGATGTAAATAATAGTTAAATAAAGAATTTTTAGATGACAAGGAGAGTCTATAACTTGTTCTCCAAATATAAGGATTGATTCTCTAAGACAGACTACAATAGCATATTAGCATTCATAGATCTAGTTGGACAAAATACTTTAATAGCTTTTAAAGTATAAACTAAAATTTAGTAAACTATGCATCTAAAAACGAAAGTGTACGAAATTTTACTTACAACGTTACTGTCCAGGTACGCCTTCAAGTCTTTCAACTCCTCACGGACCTTAAACAACTAGAATTGAAATTGCATTTTAATAATTGTGTAAAATATATGATTTCGAGATACGATTGCATGTTGATACATAGCACATCTAGATTAAACACTTCCTGTTACCTTTTCGAGGATTTCTTCCTTGACAATAAATCCGCTTTTGATGGCTTTATTGATATTCTCCAACGTTTCGTCTAAATATTCCTTCAGATTTCCAGTTTCGATCTTGATGTATTCTCTACGTTAAAAAAAAATACCTGATTAAAATTTTATAAGGTTTAACTTTTGCTTTAGACGAGATATCTCGTCCATCAAGATCTGAACACTTTTGGTAATGACAAGACATGTAGTCAACAAGGTAATTACTATTGTTTGATGATGACGAAATCGATATCTGGTCATTTTTTTTCTAATGCCGAGATATCTCGTCCAACAAGGTCTGCAAATAGTTTTGCTAATGACGAGATACCTTGTCAAGACAACCGCCAGGAGGGTTTATTTATCAAGCTTTCACATTCGCAAACATCCAAACCAATTCGCAACTCATGTAACAGAAAATGATGAATTTGGACGATTTCAGAACATTAGTCATCTATAATCTTTATCAGTTATGTATTTCGTTTTACACGATTAGAATTGTTGCTCGAATATGAAGTAAGTACATACTTACTTGCCTTTTTTTTTAATCTTAAAACATTACTTTCTTGTAAAAGCCGATGATTTTTAACATGGTTGGGAAGGTATGAACCAAAATAGGTGATAAATGTCTTACTCGTAAGCAGTTGATTCCTGGGGCTTTAGCTTATCCAAGATCTTCTGCCAGTAGTCCTTGGCCTTCTCCTTCAGCTTCTCGATGAGTTCCTTTGCCCTGTCTCCCAAGTCGACTTTCAAGTCCTTCAACTTCTGGCGGATTTCTTTGGCCTTAGTAATGAAAATAGAGTTCAGTCAATAGTGCCTTGAAAGTATTATTATATGCATTTACGTTTTAACGCTCTCGCGCTTCCTCAGTGCCCTCTGCAATATGTAGGAAACTTGACTTGTACATTCACTAATTCTTGTTCATTTTAGACTTATAATTGAATAGTTGCTCATTATTATCCCCATTCAATTGCATCCTATTGTTCTGATCCATGACAATGGGAGCTCTATTTTTATTATTTTTTTCCCAAAACAATATAATAATAATTTTACGATTTTTGAGTCTTGATGTATCTTAACCCTCCTACTGATTGTATAGACTAGGTATCTTCACATTGGCAAAACTGACCATATCTTGGAGAACGAAATATCTAGTCGATGAATACAAGAAAAATGACCAAATTTTGATTTCCTCGTCATAAAAAATTATTTTTTTTCATCTGTCCTGTCATCATAAAGAATTGGTAATATATTGATAACGAGATATTTCGTCTTAAACCACAGTTGTTCAAATATTGATGCACGAGATATCTCATCGAAGCCACTTCGAGTGTTGATCCTAGCTCTATTTGAGAAATAGGCGCATTGTAAAAAGTTACCTTTTCAATGTAGTCCTCTCTAAAGCCTTTTCCGCTCTCGATAGTCTCCTTGATTTTCTCCAAGATTTGGTCCAATTGTTCCTTCAGTTTCTTGCCGAGTTCAGTCTTCACATCATCACTGAATGAAGAAAAACGTTTCGTTAGGTACTTATTGACTTGTACAAAGTTTAAATAAGCTTTTAGCCCAACTGGATTGTATCAGTAATGGAATTAGGGATACAGTTATTGTATTGACGATATCTGCATTGCACAGAAACTACACAAGGAAACAAAATTTCGAAGTCCACAGTAAAATTGTAGTCGACCTAAAACGTCCTCTGCAAAAAGGGAAATTGGGTGAATTTCCCACTTCTTTCTTTCAACGCAATTTAATGATCTTAATATCTTATAAAATAAAGGTCGTGTTTTTTTATGGAACACAATTTCTCAAGATCGCGTATTGAAACTCGTACACCTCTTTAACGGACCTGGTCTCTATGTCTCCAAGGGCTCGGTCACTCCGGTTTCCTTTCTCCTTCAGAGCGTTGATCAGTTTGTCGGCGAACTACAGAAAGTAAAAAAGTATACGTTTCAGAACTCAGTTAATGCTGATAGGAAATACGTATACTAATTTCTACTTCGCAAATGAAGACTTAGGTTTTATACATACATTACTTCCCTTTCCAAAGAGCTTTTCAACTTTCTGTTTGAGTTGATCAACGTCGATCTGGAAATAGAAAAAAATTATCCTTAACATCATATGCATTTTTTTATGTTTCTCCTTTTAACCCTCCTAATGGTTAGGGTGAGATATCTTATACATCAAGATCTGACAAATTTTTTTTAATGACGAGATTTCTTGTCATTAAGATTGATCCTACTTTTTAGGATGACGATGTTAAAAACTGGACTATCTTTTATTGACGAGGAATCCCGTCTTTCAATACCTAAGAAGTGTTAGAATGATGAGATATGTCCTCGATATAATCACCAGGATTGGTAATGATGATAAGTGATGTATTTTTGAATTCGAATCATTCCTTTCAAAGCTGGATTATGTGTATCCACGATCCGTGTGTGTCCACGATGTAAATAATAGCTAAATAAAGAATTTGTTGATGTCAAGGAGAGATAATGTTACTTATTCGCCAGCTCCAAGGAGTGATTCTGTGAGGCAGACTACTATATCATATTAGCATTCACAGATGTAGTTTCACGACGTATTTGAATAGCTTTTAAACTATAAACTAAAACTTAGTAAATTATGAAAGCAATAAATAAATTTTCTTTTTCAATCACCTAAAGAAAATAAATCTGTGATTTTACGAAAATTTTACTTACAGGGTTATTGTATAGGAGGTATATCTTCAAGTCTTCCAACTCCTCAAATATCTCAAACAACTAGAATTAGAAATTGCATTTTAATATTTGTGTAAACGAAAACCTAAATATTTGATTTCGAGATACAATTGCATGTTTATACGAAGCACATCAAGATGAAACACTTCATGTTACCTTTTTGCGGGTATCTTTATCGAAGGTTCCTCTTATGATGGTTTTCATGACTTTCTCCAACATTTCGTCTAAAGATTCTTTCATCTTTCCAATTTCGGTCTGGATGTCGTCACTGGGTTCAAGAGAAAATACCCGATTAAAATTTCATAAAGAAGGTTTAACTTTATTGGGGAAGTTATTAATTTCAAAATGCTTTTGATAAGATATCTCTTCCATCAAGATCTGAACACTTTTGCTTATGACGAGAAGTGTAATCGACAAGATAATTGCGATTGTTTGATGATGAAGAGATCGATATCTTGATGAGGATTTGGACGATTTCAGAACATTAGTCATCTATAATCTTTATCAGTCATAAATTACGTTTTACACGATTAAAATTTTTGTTCCAATATGAAGTTCGTTTGTAAGTATGTAAATACTGTTTCTCTTTTTTTTTTATCTTGAAACATTCCTTTCTTGTAGAAGTCGATGATTTTTAACATGGTTCGGAAGGTATGAACCAAAATTGATGACAAAAATTCTTACTCGTCAGTGAAAGCAGTTGATTCCTGGGGCTTTAGTTTGTCCAAGATCTTCTGCCAGTAGTCCTTGGCCTTCTCCTTCAGCTTCTCGATGAGTTCCTTTGCCCTGTCTCCCAAGTCGACTTTCAAGTCCTTCAACTTCTCGCGGATTTCTTTGGCCTGTATAAAGAAAATAAAGGTGTGTCAATAGTGCCTTGAAAGTATTGTTATATACTTTTACGTTTTTACACTCACGCGCTTATACAGTGCCTTCTGACTATATAGGAGAATTTAATAGTATATTCATTAATTCCTAATCATTCTAGACAAATAAATGACTAGTTCCTCATTAATATTCCCATCCAATTGCATCATATTGTTCTGACCCATAACAATTTGAGCTTTAACCTTGTCGAGAACCTTTTTTTTTCCTAAAACAGTATAATAACAATTTTATGATTTCTGAGTTGGAGAACGAAATATCTAGTCGATGAATACAAGAAAATTGAACAGATCTTGATCTCCTCGTCATAAAAAATTTTTTCTCCGCTGTTTTGTTATCATACAGAATTGGCTATGTCTTGATAACGTGATATCTCGTCTTTACCACTATTTTACAAATATTGATGCACGAGATATCTCGTCGAAGCCTCTTGGAGGGTTGATCTTAGCTCCTTGAGAAATAGGCGCATTGTAATAAAAAGTTACCTTTTCAATGTAGTCCTCTCTAAAGCCTTTTCCGCTCTCGATAGTCTCCTTGATTTTCTCCAAGATTTGGTCCAATTGTTCCTTCAGTTTCTTGCCGAGTTCTGTCTTCACATCATCACTGAATGAAGAAAAACGTTTCGTTAGGTACTAATTGGCTTGTAAGAAGTTTGAATAAGCTTTTAGCCCAACTAGATTTTATCAGCAATGTAATTAGTGATATATTTATTGTATTGACGATATCTTCATTGCACAAAATGTACACAAGGAAACAAAATTTCGAATTCCACAGTAAATTTGCGTTCTATCTAAAAAGTCCTCAGCGAAAAGGAAAAATTGGGTCAATTTCCCACTTTTCTGTAAACTCAATTTAATGATCTTAATATCTTACAGAATTAAAGATCTTGCATTTTGGTAGCACATCAATTCGCAAGATCGTGTTATGAAACTTTATTTACAAAATTGTCCATTTTACCCTCCCTTTTTATATTTTGATTGGCATTGATACTTAAGTTCATTGCATTCTTTTATTTCAATGCTTTATCAAAATTACATACATGTTACATACATGTTGACCCATACAATTCACCATTATACTAAGGGTAGAAACTGATCGTTTCATTTAGGACAGGGAAAATATTCAAGTAATCTGTCAGCTTCTTTGACTGTTGTTGTGAAATAGATTGTTGCAAAATTGATAAGCAAGAGACGTGCTTATCTAAGTACACCAATCGTATTAACAAAGATGCTTAAAAAGATTCATGATTCACGTTTGGCGGAATGAAAAATATTGCCTCGTACCATCCTCCATTTGAAGCCTCAGCACTACTTTCAATAACACCCTCATAGCCACCAGGACTAGGGTGAAATTTCCACACAGCCATCTATTTCTTATTTCAATCACCTCCATAAATTCGACTTACATGAACCTTCACTCCTTGTCATGGTTCTGGTGCCTTAACCATTCTACGAACCCTTGTAAGGGTGGATTGGGGTATAGGAAAAAAGAGACGGTAAGCAGAAATAAAAGTTTTCACTTACTCAGCTTCGAAGACAAACTCCTCGAATTCTTCAACTGGGTATTCCACGGCTGTAAAAAATAAAACAAGTTTATAAACTTTTCTATTGCGTAGTATATTTGATGAAATATTTGCCGTTTTCGATTTGCAATGAAAAATTTACATTTTATGAACCTGTTTTCTCTACATTTGTGACAAAATAATATATTTGTGAATTGTGGCTATATTTGGTTGATGAAAAATTTTTAATTATCTTTTTTTCTGTTTTCTTCCATTTCTATTAAGTTTCCTATTTTAATAACCCTCGAGCATCCTTTCTAAAGGGTTCATTTTAATAATTGCCCTACAGCTGGTATTAAGCCTTTCGTACTAAAGCCTTTCACGATGTCCTTTATAAGCCAGGGAAGTAATATCTATAAAATGAACGGTATAAAAATAGTAAGAATAAAAGGTGAATCCCAAATTTTCTTTAAACGAATTCTAAGAATGTTCTCTCAAGTGCAGTCGAACAAGGTGTGTACCTAAGTCTTTTCCTCGTCAAGATAAATAATTCAGCCAGTTGGATTCAGGAAAGTTAAGACGATTCAAGTTGGCCTGAGTTGCAATGTGGACTATTCTGGCTTCGGCAGACAACTGCTCTCGGGAGGTTTTGAAAGTTATGTCAGAGATCATTTTAATTTTAATACATTCGCAACTAATTAGATTAACATTCTCTAAATCACGTTGGATTTTATTTATTAAAATTCTAAAATTGCAAATATCTGCATGTATTTGTTTTAAAAGCGTATTTCACATTATAATATAATGTTCAGTTTCTCTATTTACTTCAAACCATATCTTTGTAAATATTCAAAACATAAATATCCCACTTTGGAATTTGTAATATAAAACAGTGTTTATTAATTATGTTCTAAATTAATTCTCGTCATATGCTGATGATACATTTATCTTTATGTACTAAGCAGGTTATTTCAATTATTCCATGTTCAAAGTCTATTAGTAAAATTCGCCAACTATTTCTTCCCCCGTTAGGTTTTTATAACATCAAAATCTAAAATTTCAGAATATCCACATTGAAATTCCGAAATATAAAATTTATTTCTAATTATAATATGTGTTCGATACCTCTGTCTTTGTCTCACACACTCCATATTTTAAAAAATATTCAAAAAATAAATATCTCCTATGAAAATTCTAATAAAAACAGTGTTTATTAGTTAAGTCCTAAATTATCTTTTATTATTTATTGATACATTTCCAGTTAATCTTTATATTTGGGGAATGCCTTTTTGTCATCGAAAGATATGTCAGATTAAATCAAATTTTCTACGAAATTCTATTTCCCAAACAGTTAAGATTTTAATCAAAAGTAGCCCGATAGCTTGTACTATTTTTCTACAATGGTTTTTAATTATGCTACACTATTTCAACATTTTTAAACAATAAAACAAACTCAAAAATAGTCATTGGATATCTGTGAGGGGAATTTCCGATGCAAACACATTCAGAAAAGACAAATACTAGCTCTATCTACACAAAGATTTACAGAGACATCTTGTTCATTTGTAGAATTCTATGAATGCTGTTTAGTGTTAAGTATCCATGTGAACATATTATTATTGGATTTCTTCAAAATATATCGGTATTCTTTGATATGTTTTCGAAAGGAAAGAATGTTCAAGGTCATTAACTTATATTGACATTTCTAATTTCTTTGTGATAGCAAGGGTAGTGGTAACCCGGATGATAGAGTAGCGGATTAATAACAAGAGGGTTGGCAGTTCGAAACTCTATGCAACAAACGAGTGTCGTGTTCGTGGGGGCCTGAGACAGTTAAATCTGTCTTGGCCTCACTTGTGCGTGCTGTGGCAGGTTGAAGACTGGGTTAAAGCTCTGGCTTTGTTAACAATTCCCATCTGACCCAGAACGTTGGCAGTAGCCTGTTGTCTTGCTCCAGTGCAACGTAACTCACAATCTGCCTTCTCGATAGCTCCATTTTTTACTCAGAAGACAGTAAAAGTTTTCATTGATTTAATAGATCGAGTTCCTAATACTAAATAGTCTAATGTCCAAGAGCTCGATTAATTCAATTGAATGATAGTCTTAAGGGTTTGAAAGTATGCACACAAATTTCAACAAATGTGTGGTGCCATCGAATATGCAGAAACGTTTTCTGCTAGTCAAACATCTCAGCAGTAGAAACTGAATTCCAAAAACGCGAGTTTCGTAATTTTTTATCACTTGCATTGTATGAATTCACCACGTTTATGAAGGAAAATATTTTACTAGAGAAGTCAAAAGGATTTTGAAACGTTTGAAGCATTGTTTTCTTCTCAATATGAAATGCACAGGTTCCTGTCATATCGTTATCAAAATCGTTCTTGTTTCATATCATTGAGTTTAATCAAATCGTTTGTACAGTAAAATGTCATTTCCAGATGTGTCATTTTTCTCTTAAGTGGAAAAGTATGGTACACAAATACCAATAAAATGGAATGCAGTCTTAATCTTGGAGTGTAAAATCTTACCATTTTCGTGGAAGGATAGTGGAATTGCAGCCGCAAGGGCTATCCCCGCAAAGAAAACTAACGCTAGAAACTTCATGGCGCTGAAAAATTGAAAATATTAGATTCGATGGGGAAATACCATGCTTTATATTTTTACAACAGTATCAGGAATATTGATTCCAAGAATATGTATATATAATTTTATTTTCGTCGAAGTTTTGTTTATTGATCTCCAATTTCATTCTATCACTATGTCTTAACATATAGCTTTAAAGTAACATCCATTAAGTTGGTACGCATTTTTTTTCATACCACAATTGGCCGTAGAACGTTTGCTACTCCTTCTATAAAAAAAACACTAATTCTTCAATATCTGTTATGATCAGAATTCAAATTCCAATGAATACAAAATTCGAAAATGATCCCAAGAAATACTGCATGTTTGGATTTAAATCAAACATAATATATAATTTTGCTGTTTTTGAATTTTTTGATGGCCAATGTGTATTATTATTCACACGGTGTAACTGATGCTTATAGTGACGTGTGATCTATATTAGTAATTAATTGTAGCTATTGGCATGCATAAGGCTACCCAGGATACAAATAATGTTAACACCAAATAGCATGAATTAACGTATTTTAAATTATTCAAGGCATATTTCGTCTAATACTTATCACTGCTAATGAACCTATTAAATCTCGATTCATAAAAATATTTTCTTAATTTATGACATTTATTTATTTAATTGCTGTTTCTTCACTAAATAATAATCCAATAACAGACGGCAAAAAAATAGGATCCAAAAAATGCAAAAAGACATACACAAATGGAGTCGATAAGAGATTAAACAAAACACACTTCGTTGAAACAGATTACTTACTTCAATGAAGTCATTATAAATATATCAACTACCGAGAATGAATTGCTTAGTTTAAAGACTATTTATAACAAAATTGTTACATATATTATTTGAAGGTTTAACTAAAAAAATTCAATTTTTGAGGTTATGGTTACTTTAAGATCAATACAAGAAACTAAGAAGGAAGAAAAATTTTGTTATGTAGGAGGTTGCAAAAAAATTTTGTTTCTGAAATGTTCCTGCTCAGTTTCAATGCAGTGAAACCAAAATTATTTCGAGGTTCAGAAGAATGAACACCTGAAGTTTCATTGCTCTGGAAATAAATGTATCTCAACAGTTTATTATGTCAATATCCATGATAGGACAGTCAGATTAAGAATTCCAAATCACAGATTCATATTCCAGTCCCCGTTTAATATAAATGCTAAATAATAAAACTATCGTGTTAGTATTACAAAAACACTTCGTGTTGTTCACTTGATCTAATTTTGCAGTGTGCAGATTTTATAACAGATCTTATATGATACTTCGAAGAAAACACCCTAATACCATAATCAACAACATCACTTTTGTGAGTGATGTGGTGCGTATATTTTTTGTACACAAATCTACACCGTTTGACAAATCCACGCCGGATTAGGTACATTAATACTTAAGAACACTGCGGAAAACATAGGCTATTTCTTTCCTGTCTTCAGAGCCATCTGTAGCCATGAAAATTGGTAAACAGGTAATCCTAAAAGTGCCCCTCAAAGCTCCATTTTTTAAATCTAAAGTTTTTTTTTTTGCAATAAATGGACATGGATATGAAAAATCGTTCTACAGGGTGTGTGAATGAGTTCACACAGGGAAATGTCGCGGTCAGATTTTAGCTGTCGCGGTAGAAAACACGTTCTATAGAGTAATGGAGTTAACATAAGGAAATTTATCAGTCATATTTTAGCTGTGGCTGTCATATTTGAAGCCCAAGTAAAATGCCGGTTTATTCAGCTAGTTACATATAAGAATACACAACCAATGTTAACGAAAAATCAAATATAAGAAAATACAAAATAACTATTAAGAATAGCTGTACTTACATTTTGCCAGTAATTCCTCAACGTAAATACCTCGAGTGAAGGAAGACTACTTATACCCTATCACATACACATGTGACAAAGGTCGTCCTCTTAACCACCTGTGAAAAAAAATATCGTATCACTATTGAACAATTTCGCCCTTTTGACACAGTACTGTGCTGATTGCTGTAAAGGGTAGCACCTGACAGAATTCCCACCGATATTCCTTTAAGTAACTCATTTAGAGGATTATATTCCTTGCAATCTGATAGTAGCTCAAGGTTACGAAATTTCGAAATTTTTCAACACAAATTATAAATTTGAAAAAAAATTTCACAAGCATTCAAACGGACGAAGGAAAAACCTGTTCTTATTTTCTACACCATAGTTTCCCGCACGTTTTTGATTCAACACCCCCCATTTCAATACGATTTTCTTCGGCGATTCCTCTGAGAAACAATCTCAACTAATCATAAACTGCAAGTGCATCGTTGACTTAATTTTTTATTGATGGAGCTGTGTATGTAATTTTAGAATTTCAGAAAGCTCATTTGGGGAAACATATTATATTTGAACTGAAATTATCAAGCTGTTTCGCAAAAATGAAATTACGAAACATTTTTGCCCATACATAGACAAACTGGATTGCTTAATTTTATTAGTATAACTAACATAAATCAAATTATTAAAATTTAAAATATATACTGATTAGAAGGTAGGTAGCTGAATTAACTTCGCAATGCAGCACTACATCGTGCTATTGGTGACCAATAGAGACCAATCACGAAGGGAACGTGCCGAGGACAACACCTTGTAATTTTGAACCACGGTCAGATGGCAAAATCAACACTTGAGCTGACACCTCATCCTCCACACTCCATCGTCGTTATGACATTTGATGCCACGACAGATTTACCGTGAACCAGGCCTCACGTATGCGAAAATCTTTGGTTGGATATAATTTCAAACTTGTAGCCCTCGAATGGTTAATCCGCTACTCTTCCAACTGATCTACCGCGACCCTCCACTATCTGAAAGGCTGAGCCAAATCTTGTGCTACTAATTTGTGGAGAGACCTAGTATTTTCGGTCCTTATATGCAAACGTCGGTATAAGCAGTCAAACATTTATGTCGGATGTTCGCTCAAATACATGCTGACACTCGCTTGTTACGTCTTGTTTTTGGACCGATCAGTCGTAAATTGCACAGTACAACAGTTTGTTCTTGCAACAGTGCATCACTACTGAGTAAGTTTGTAAGGACAAGAAGATGTTTGCTTTAAACATTTTTAGACGACACATTTTTTTTGGCCTTATATTTTGCCCACTCTTGCTCCTCAGCACCCTATTTCTCCTCATAGATTGCCACTCAAGATTCCTTCAGCTCATACAGTGGGCGATGGCATCCACATAGAGAAACAATGTCGTAAACCTACATTCCGATTGTTAATATATGCTATGTCTTAAATTCAGCATCGAACAAAGAGGTTATGGTAATGAATGAAATGATAAAAGGTTATCGGGTTTTATTTTGTGAGACAGAGATTATCGGGCTCACTCCAACATAAAATCTTGTCAGTAGCAGTTTGTGAATAGGTGGTTAAATTAAAGTCGCACTGGAGCTACACCACGGGCTACTGTCGAAAATCCCTCAAATGTTTTTTTTACTTAGATTGGTTAATGATGTTTGTCATACGGAACCGGTACCTTCAGCACTGTCTATTATATCCTACCGTGTGATTCAAACTGAACCCATTATGGAATATCGATAATATGCACGGTGTGGGTCCTTTTGCTCATGGTTGATCCATGTGTGTAGAAAATTCCACGAGGTCAAGGATTAAGGATGTGTCAACAAAGGATGTGTGACAGGTGAACTTTGGTACATCCTTTCTGGCGAGTTGCACTCGTTCGTTCTGTTGGGTTTGGCCTCTTCCAAAAGGACAACAACTAAGACTTTTCGTATTGCAACAGCTAAATGGAAGTTCGTAGCCTATTGGAATGAATTCCTTGGGAAATCATTTTATGCAAATTTTTACTTTATCTTTAACTGTCTAGGAGATAGGAAAAATAATTACATAACTAAAGTTAAAACTCTTGTTTTCTATCGTCTTCAGGAAAATCATTCCTCTTTGCAAAATGAAAACGTAAACGAAAAAAAAAATTTAGAATCGGTTCTTCTATGCTGTTGCCATTCCAAAAAAATATAAATAATTAAATTTCATTAAATTTGTTTTTTTATGTTCTAGATTGAATTTTAAAATTCACCACGACTCAAAATTGCAAAATATTGGCACTACCTGCATGCAAAATCCCATTCCTGTAAGTGCCATAGATTCGTCAGGACTTTGTGTGCAAGAAACAAACAAACATTTCCTTTTGTAATATTAGAGATTTGGTTTTCGAAGCTAACCAAATTGTGGAAGTAGCAGGGAATTCATTCCAATAGACTACGAATTTCCTTTTGGTTTCGAAGCAAACCAACAACACTGGCAACGCAATTATGACTCGTAAGATCTAAAAAATCAATCATTACAACTGTTTTGTTTAAGAATTTCCATAGCAAGAAAAATCATTCAGAAGATAAATATAGCACCGCATAGGCAAAGAATGTCCGCATATGACATGACCTTGGAACTGATTGCGCAGGGGTTGTACTGAGCTCGAGGCGCGGGTCGGCTGTATGTCAAAATTCCACTTTGATGGACTAGTTTTGGGTCAGTAAAACTTTGGATTGCGTTGAATGAAGGCTACCTAACTACGTTACTATTACAGGTAGCGAGCTTAGCCACCACTACAAAAATTAACCTACAATGCAGTACAATATATAACAGTATAACCCAACTGTACCATGGAGTACCTTTGGGTAAACGAAGTTGTACTGTTTCATTCCGTCTTGCTATATCGGTGACTGACGGGCGTGATTTGAAAACGCAAAAATTTACAACTTCGATGGATGGTCCACGATGGATACTTGAATCTCCAATGTGATGCTAATCACTTTCAACAACCAGTTGAGGCTCTCTGCTAACAGACACTGCTCTTCTACTATCATGGTTTCACTCCATTCATTGCTGCTCAGCCTTCACTTCACAAGGGCACTCACACTCGGCTGCTAAAGGCAACACAAAACAATTACAACTCTGATCTTATTACAACTCTCACAGTCTTATGCAAATGGTAATGCATTCTACCCGTGGCGTCATCTATCGAATTTCAGCTACCGCGCTAAATTGTGAAGGAATAGGATTGTAGCTAGTATAGCCACCACTACAAAAATTAGCTAACAACGCAGTAGTATTTATAAAAGTGTAACCCAACTTTCCCATGAAGTATTTTTTAATTAAAACTAGCCCATCAGGATTCACGTGATTAAGTTGTATATTTTTTTTGTAGCGATCTCCTGTCATACGCAGTACAACTAACTTTTATATCACTCAACAGAGCATGCGCGATATTCTACTCTCACAACTTGGAGAGAAGCAACGCAAAATCCTGTTTCTGTAGCTTTCCTTTGTCCAACCTCGTCGCGAGATTATTTATTTGTCCTATATTTTATTAAATGAATTCAGAAATTAGTCTTATTATTATTTTGAAGGTAACGAAAACAACCAGTCTTACAAATGCATAATTATAAGTTGGACTATTTTTTTGTGAATAACAAGTCATAACACAGGCATCATAACACAAACAGTTTATTTAGACATAATTACACAGCATAAATCACCATGGGAAGATAAAATGTCCAAAAGCAGTTAGTTTTCCTTGTTGACAACCTCCTTGACTTTCTCCTTGATGTCGTCGAAGACGCGACCCAAGTCTTCCTTGTATTCCCGGAAGAATTCCAAGGCTTCTTCGGCCACTTCCTTGCTCACGCGCTTAGAATCCTTGATAAACTGTTGACAAAGAATAATTACTATTAATAATTTATTGTAACAACCATATCTTTCCTACACGCATGAATTTTTCAATTAAAACAGAAATAAATAAAATTGAAAATCGGCTTGCATTAGATTTAATCAATCTCGATTACTTAAGGGATTCTAAAAAAACTGGTTATCCTGCCATAAATGAATACAATACAAAACAAGATGTTAGCAACTCCCTCGTTTCCTTAAGTGAGCAAAAAAATCGCATTGAAACTAAACTAATACTATAGTACAGGGCTCGAAATACCCGGGTGCACAGGTGCACTGTGCACATGAAAATAAAATGGTGCACCTAAATTTTCCCGCTAGGTGCATGCCATGCACCTAATTTAAAAACTTAGGTGCACCTTGTGCACCTGAATTTAAAAAATTTATTTCGAGGCCTGCTATAGTACTAAAAGCATAAGGCATGGTTAAATATATTTCATAATTGTTAAATATCTTTTTAAAAAAATATGCTGTTGTTAAATATCTTATAAAAAAATATGCTGTTCTTAAATATATTATAAAAAATTCAATCTGTAACGAATTCTGTGACGAGGGCGAAAGAAAGCTCTCGGCGGAAAAACTTGAGAGAAGGGAAAGCTTAGATGCCAAGAGGTCAAGCCAGATGCTGAGAGGTCACGCCGCGTATGAACCCAGATCGCAAGAGTTATAGAGCTAACGGTGGGTCGAGGTATTTAGTTTCAACGGAGAGGAAGCGAAGTGTCTTTGTCGCGATGCCGACCAGACGCTGGGGCAGAAGTTCATTTCCGCCGCTTCCACATGATCAGAGGAGTCCGCGGATACTTTTTGTTCAGGCCGCCAGCCGCTAATGAAGCTACCGGCAAAAGTGTAAAATTAACCTCCAATGGACAGCCCGATTTTGAACCAGCCAACAATGAGAGGACAAGTGTGTCGAATGAAACGAGAGAGGGGGTCAACAACCCCCTGGAACTTTCGGAGTCGAGAGAGACGGGAGACAATTTTCGAAGGAAGAGGTCAACAGACCCGAGGGATCAAACTGATCCGGCTGAAGCGAAACCAGTTCACGGTTTCCAATACTCCGTTCTCTGGAGACGTGCCGAATCGCGACAGCTGTTCGTGGACTCAGAACCACTTGCCCAAACTGGGATTCCGTCTATCAGACGTGAGAAAAACTCAAGCCTGAGCTGCTGTTTTGTGACTTGCGTAAACGCGTTTGAGAAATTTTGGAGAAGCTCACCCGATCTAGAAACATTTACTCGCCCGAGTAAAGTCTGGAGAAGAGCTCATCCGAGCCGGATAGTCAAATTGGAGTCCCGAGATCAAGGACAATTCACCATATTAGGTAAAGATCTATCACCTAGACTCTACCGGCCTGTATACACTACCTACCAAAATCCGTCAAGGTTATTCATTTATGCAAATAAAAATATATTAATTGAGACCACTGCGAACGATCGTATATAGTAGACGACGCTTCCATCCCCAAGACGTTACAGTCTATAGAACTAATATTTATTGTAACAGCGAAAGGGATCGACATCCAGTCGTGAAGTTTAGTAGAGAAGATCGACACCAAGCCAAATCGTGAAGGACAGCCAGTCCGGAAAAGAACGCGAGACGCCGAATCCCAAAAAGGAGATCAGAACACGGAATTTTGTGTTGAAAAGAGTTTTAGAAGACCAAGTTTTGTGTTGTAAAAAGTATTAGAAGACCAAGTTTTATGTTGAAAAAAGTTTTAGAAGACCAAGTTTTGTGTTGTAAAAAGTTTTAGAAGACCACGTTTTATGTTGAAAAAAGTTTTAGAAGACCAAGTTTTGTGTTGAAAAAAGTTTTAGAAGACCAAGTTTTGTGTGGAAAAGAGTGAGCGACTACTCACACATCTGAAGTGAATCTTTTAGACGACCATATCCTGGACAGCACGACAGGTAAGTCTTGATTTA
The DNA here is from genome assembly GCA_947359465.1 of Metellina segmentata. Lineage (NCBI taxonomy): Eukaryota > Metazoa > Arthropoda > Arachnida > Araneae > Tetragnathidae > Metellina > Metellina segmentata. The sequence continues at coordinate 116,600,101 of OX375879.1, read as the reverse complement.
CTTTAGAGGTAGAATTTTTTGAAAATTAGTTGGATAAATTCTAAGTTAGGTTTCAAGTAATAGGATAGTTAAATAGCTAACAGTTTAAAATTTTTTTGCTTGATGTGCTTAAATTTTTTAAATTTCTCGTAAAGGAAAAGTTGCTAAGAAATTTATGGTAAAATTTTTTGTTTAGAACATTTGTATGTATAATTGAGTGGTTGCAAGTTAGAAAATTACCTTGGTTGAAATTTTTGGAAAAGTTTCTTTTTTTTTTTAAATTTTCTGTTGAAATTTTAAAGTAAACGTCAGTTGTTGAATTTAAACACTGTTACCATTTAAAATTTTATCAGATCTTCTAGAAGTCATACTTTGTATCTTTTAAAACTTGTGTTAGAATTATTTGGGGATTTAGTGTATATTGTGTTATTATAGTGTTGTATTGTGTCAGTATTGGGTACCCTTAGTAGTAGTAGAATTTAGTGTACAATTTTGTAAGGGCAGTAAAGCATTTAAAATGTCATTTTTAGCAAGATATCGTAAGGCATATTTGCAAAAACTTGCGCACGAGTTAGGTATCGACCTAGGTCCGAACGATAGAGTGGTTGACATAACCACAAAGATAACCGAGAGCCCACAGTATGATGAAGAATGGGTAAAAGCTCAACTACAGGTTATAATTGAAGATAAGGCTTTAGAGGCAAAATAACGGGCTAGGGACATAAAGGCAGAAGAACGAGAACGCGTTAGAATGTTCGAATTAGAAAAACTGAGATTGGGTCAAGACGCGGAAAGGAACAGTTTGGGGTCATGTCCATCTAAAAATCCTAGGCTACAAAAACCCCAAAAAACGGTTATGCAAAAATTTGATCCTGGAAAATCAGACATGGCCATATATTTCACCCTGTTCGAAAGACAGGCTAGGAAAATGTGCATAGAGGATGTCGATTGGGTTACACACCTTCTCTACTTACTCCCGAGATAATTGTGAGAGAGCCACTCGAAAGATCCGAGAATTACGAACATATTAAGGGTGTCCTCCTAGGTAGGTTTAAATTAAACCCGGAAACATTTCAAAATAAATTCACGCAGCATCAGAGACGCCCTGGAAAGATCTAGTCTTTGAGTTGAAGAGCTATTTGGAGGGATAGATAGAAGGAGTTTGTGTAAGGGAATTTGAAGACCTTAAAAGTCTAATGATCACCGATCAAATGAAAAAGAGAGTTTCTCCCGAAATCAAAGAACACTTAATTGATCAGTGGGCGACCATAGTCGACCCGGAAGAGCTAGTACAAAAACTAGACCAGTACGAAGCTGCTAGACGTACTGTGAGGAAACCTTTCGTCACTAGGCTCCCAGAAAGACGTTTTCCGGAAAAGACCCGAATAGAAAACAAACCCATCACCGTCAGGAAAATTGAGCCCGAGAGAAACGACCATCCGAATTGGATAAATGCACCTCCAATCAATCCACATGGAGAAAGAAGGAGTTTGAACGGCGAACACACCCGCCTGTTACATATGCCATTCAACGAACCATCTCGGGCCACAATGAACCGAGCTGAGAAAAACCCAAAATCACGAGCGTGTGAATCATTTGGATATTGAGGAAAATTTTGCCCCCTATCTTAGTGATGCAAATAGTGTAACCACCGTAGTATTGAGAGATAGTGGAACCAGTTTAGATGTCTCTCCAAATCACTTGGTGAGACCAGACGATTACACCGGAGAAACCGTTTGGCTGAAACAGGCGCTGGAAAATAATTTCCGATGTTTGCCAGTGGCGAAAATGTGTATTGAAAGTAGGGAATTCGGAAGGGTAATTACTAAGGCAGCAATGGTCGACAAAACCGTCGAACTAAAACATTATCTCTTGAGAAATTCGACGCAAGAACTGCTCGAGGAGATAAAAAGACGACCACAGCTGGTGAACGCGGTAATAACCCGCAGTAGAAAGAGGATTGAAAAAGTCAGGCAGGACTTGGAGGTCGCGATACCCCCAGAAAACTGTGTGACGGATGTTGGGTCGAGTGACGATCCCCATATAGTACTCCCCTCACCTGAGAAGAGGACCCCCCTCGTTGAGATTTCGCCCGAGAGGTTTTGTGAAGTACAAAGGGGTTGTGTGTGTTGAACTGAGCTCGCTTTGGGAGAAGGTAGCAGGAGATAAGATTAGAGGATTTCGGGTTGAGAAAAGTTTGCTTTTCCTAATAACCACGGATCACCCTGTGAAAGAGCAGAAACAGTTAGTAATTCCGGCGCAAATGGGAGAGGCAATTTTTAAACTATGTCACGAGGGAGGTCGCCGCCCATTTAGGCTCGACCAAAACCAAAGACAAACTGCTGAGATATTATTTTTGGTCGATTTGCATTAGGGATGCGGAAGAGTATATGAAGACGTGTGACCCCTGTCAGAGAGTGGGAAAGCCCAGGGAAAAGAAAAAAGCCCCTCTAAAATTGGTGCCGGTAATTTAAGAGATCTTCTCCAAAATTAATGTCGATACGGTAGGACCCCTTCCTTACTCGAGTAAGGAAAATAAGTATTTGGTTACCGCCATTTGTATGGCCTCAAAATACCCCGAAGCGATACCGGTTTGAGACATTAGTTCCGAATCGATAGTGGAGTCCTTGATGATAATCTTCAATAGGTTGGGATTTCCCAGAGAAATTCAGTGTGACTTATATAGGCATTTGCTTCACCAGTAATTTGACCTCTACATTTTTCAACAAATTTGGCATTAAAGTGACCCACAGTTCTGTAAGGCATCCTCAGAGCAATCCAGTAGAGAGATGGCATCTATCAGTAAAGAAAGTTATTGAAGGTTTTATGCTTGGAGTCGGGATTGGATTGGGAGAAAAATCTTCCGGCAGCTCTTTTAGCATTAAGGACAGTGACCCTTGAGTCAACAAATTTTAGTCCAGCTGAGCTCGCACACAAGAAAAACCTTAGAATTCCTGAGACTTTATTATTCGAACATTGTGTGGAATCAGAGGAAGAAGGAAATGTCGTGACCGAGTATGTGTTCGAATTGATTAATCGTTTGAAGCTTTGGCTTAGCTTTGGAATTAGCCTATGAGCGAGTTTCGGACATGCAAAACAAAAGGAAAACTTGCCAGGATAAAGATGCGGTTCGAAGAAAGTTTAAAAAGGGAGACAAGGTGTTTGTCGTAACTACTTCCAAACTCAACAAATTGTCTGTTAGTTGGATTGGACCTGGTGTGATCGAGAGTCAACTCTCGGACACTAATTACATAGTTAGAATGCCAGGAAGAACAGAGAAAACTCAGGTGTTACATGTAGACTTACTTAAACCATACCATAAGTGAGCGGAGGCAGTTAACGTGTTGATTAGTGGAGAGAGTACAGAAACGTCAGAATCGGACCTAGAGATCATTTACCCAACGTCAAATCCAAATGTTTATGATTTTGAGGAAATAGTACGAGACAGTAATTTAACTGAGAGGTGTAGCCCTGAACAAATCGCGAGACTGAAGACGCTCTTATTATCACCTAAGAAAATATTTTCAAATGATCCAGGTAGAACTGATTTGATAGTACATGATCTGGACTTGATTAGCATCTAACCCGTGAGATCTAAGACGTTTTGGACGTCGCCCCGGCAAACTGAAATTTTGAAAGCTGAAATCAGTGTTTGATATAGTTGATTGACTTGATTGAAATACTCCAGTTAATTGATATAAGAGAGTCGGATTACACTTCGCCGATGATATTGGTAGAGGCGCAGGGCAAGGTTCCGAGGCCGTGTGTAAACTATCGTAGATTAAATTCGATAATCAGGACTGAATATTTTCCCTTGACAAATATCGATGAAAGAATAAAGAAGGTATCAGCTGCAAAATATATCACGGTAATTGATCTGACAAAAGGGTATTGGCAGATCCCATTAAGCCCGAAGCCTCAACGATAAGCCGTTTTTGTAACGACGTTTGGCACCTATCGCCCGTTGGTTCTCCCTTTTGGTCTGGTAAACGCCCCTTATTGTTTCTCCAAATTCATGTCACAACTCTTGCAAGGATGTGACGAGTTTAGTGTCCCATATTTAGATGACGTAGCCATATTTTCAAATACGTGGGAAGATCATCTGAAACATATAGATCTGGTTTTAAAGAAATTCGCGGGAGCCATGTTAACAATTAAACCTTCAAAATGTAGGTTCGCGCAAGGCAGCATGAAATATTTATGGCACAAAGTCGCTGGAGGTCTAAGGTACCCTGCGGAAGCAAAGACAAAGGCAGTTTTGTAATTTCCGGCCCCCAAAACGAAAACACAGATACGCCAATTTCTAGGTTTGTGTGGTGTTTATGCCAGATACATAAAAAATTATGCGATCATCGCTGAACCCTTGACCCGCGCATTAAAAGGAAAACGAAAAAGGTAGGAAATACAATTTTCGTCTGTAATCGAAACCGCTTTCCAAACGCTAAAGACCAAACTCACCGAGAAACCTGTACTGTATGCTCCAGATTATAAAAAGGAATTTATTTTACAGACTGATGCATCAGATAAATGGTTATGAATTATTATGGCCCAACGAGGACCAGACAATTATGAACATCCGATCTTGTTCTTGAGTCCGAAGTTTAGTGAGAGTGAAAAAAAATTCTCCACGACCGAGAGTGTTTAGCTATCATTTACGCAATTAAGAAATTTCGACACTATCTAGACGGACAGGGGCTTACAATCGAAACGGATCACAATCCTTAAGAGGACGAATCCTTTTAAGGACGAACGCAGGAAATAAACCCAGACACATGAGATGGGCTTTGGCGTTGCAATCATTTAGTTATACCATAGTTCACAGAGCAGGGAATGATAATAATCACACTGACTGTTTAAGTTGCGTGAAATAAGTAAACCTATCGATCGTCAAGAGATAGATTCTGTAAATAAGAATTGTATATAATTTTAAACTTGTGTAAAATAATTGTAAAATACTTTGTGTTTTCAATTGTTTTAAACTAAATGGAGAAGAAATACTTGGTCAGAAAGACAGCGACAATTACTTGAAAGTTTTAGCTGCCTCTAAAGTTATCGAAACTTCTGTGTGTGTGACCTTCCTTTTCATATTTTGCTCTCCGGGATATCGTAAAATCTCTCCTTGGGAGAGGGGAGGAATCTGTGACGAGGTCAAAAGCAAGCGTTCGGTGGGAAAACTTGAGAGAAGGGAAAGCTTAGATGCCGAGAGGTCAAGCCAGATGCTGAGAGGTCACGCCGCGTATGAGCCCAGACCGCAAGAGTTATAAAGCTAACGGTGGGTCGAGGTATTTAGTTTCAACGGAGAGGAAGCGAAGTGTCTTTGTCGCGATGCCGACCAGACGCTGGGGCAGAAGTTCATTTCCGCCGCTTCCACATGATCAGAGGAGTCCGCGGATACTTTTTGTTCAGGCCGCCAGCCGCTAATGAAGCTACCGGCAAAAGTGGAAAATTAACCTCCAATGGACAGCCCGATTTTGAACCAGCCAACAATGAGAGGACAAGTGTGTCGAATGAAACGAGAGAGGGGGTCAACAACCCCCTGGAACTTTCGGAGTCGAGAGAGACGGGAGACAATTTTCGAAGGAAGAAGGTCAACAGACCCGAGGGATCATACTGATCCGGCTGAAGCGAAACCAGTTCACGGTTTCCAATATTCCGTTCTCTGGAGACGTGCCGAATCGCGACAGCTGTTCGTGGACTCAGAACCAACTGCCCAAACTAGGATTCCGTCTATCAGAAGTGAGAAAGCTCAAGCCTGACCTGCTGACTTACGTAAACGCGTGCGAGAACTTTTGGAGAGGCTCACCCGATCTAGAAACATTTACTCGCCCGAGTAAAGTCTGACGATGGGCTCACCCGAGCCGGATAGTCAAATTAGAGTGCCGAGGTCAAGGACAATTCAGCATATTTGGTAAAGATCTATCACCTAGACTCTACCGGCCAGTGTACGCTACCTACAAAAATCCGTTAAGGTTTTTCTTTTATGTAAGTAAAAATATATTAATCGGGAACACTGCGAACGATCATATACAGTAGACGACGCTTCCATCCCCAAGACGTTACAATGCTTTAAAATGGTAAAATAAATTCAAATAAAGTCAAGTAACGATACAACCTGCGAAGACTACACTATGCTGTTTTTAAAACGCAAACTGGAAAGTTTCTCTTGAATTCTTGCAAAAGGAAATAATTGAAGGGGGGGGGAGTAATTGGAAATAAATTCAAAAGGTCCAGTGGCAACAAAGAACAATGGAGTAGAAATTAAAAGAACATTCCAGATGAATTATAGAAGGAAAAAGAAGGCTTACAAAACGGAGTTGCACACTCAGACACAATTCGTAGCAAAAGCTCGCCAAAAGCATTACCCCAAAAAAGTTTTGATGCTACAAGAATTGAACTAAAATTTACTTACCAACACAAATTTTTCTATAACGTCAGTTAAAAACAAGTGTGATATTCTTCAGAAAATGAATTTCTGATTTAGTTAAGTACTACATGTCCAGAAACTTGTACATTCAGCACCATTTTTGCATTTGACTCATTTGTATTCAGAAAGAAAATATCATCAGACTGCTTATAGACAGTATCTAAGGACCGAAAGGCAGCTATAAGTAATTGTGAGAGAGCACTTATTTACCTCATCGGCGATCTTCCTTATGTTTTCAGCCTTTGTCTTTCCCTTCTCGAGTCCCTTCTCGTATTGTTCCTTTGCCCATTCTCCGAACTTGACGAACTTTTCCTTCAATTCGATTTGCAAGTCCTTGAAGTAGTTCTTGATCTTCTCGTACACCTCCTTGATGGACCTCTCTTCTCTTTCTCGTTTAAGGAGATCTCTGACCTTCTCTTTCACTTGGTCGTAGAGTTCACCCAAATCCTCTTTGTAAGGTCTCAAGAAAATCAGGGCTTCCTCTGCAACGTTCCTGACACCATCCCTGCTGTCATCGATGAGCTGCAAATATAAACAAAAACAATAACATGAGATAATCTGCTTCTGATTGCATGCACAAATAACATAATAAACTACTTAATATGTTTGTCTTAATAATATTAAATTAATTTTCACCCCCAGATATACTTAAGTCACGCACGCTGTGTTTCTTGTGCTTAGTTATAGAAAGCTGCTTGTGGGGTGATTCGGTTTCAGAGCTATCTCATCCTACTATTAATGCCCAACGTAATATTTGTTATTACAAATTTTTTACATATATTTTGCTATTATAAGAAGGATCACTTTGGTATTGTTCACATGAAACAAAAGATATATGTTTCAGTTTGAAAAGGTCATAACTGACAGTGTAAGTTATTTAATCTGAGTTATACCTCAAAAACCATCCTGTGTTTCAGAGAAAGCTTTTGAGACCCTATATTGCCACTCGCTCTTTTTAATACATATAGAATTTCCAAATTCTGAAACATCTTTATAATTTTCATCATTAAATAAAGAAATTTCATTAAATTTTACTTAGATACATTTTCCTAAATGCGTCACATAGTTTTAAAGCAATACTTTTATCACTGGTACAATTTATATCTGAGAATTTAATGGTTACTTTAAATGCAATCTCTCTGATGTTCTCAAGCCTGGTCTTTCCCTTTTCGAGTCCCTTTCCATACTGTTCCTTGACCCACTCTCCGAACTTGACGAACCTCTCCTTCAGTTCGATATTAAGGTCCTTGAAGTAGTTCTTGATCCGATCGTACACCTCTTTAACGGACCTGGTCTCTTTTTCTCTAAGGGATCGGTAGATCCTTTGTCCTTTCTCTTTCAGAGCGTTGATGAGTTTGTCGGCTATCTACAGAAAGTAAGAAAGTAACCGTTTCAGAACTCAGTTAGTGCTGACAGGAAATCCGTATACTAAGTTCTACTTTGCATATGAAGATTTAGGTTTTATACATACATAACTTCTCTTTCCGAAGATTGTCTCAACTTTCTCTTTGAGTTGATCAACGTCGATCTGGAAATAGAAAAAAATTCTCCTTAACATCATAAGCATGTTTTTTTAAGTTCCTCCTTTTAACCCTCCTAATGGTTACGTGAGATAACTTGTACATCAAGATCTGACATATTTTTTAATAACGAGTTATCTCGTCATCAAGATTTATCCTATTTTTTTAGGATGACGATGTTAAAAACTAGACTATCTTCTATTGACTAGATATCTCGTCCATCAATGTCTAATAAGTGTTTTAATGATGATAAATGTCTTCAAGACAACCACCAGGAAGTTAACGATGATACGTAATGTATTAGAAGAATTCGAATCATTCCTTTCAAAGCTGGATTATGTGTGTCCACGATAAAAATAATAGTTAAATAAACAAGTTGCAGATGTCAAAAGAAGAATCTGTTACTTGTTCACCAGCTTCAAGGACTGATTCTCTAAGACAGACTACAATATCCTATTAGCATTCATAGATGTAATTGCACTACGTATTTTAATAGCTTTTAAAGTATAAACTAAAACAGTAAACTATGCAGCTAAAAAAAATCTGTGAGTTTACGAAATTTTTACTTACACGGTTACTGTTCAGGTACGCCTTCAAGTCTACCAACTGCTTAAAGAGCGTCGACAACTAGGATTAGAAATTGCATTTTAATAATTATGCAAACGAATGCCTGAATATTTTATTTCCAAATACAATTGCATGTTGATACATCGCACATGAATATAAACACTTCGTGTTACCTTTTCGCGTGTCTCATCATTTTTCCAATATCCGTTTTTGATGGCGTCCTTGGCAATCTCCAACGTTTCGTCTACATATTCCATCAGCTTATTAATTTCGGTCTGGATGTTGTCACTGCGTTCAAGAGAAAATACCCGATTAAAATTTCATAAAGAAGGTTTAACTTTATTGCGGAAGTTATTAACCTCCCAATGCTTTTGACGAGATATCTCTTCCATCAAGATCTGAACACTTTTGATTATGACAAGAAGTGTAATCGACAAGGTAATTACGATTGCTTCATGACGACGAGATCGATATGTGGTCATTTTTCTTCCAATGCTGAGATATCTTGTCCAACAAGATCTGCTAATAGTTTTGTTAATGACGATTAACCTCGTAAAGACAATCGCCAAGAGGGTTTTATTTTCAACCTTTTACATTCTCAAACACCCAAACCAATGTGGAACACTTGTTCCAGAAAATCAGGAGCCTTCAGCTTTCTTCCAATTTCAGATTTGTCATCACTAAATGAAGAAAAGCGTTTGACTTTAGTTAAAAGGTATTCATTATCCTGGATACAATTGAAACAAATATTTTTGGTCCCACTATAATTTAACCCTCCTGCGGGTTGTCTCAACGATGAATCTCGAGAAACGTGCAAAGCTGACTTGAAGCTTATTGGTGAGATATCTCGTCAGTAGAAGAAAACTGACCAGATCTTGATCACGCCATCACAAAAATCTTGATCACGCCATCATAAATATTTTGGTCAAGCCATCATAAATATCTTGATCACGCCATCATAAAAATCTTGACCGCATCATCGGTGTCTGGTTATAATGACGAGATAACTCGTCATTTGCTACATCTCTCTTATCTTGATGGACGAGATATGTCTTTGAAACCACCTGAAGGTTTAGTAACATTATTATTAGAGAAATTGTTATATTAATAACAACAATTTTGAAATCCACACTAAAATTTTGTTGAACCTGAAATGCTTCTCCATTAAAAGGGAAAGAGAATAAATAACTTTCTCTTTCAAGAAAAATTTTTTTTTATAAATAATTCAAATTACTGTAGATTTTAGTTGCGTTTTAATGTGTCTGCAAGAGCATAACTAGCATTCTGGTTGGAGGTATGTGCTCTTCTGGTCAACCTTACAAATCGGAGTTGTTGAAGCGTGAGACGGATAGAACCCTATCAACATTTATTAGTTCTATCCTTTATAGACGGGCTCGGGCTTAAGTTCGGATGACTTGGGTAAAATTTCCACACGGCCATCTATTTCGTACTTCAATGACCTCCATCAATGTGACTTACATGAGTCTTTACACATTGTCATGGTTCTGATACCTGAACTATTCTACGAATCCTTGTAGGGGTGGATTTTGGCGTAGGAAAAAAGGAGACATTATGCAGAAATAAAAGTTTTCACTTACTCAGCTTCGAAGACTAACTCCTGAAATTCTTCAACTGGGTATTCTACGGCTGTAAAAAAATAATACAAGTAAACAACATTTTCGGTTGTAGTATATTTGATGAAATATTTGCCGTTTTTGATTTACAATGAGAAATTTGCCTTTAATGAACCGGTTTTCAAACGTATGTGACATGCTTAACAACATATGTTAATTATGCTACAAAATTTTAACATTTTTATTAATTTTTAAACAATAAAACAATCTTAAAATTAGTAATTGGATATCAACGAGAGGAATTTTCGATGCAAACACATACAGAAAAGACGTTCTACAAGAAAAACACTATCGCTATCTACACACATCGTGTTAGAGAGACATCTTGTTCATTTGTAGTATTCTATAAATGTTGTTTAGTGTTAGTATCCATGTGAACATATTATTAATGGATTTCTTCAAAATATATCGGTATTCTTTGATATGTTTTCGAAAGGAAAGAATGTTCAAGGTCATTAACTTATATTGACATTACTAATTTCTTTGTGATAGCAAAGACAGCGGTAGCCCGGATGATAGAGAAGCGGATTAGCAATCACAGGGTTGAGAGTTCCAAACTGGATGCAACAAAGAAGTGTCTTATACGTGGGGACCTGCGGATGTTAAATCTGTTAAGGCCTCACTTTGGCGTTCTGTGGAATGTTGAAGAGTGGGGTGCCAGCTCTGACATTGTTGACAATTGCCCATCTGACCCAGAACGTTGGCAGTAGACCGTTGTCTAGCTCCAGTGCAACGTAACCGACAATTTACCTTTTCGATAGCACCATTTTTTACTCAGAAGACAGTAAAAGTTTTCATTGATTTAAAAGATCAATTTCTTAATACTAAGTTGTCCAATGTCCAAACAATCGATCAATTAAATTGAATGATAGTCTTAGGGGTTTGCAAAACATTGCACAGAACATTCAACAAATGTGTGGTGCCATCGAATATACAGACACTTGTTCTGCCAATCAAACATCTCAACAGTAGAAAATGAATTCCAAAAACGCGAGTTTCGTAATTGTTTATCACTTTCATTGCAAGTATGAATTCACCAAGGTTATAAAGGAAAATATTTTACTAGAGTAGTCAAAAGGATTTTGAAACGTTTGAAGCATTGTTTTCTTCTCAATTTGAAATGCACAGGTTCCTGTCATATCGTTATCAAAATCATTCTTGTTTCATATCATTGAGTTAATAAAATCGTTTGTACAATTTAAAATAAAATGTCATTTCCAGATGTGTCATTATTCTCTTAAGGGGCAAAGTATGGTACACAAATTCCGATAAAATGGAATGCAGTCGTAATCTTGGAGTGTAAAATCTTACCATTTTCGTGGAAGGATAATGGAATTGCAGCCGCAAGGGCTATCCCCGCAAAGAAAAGCAACGCTAGAAACTTCATGGCTCTAAAAAATTGAAAACATTATATTAGATTCTAAAATACCATGTTTTAAATATTTACAACAGTGTCAGGAATATTGATTCCAATAATATTTATATGTAATTCTATTTTCGTTGAAGTTTTGTTTCTTGGTCTCCAATTTCATTTTATCAATATGTCTTAACATATAGCTTTAAAGTAACATCAATTAAGTTGGTACACATTTTTTTCCATAGCACAATCAGCCGTAGAACTTTTGCTACTCCTTATATAATAAAATACTGGTTCTTTAATATCTGTTAAGATCCGAATTAAAATTCCAATGAATAAAAAATTCGAAAATGATCCCAAGAAATACTGTATGTTTGGATTTAAATCAAACATAATATATAATTTTGCTGATTTTGAATTTTTTTATGACCAATGTGTATTATTATTCACACGGTGTAACTAATGCTTATACTTACAGGTGATCTATATTAGTTATTAATTGTAGTTATTGGCATACATAAGGCTACCCAGGACACAAATAATGTTTTCGCAAAATAGCAAAAAATAAACGTATTTTAAATTATTCAAGGCATATTTCGTCTAATACTTATCAATGCTGATGAACTAACTTAAATCTCGATTAATAAACATATAGTATTAATTTATGACATTTATTTATTTAATTGCTGTTTCTTTACTGAAGAATAATATAATAAGAGACGGCAAAAAATAGGATCCAAAATATGCAAAAGGACATACACAAATGCTGTCGATAAGAGTTTAAACAAAACACACTTCTTGGAAGCAGATTACTTACTTCAATGAAGTCATTATAAATGGATCAACCACTGAGAATGAATTGCTTAGTTTAAAGACTATTTATATCAAAATTGTTGCATATATTCTTTGAAGGTTTAATAAAATAAATTCAATTTTTGGGGTTATGGTTACTTTAAGACCAATACAAGAAACTAAGAAGGAAGAAAAAATTTGGTTATGTAGGAGGTTGTAAAAACATTTTGTTTCCCAAATGTTCCTGCTGAGTTTCAAAGCAGTGAAACCAGAATTCTTTCGAGGTTCAGAACAATGTACACGTGAAGCTTCATTGCTCTTGAAATAAATGTATCTCAACAATTTTTTCTGTATTACGTCAATATCCATGATAGGACAGTCAGATTAAGAACTCCAAATTACAGATTCATATTCCAGTCCATGTTTAATATAAACGCTAAATAATAAAATTATCTTGTTAATATTGGAAAAACACTAGTGTTTTTCCCTTGATCTAAGTTTGCAGTGTGCAGATTTTTTAATATATCTTATATGATAGGGTGAAGTGATGTGAGTGTGTATATTTTCTATACACAAATCTACACCGTTTGACCAATCCACACCAGATTAGGTACACGTATTCTTTAGATTACTGCAGAAAACATAGACTGTTTCTTTCCTGTCATCGGACACATCTGTAGCCATGAAAATTGGTACACATGTAGTCCTAAAAGTGCCCTTGAAACACCAATTTTAAAATCTAAAGTTTGTTTTTCTGCAATAAATGGACATGGATAGGGAAAAAAGTTCTACAGGGTTTGTGTATGAGTTCACACAGGGAAATGTCGCGATCACATTTCAACTGTCGCTGTCATATTTGAAACACATGTAAAATGCCGGTTTATTGATCTATTTACAAATAAGAATGCACCCCCAATTTTAACGAAAAATTAAATTTAAGAAAATACAAAATAAATATTAAGAATAACTGTACTTACATTTTGCCAGCAATTCCTCAACGTAAAGACCTCGAGTAAAGGAAGTCTACTTATACCCTATCACATACACGTGCGACAAAGGTCGTCCTCTTAACCACCTGTGAAAAAATATCGTTTCACTATTGAACAATTTCGCCCTTTCGACACAGTACTGTGTCGATTGCTGTAAAGGGTCACACCTGACAGAATTCCCACCGATATTCCTTTAAGTAACTCATTTAGAGGATTATATTCCTCGAAACCTGATAGCATCTCACGGTTACGAAATTTCGGTTTTTCAAGACAAATTATAAATTTGAAAAAAAAATTCACAATCATTCAAACGGACGAGGGAAAAACCTGTTCTTCTTTTCTACATCATAGTTACCCGGACGTTTTTGACTCAACACCCCCCATTTCAATACAATTTTCTTCGGCGACCCCTTTGAGAAACTATCCCAACTCAACACATAAATTGCAAGTGTATCGTTGGCTTAATGTTTGAGTGGTGTAGTTGTGTGTGATATTTTAGAATTTCAGAAAGCTAATTTGTGGAAGCAAATCACATTCGAACTGAAATTATAAAGCTGTTTCGTAAAAATGAGATTACGAAAAAAACTTGCACATACAAAGACAAACTGGATTGTTTACTGTTATTAGTATAACTAACATAAATCAAATTATTAAAATTTAAAATATATACTGATTAGAAGCTAGGTAGCTGAATTAAGGTCTCAATGCAGCAATACAACAGGCTATTGGTGACCAACCTTGACCAATCACGAATGGAATGTGCCGTGGACAACACCTTGTAATTTTGAACCACTGTCAGATGGCAAAATCAACACTTGAGCTGACACCTCATCCTCCATACTCCATCGTCGTTAGGACATTTGATGCCACGACAGATTTATCGTGAACCAGACCTCACGTATGCGAAAATCTTTGGTTGGATATAATTTCAAACTTGTAGCCCTCGAATGGTTAATCCTCTACTCTTCCAACTGGTCTACCGCGACCCTCCACTATTTGAAAGGCTGAGCCAAATCTTGTGCTACTAATTTGTGGAGAGACCTAGTATTTTCGGTCGATATGCAAACTTCGGTATAAGCAATCAAACATTTATGTCAGATGTTCGCTCAAATACATGCTGACACTCGCTTGTTACGTCTTGTTTTAGGACTGATCAGTCGTAAATTGCATTTTACATCAGTTTGTTCTTGCAACAGTGCAGCATTACTGAGTGAGTTTAAAGGCTAAGAAAATGTTTGCTTTAAACATTTTTAGACGACACATTTGTTTTGGTCTTATATTGCCCACTCTTGCTCCTCAACGCCCTATTTCTCCTCGTAGATTGCCTCTCAAGATTCCTTCAGCACATACAGTGGGCGATGGCATCCACATAGAGAAACAATGTCATAAACCTACATTCCGATTGTTAATATATGCTATGTCTTAAATTCAGCATCGAACAAAGAGGTTATGGTAATGAATGAAATGAGAAAAGGTTATCTCGTTTTATTTTGTGGGACAGAGATTATCGGGCTCACTCCAACATCAAATCTTGTCAGTAGCACTTTGTGTATAGGTGGTTAAATTAAAGTCGCACTGGAGCTACACAACGGGCTACTGTCGACAATCCCTCAAATGGTTTTTTACTTAGATTGGTTAATGATGTTTGTCATACGGAACCAGTACCTTCAGAACTGTCTATTCTGTCCTACCGTGTGCTTAGAACTGAACCCATTATACAATCTCGATAATATGCACGGTGTGGGTCCTTGCTCATGGTTGATCCATGTGTATAGAAAATTCCATGAGATCAAGGATTAAGGTGTCAACAAGGGATTGTACTGGCTCGTGGTGATTCTGTAATGATGTAGGGTCTGTTTACTTGGCAGTCAAGGAGATCCAACAAACTCTTGTGACCAGGTGAACTTTGGTGCATCCTTTCTGGCGAGTTACACATTTTCGTTTTGTTAGGTTTGGCCTCTTCCAAAAGGACAACGAGGAAGACTTTTCGTATTGAAACAGCCAAATGGAAATTCGTGGCCTGTTGGAATGAATTCCATGCAAATTTTAAATATGAATATTATGAACTATAGTTTGCTTTGCAAACCAAAACACTGGCAATAGGGTGGGTCGAAAAAAAAAAATTTTTTTTTCGGAACGCTTTAGTACGGGAAAGTTGACTATTGTCATAAGAAGATAAACGGCACAAAAAATTAAAATCGATCAACATCTTCCGTTCGTGCATATCACTTAAAGTTTATAAAAAATTGCAAAAATCACAATATTTTTGTAATTTTTTTTCTGTTTTTAAAACTTTTTAAATAAACACCTTTTGTTTTATATGCTTTATTTATGATTCAAATAACCTAAATATATTAATTTGTTATCAATAATCTAATTTTTTGCGTTCGCGCAACGTCTTAGAAAAAACAGAAATTTACCAATATTTCGCCATTTTCACTGCGCAACTCTTCTTTCGTTTTGCTAGAATAAAGCGAACAAGAACTCACTTGAAATAGATTGAACTGGTTTGAACCTCCTGAGAAAAGTTGGGGTCTTTTCTTTGACAGTCTTTTCTTTGAACGTTTGTCGAAAAATTGAATGCCAAGCAATTTCTCATGAATTGGTAAGAAGATTGTATTGGACAACTTATATTGAACATGTATCGCCTACCTCGATTTCATCAAATGGTAAAACTCAAAGCGTTTTTTCTCGTTTGTCTGAACTATCAATATCACTAGAAAAACTAGTAGTAGGGTGGGATGGCACTTTAACCTACACTGGATGGAAGAACGATGTCATCCACCGACTAGAAAATCATGTAGGACGCCCGCTACAGTGGAGCATATGCCTCCTGCATTTTAAAGAGCTTCCTGTTCGCCACATTTTCTAACATATTGACGGTCAAACTGCTGGGCCTAAATCTTTTAGTGGGCCAATCGGGCAGCAGCTCACTTGCTGTGAAAAACTTCCTGTATTCTATTATGTACCCATAGATTGTTCGATTCCTGATATAGACAGGAATTTGTTGAGCAAAAAGCAACAGTATTTGTTTGACATTTCAAATGCAATCCTCTTGGGACATTGTCCAGAAGACTTAACAAATCGGGACCCTTGTCCTTTGTCCCATTACAGATGGCTAACTACGGCCAACTGAGTCCTTAGGTTGTGTATAAGTTCATCAGATCCATCCGGAAACTTAAAAGAAATAGTTGGCTTTATCTTAAAATCATACCTGCCTGTGTGGTATGCCATAAAAAAGAGCAAATATTTTACTGATGGACCAAAACATGTATTTCAAGCAATCCAAACATCACGGTATTTATCCGACGATTTGCTTCAAGTTGTCGATGATCCAGTAATCTATATATATAATTCTCTAACGTGGCACGCAAAAAAGACGTTATTAGCTATCGCGTTTTGGCAACATTGTACGATTGTTTGTTTATCACGAAGCCTCGCGCTTCAATTGAATTTATAGCGTCATCGGATGAAATTTTATTCAAAGAAAATTAATTTTAGTCGAGCTGTTGCAGTTAATAATAGAAATCAAAGAAAGCGGAGGATATTTTCAGGGCCATTTAAAAAAAGGTCCTTTTCAGGGCCAATAATTATAGTTCAACAAGACCCTTGCACTACAACTTTTGACAACAAACAATGAAAATGCGTGGGTGGGTCGAGTGCAGGAGTAAATGTATACACAAACAACATGTTGTGCATTCAATTTCCCAATCAGCGCTCACATTTCGAATCAAAATGTGCTCAAAGTTTTCATTTGAATTCGGATTCCAGAGGTACTGTAAATATCTTTTCTGAAAAACATCAAAAAATTTAGATTTGAAAAATATTTTTTTGGAATATCATATTTTGTAAACAATCCCTTCTGCTAGGACACATGTCTTCATTGATGCGAGCGAAGCGAGCATAGGTTCGCGCAGCCAACCAATGACAATTGCGGAGTAATCCTCCGAGGGTTGGCGAGCGTTAGCGAGCAGGGGGCAGGCCCCCTAGTACTACGAAATTCCCAAGGAAGAAGACTGTTAGAAATTTAGTAACACCGAAGATAAACTTTTAAGCTTCAGATTACATTGAAATTATTAATTGTAATTTTTTGTATGGTGTATCCCCCCCCCCTCCCCAATGCTGTTGGACCTAAGTGAAGATAATATTAAATCACTCATGAATTCTGACACTAAGCCCATCAGAGAAATACAAAAGTTTCCCTCTTACACCCAGGCTGTGGAGAGGTGCGTTAAACTTGTGACAGAGGCCTCGAATAAAGTATGTGGACATGAAGCTAGAGATGCCTATATCCGAGCATCACTGGTGTCTAGATTGGTTATGCTTCATTTCTCCAAAAAATCCTACTTTAAATGTGTAGCAGATATAAAAAAAAGTAAAGTAAAAGACACAGTAAGTCAAAGAATCCTACTCTAGAAAATATTTGTAAATAGTTGTAAATATAATGTAGATGCACACCCAACAATTGGATGGTTCTGGGTGAGGCTCCACGAGGTGCTTGGTCATTTTGTTCTAGCAAAACGAGCGAAGAGTTGCACAATGAAAATTGCGAAATATTGGTAAATTTCTGTTTTTCTAAGACGTTGCGCGAACGGAAAGAAATAGATTATTGTTCAGAAATTAATTTATTTAGGTTATTTGAATCTTAAATAAAGCACAAAAAATAAAATCGTGTTTATTTAAAAATTTTAACTAACGGGAAAAAATTACAAAAATATCGTGATTTTTGCAATTTTTTATAAATTTTAAGTACGTTGAGCGAACGGAAGATGTTAACCGATTTTTATTTTTTATGCCGTTTTTCTTCTTATTACACTAGTCAATTTTTCCGCACTAAAGCGTTCCAAAAAAAAATTATTTTTTTCGACCCATCCTAACGGGCAACACTGTGATGGCCTCATAAATGTCAAATGCGGCCAAATTCGATAACAGCCATCATGGCGTTGACCGTGGTGTTGGTTAGCTTCGTAAACCAAATGAAAATTCGTAGCCTATTGGAATTAATTCCCTGCGAATTCCAATTTGGTGTGCTTCGCAAACCAAATTATGAATATCATGAACTATTGTTTGCTTTGCAAATTGGATAACAGCCATAACGGATTTGCCTGTATTGTTGGTTTGCTTCTCAAACGGCTTCGGCGTGACGTCACAATCGAATAAATAAAAATATTTAATTGAAAAATTATTTATTAAAAGAAAATCAAACGTATAAGGTTTCTAGCCGGAGTTAATTTTTCCGCAGATTTCAAATCCTTTGAAATTTTCAATCCATTATTGACGATCCCGATTCTACAAAAAAATACTAAATAATTCCAGCCGAAATGTTTTTATTTTCTTTGCTTTCTTTCGCTCAAATCCTAAGAGGGCAGGAAATGTAATCCATTTTTGGAATGCCAAGTTCCTCGCGACGTCACAATCTCTTGCAAAAAAATATAAAAGATAAAAGTATCGATCTAATGAGAAATTTTCCGCAGATTTCAAATTCGTCGAAATTTTTACTTTATCTCTAAATCTCTAGCAAATAGGAAAAATAATTACATAACTAAAGTTAAAACTTTGTTTTATTATCGTCTTCTGGAAAATCATTCCTCTGTGCAAAATGGAAAAGGAAACGGAAAAAATAAATTTAGAATCGGATCTTCTATGTTGTTGCCATTACAAAGAAAACAAAAATAATTAAATTTCATTAAATTGATTTTATAATGTTCCAGATTGAATTTTAAAATTCACCAGGACTCTAAAATTGCAAAATATTGGGACTACCTGCGTTCAAAATCCCATTACTGTAAGTGCCATAGATTCGTCACGACTTTGTGTGCAAGAAACAAACAAACAATTCCTTTTGTAATATTAGAGATTTGGTTTGCGAAGCAAACCAAATTAGAAGTAGCAGGGAATTCATTCCAATAGACTACGAATTTCCTTTTGGTTTCGAAGCAAACCAACAGCACTGGCAACGCAATTATGGCTCGTAAGATTTAAAAAATCAATCATTACAACTGTTTTGTTTTAGGATTTTCGTAGCTAGAAAAATCACTCAGAAGGTAAATATAGCACCGCGTAGACAAAGAATGTCCGCAAGTGACATGACCTTGAAACTGATTGCGCAGGGGTTGTACTGAGCTCGAGGCGCGGGTCGACTGTATGTCAAAATTTCACTTTGATCGACTAGTTTTGGGTCAGCATAACTTTGGATTGCGTTGAATGAATGCTACCTAATTACGTTACTATCACAGGTAGCGAGCTTAGCCACCACTACAAAAATTAACCTACGATGCAGTACTATATATACAGGGTGGTCCCGAATTCATGGTACAAACTTTAATGGTAGGTACAGGACATTGTAACAATGATTTATTGTATAGGAATGTATAGTCGCAAGTGACGCGGTGAGGCGTAAACAGGGGAAATAAAAGGAAAGAGAAATGGAGTGATCGGTTGGTTTCAACAACGTTTCAGTATTAATGTGTGGGCTGGTATTGTGAACGACTTTTTGATTGGCCCATACTTACTACCCACGCGGCTCACTGGCGGAAGCTATCTTATTTTTCTGAAAGAAGTGTTACCACAACTGCTGCATGATGTTCCGATCGCCATTCGTAACCGCATGTGGTTTCAGCACGATGGGGCGCCAGCACACTTCAGCATTGATGTACGGAATTACCTGAATGCCACGTTTGGTACTCGATGGATTGGGCGTGGTGGACCAGTCCCTTGGCCACCCCGATCTCCCGATTTATCGAGCCTCGATTACTTTTTATGGGGACATCTAAAGCATCTTGTTTATGAGACTCCAGTTGACTCAGATGAGGATCTCGTCGCTCGCTTATCTGTAGCTGCTGCAGGTGTGCGTGAAATACCAGGCATCTTTGAACGTGTACGCCAATCGCTCCACCGACGCTGTCAAGCATGTATCGATACTGGTGGACGCAATTTTGAACAATTACTGTAAACATGACACTTGTCAACAACGCTTTCAATAAAATCTTTGTTTTTCCTTTCGGCCGTTATTTCCCCTGTTTTCGCCTCACCGCGTCACTTGCGACTATACATTCCTATACAATAAATCATTGTTACAATGTCCTGTACCTACCATTAAAGTTTGTACCATGAATTCGGGACCACCCTGTATATATATAACAGTATAACCCAACTCTACCATGGAGTACTTTTGGGTAGACAAAGTTGTTCTGTTTCATTCCTGCTTGCTATATTGGTGACTGACGGACATGATTTGAACACGCAAAAAATTTACAACTACGATGGATAGTCCACGATGGATAGTTGAATCGCCAATGCGATGCTAATCACTTTCAACAACAACCTGAGGCTCTGTGCTTACAGACACTGCTCTTCTACTATCATGGCTTCACTTCATTCATTGCTGCTCTGCCTTCACTTCACATGGGCACTCACACTCGGCTGCTGAAGGCAACACTGGGCTATTACAACTGTGATCTAAACACAACTCTCACAGTCTCACGTAAATGGCAACCATTCTAGTCATGGCGTCATCTATCGAATTTCAGCTACCGCGCTAAATTCTGGAGCGGTAGTACTGTAGCTAGTTTAGCCATCGCTACAAAAAGTAGCTTACAACGCAGTAGCACAGGGTTCGAAATACCTGGGTGCACAGGTGCACCGTGCACATGAAAATCAAATTGTGCACCTAATTTTTTCCTGCTAGGTGCAAACAGTGCACCTAACGTAAAAAAAGAGGGGGTTGGAAAATAATTTGTTGGAAAGTACTATGAAAGATTGCTTAAACCTAAGTTTAGAAGAAACTAAAACAAGACTAATTGCTTGTACATTAGATGGTACAAAAAGTAATTTCGGAGCCAAGAGTGGGTCTACAAGCTACTTCGTGACAGTCGCAGTCATCTACTTGGCATACATTGTTATGTTTTATCGGCTGTAACTCGCAATCAAAGATGTTATGCGAAATTCAAAATATTTGAAGCAAATGGAATCTGCAATGAATGACTTATCTGTTTATTTATCAGTATTCTTCTATAAACTGGGCAGAGCTGCTGCAAGAAGTTGGTGAATCATGGGAAGCAAAAATTTTAAAACCTGTGCAGGTAGGAGATGTTTGTTGGTTGGTTACCTCATCATGATCGTGCCATTGATATCTTTCTGAAGTGCAATGGAGGAAAAATACAAAAAGAAGGATGGACACTAAACCTTACGAAAAAAGATCTGCCAAATACGTAGACGTTTCTGATTGCCCACCAATATCTGATGATGACTGAATCTTTGTAAAAAATAATTTTGCAGGTAAGAAAAATTGTTTAAATATTTTTATTTACTATCTTCTACTAACCTATGTCAACATACCCAACTAATAAAGTAGTTTACATTAAATTAATGCTCTTATATTACGTTTTTATTTTAAATGTGCACCGAAAATAAAATCTGTGCATTTAATTTAAAAACTTAGGTGCTCAAGGTGCACCTGTATTAAAAAATCTATTTCGAGGCCTGCAGTAGCATATATAAAAGTGTAACCAAACCTTCCCATCAAGAACTTTTTGATCAAAACTAATACATCAAGATTCACGTGATTAATTGGGTTTTTTTTTTTTTTTTTTTTTTGGCGGACCTCCTGTTGTATGCAGTACAACTAACTTTTCTATCCCTCAACTGTGCATGGGCAATATTCTACTCTCTCAACTTGGAGACAAGCATAGCAAAATCCTGTTTCGGTAGCTTTCCTTTGTCAAACCTCGTCGCGAGATTATTTATTCGTCCTATATTTTATGAAATCAATTTAGAAATTAGTCTTATTATTATTTTGAAGGTAACAAAAACAACCATACATATACATAATTATAAGTCGGATTTTTTTTTTTTTTTTTTTTTTTGTGAATAAAAAGTCAAAACACAGACATCATAACACAAACAATTTATTTAGACATAATTACACAGCATAAATCACCATGGGAAGAAAATATGTCCAAAAGCACTTAGTTTTCCTTGTTGACAACTTCCTTGACTTTCTCCTTGATGTCGTCGAAGACGCGACCCAAGTCCTCCTTGTATTCCCGGAAGAATTCCAAGGCTTCTTCGGCCACTTCCTTGCTCACGCGCTTAGAATCCCTGATAAACTGTTGGAAAAGCATAATTACTATTAAAAATTTATTGCAACAGCCAATTCTTTCCTCCCCGCATGAATTTTTCAATAAATACTGAAATAAATAAAATTGAAAATCGGCTTGCATTAGATTTAATCAACCTCGATTACTTAAGGGATTCTAAAAAACTAGTTATCCTGTCATAAATTAATACATACAAATCAATATATTAGCAACTCTTTCGTTTTCTCAAGTGAGCAAAAAAAAAAAAACGCATTGAAACTATACTAATATTATAGTACTAAAAGCAGATGGCATGGTTAAATATATTTTCTAGTTGTTAACTATCTTTTAAAAAAATAGTATGCTTTATATTAATTCAGATAAAGTCGAGAAACGATACAACCTGCGACGACTACACTATGCTGTATTTAAAACGCAAACTGGAAAGTTATTCTTGAATTCTTGCAAAATAAAAGGAAAGAATTCGGGGGGGGGGTGAATGTAAATGCAAAAGATCCAATGGCAACAAAGAACGATGGAACGGAAATTAAAAGAACATTCCAGATTAATTGTAGAAGGAAAAAGAAGCGTAAAGAGAGAAGTTTAAATCACTCGAGGGCTGCCATAATGCTAACAAAACGGTGTTGCACAGTCTAACACTATTCGTAGCTAAAAGCTCGCCAAAAGCATTGCCCCAAAAAAGTCTTGATACTACTAGAATTGAAGCAAAATTTACGTACCAACACAAATTTTCTATAACGTCAGTTAAAAACAAGTGGGATATTCTTCAGAAAGTGAATTTATGATTTGCTTAGTTACTAACTATCTAAAAACTTGATTACAGGTATTTAGCTACTTTGTACATTCAACACCTTTTTTGCATTTGACTCATTTGTATTCAGAAAGAAAATATCATCAGCCTGCTTATAGATAGTACCTACGGACAGAAAGACATCTATAAATAATTGTGAGGGAGCAACTATTTACCTCATCGGCGATCTTCTTGATGTTTTCAGCCTTTGTCTTTCCCTTCTCGAGTACCTTCTCGTATTGTTCCTTTGCCCATTCTCCGAACTTGACGAACTTTTCCTTCAGTTCGATATTAAGGTCCTTGAAGTAGTTCTTGATCCGGTCGTACACCTCTTTAACAGACCTGGTCTCTTTTTCTCCAAGGGATCGGTAGATCCTGTGTCCTTTCTCATTCAGAGCGCTGATCAGTTTGTCGGCGAACTTCAGAAAGTAAGAAAGTATACGTTTCAGAACTCAGTAAGTTCTGACAGAAAATACGTATACTAAGTTCTACTTTGTATTTAAATATTTAGGTTTTATACATACTTTGCTTCCCTTTCCGTAGAGCTTCTCAACTTTCACTTTAAGTTGATCAACGTCGATCTGGAAATAGAAAAAAATTCTCCTTAATATCATATGCATGTATTAAGGAGATGACCCTGACCTATATCATTTTTCATAGATGATATAGGTCAGGGGATCAAGAATAGAATCAGTATATTTTCAGATGACTTAAAAATATGGGGGACAGTGGATACCAAGTTACAGATAGGAAATTTACAAGGAGATTTTGATAAGATATCCGAATGGGCTGTAAAATGGGGTATGTCATTTAATGTAGGGAAATGTCAAGTTCTGCATATGGGTTACAGGAACAGTGGAGCCGAGTACTGTCTGCAGGGAGTAAAGGTAAAGGAGGGAGAAACAGTCAAGGATCTTGGGGTGATAATTCACAGGGATTTTAAAATGGGTCACCAATGATCAGCTGCGGGTAAAAAGGCCAATAGATTATTGGGGTATATTAAAAAGACTGTAACTTCAAGGGATAAGAATATAATCTTGCCGTTATATAAGGGTTTAGTAAGACCACATCTAGAATATGCTGTACAATTCTGGGCTCCATATATGAGAAAGGACATAGAATCAATTGAAAGGGTTCAGCACAGAGCAACAAAAATAATAAAGGGGCTAGCAAATTTCGACTATAATGAACGTTTAAGCAAGCTAAACATGTATACACTGGAAAGAAGAAGAAGAAGAAGGAGGGGGGATTTGATTCAGCTTTTCAAGTTGCTAAAACAAGGGGACACAGAGGGCTTAAATTTCAATAGGGATAACAGAACAAGGGGCCATGGGTATAAATTGAATAAGACACATTTTAATCGGGATTTAAGGAAAAACTACTACTTTAATAGGGTAATAGACAGTTGGAACGCGTTGCCAGAAAATATAGTTAATTCAAAGGGAGTGTACGAATTTAAGACACAATTGGATAGTCAGTGGAAATTGGAGAATTCATAAACAAAGGACCAGCCTTGTTGGGCTTGAGCCTGTAGCTGGTCGTCAATATTTGTATTTGTATTTGTATTTGTATGTTTTTTTTAGTTCCTCCTTTTAACTCTCCTAATGGTTACGTGAGATTTCTTGTGCATCAAGATCTGACAAATTTTTCTATTAAAGAGATATCTCGTCATCAAGATTTATCCTACTTTTTCAGGTTGACGATGTTAAAAACTGAACTATATTCTAATGACAACATATTTCGTTCATCAATGTCTAATAAATGTTCTAGTGATTTTAATTGTCTTCGAGACAACCATCAGGAGGGTTAACGATGATAAGTAATTTAGTTTAAGAATTCGAATCATTCCTTTGAAAGTTGTATTGTGTGTGTCCACGATGTAAACAATAGTTAAATAAAGAATTTGTATATGTCAAGGAGAGTCTATAACTTGTTCTCCAAATACAAGGAGTGATTCTCTAAGACAGACTACAATAGCATATTAGCATTCATAGATGTAGTTGAACTACATATTTTAATAGCTTTTAAAGTATAAACTAAAACTTAGTAAATTATGCTGCTAAAAAAATTTGTGAGTTTACGATATTTTTACTTACACAGTTACAGTCCAGGAACGCCTTCATGTCTACCAACTGCTCAAAGACCGTCAGCAACTAGGATTAGAAATTGCATTTTAATAATTATGCAAACGAATGCCTAAATATTTGATTTCCATTTGCAATTGTACGTTGATACATTGTACATGGAACACTTCGTGCTACCTCTTCGAGAGTGTCATCCTTTTCACAATATCCGCTTTTGATGGCTTCCTTGATATTCTTCACGTCTTCGCCTAAAGATTCCTGCAGCTTTCCAATTTCGGTCTTGATGACGTCACTGCGTTCAAGAGAAAATACTCGATTAAAATTTCATAAAGAAGGTTTAACTTTTTTGGGGTATGTTATTAACCTCCCAATGCTTTTGACGAGATATCTCTTCCATCAAGATCTGAACACTTTTGATTATGACAAGAAGTGTAATCGACAAGGTAATTACGATTGTTTCATGACGACGAGATCGATATCTGGTCATTTTTCTTCCAATGCTGAGATATCTCATCCAACAAGATCTGCTAATAATTTTGTCAATGACGATTAACCTCGTAAAGACAATCGCCAAGAGGGTTTTATTTTCAACCTTTTACATTCTCAAACACCCAAACCAATGTGGAACACTTGTTCCAGAAAATCAGGAGCCTCCAGCTTTCTGTCAATTTCAGATCTGTCATCACTACATGAAGAAAAGCGTTTCACTTTAATATAAAAGGTATTCATTATCCTGCATACATTTGAAGCAAACATTTTCGGTCATACTATATTTTAACCCTCCTGGTGGTTCTCTCAACGATGAATCTCTAGAAACGTGCAAAGGTAGATCCGGTCGTACACCTTTTTAACAGACCTGGTCTCTTTGTCTCCAAGGGCTCGGTCGCTCCGGTGTCCTTTCTCCTTCAGAGCGTTGATCAGTTTGTCGGCTAACTACAGAAAGTAAGAAAGATACGTTTCAAAACTCAGTTAATGCTAATAGGAAATACGTATACTACGTTCTACTTTGCATATCAAGATTTAGGTTTTATACATACATTACTTCGCTTTCCGAAGAGCTTCTCAACTTTCTGTTTGAGTTGATCAACGTCGATCTGGAAGGAGAAAAAAATTATATCCCTCCTTTTAACTCTTCTAATGGTTTCGATGAGATATCTTGTATATCAAGATCTGACAAATTTTGCTAATAACGAGATACCTCGTCATCGAGATTTATGATACTCTTTTAGAATGACGATGTTAAAAAATGGACTATTTTCTATTAACGAGATATTATGTCCATAGATATTTAATAAGTGTTGTAATGATGAGATATGTCCTCGACACAACCACCAGGAGAGTTAACGATGATAAGTAATTTAGTTTAACAATTCGAACCATTCCTTTCAAAGCAGGATTACGTGCGTCCACGATGTAAATAATAGTTAAATAAAGTATTTTTAGATGACAAGGAGAGTCTATAACTTGTTCTCCAAGTACAAGGAGTTATTCTTTAAGAGAGACTACAATAGCATAAGAGCAATCATAGATGTAGTTGAACTACACATTTAAATAGCTTTTATTTAAAGTATAAACTAAAACTTAGTAAATTATGTAGCTAAAAATAATCTGTGAGTGTACGAAATTTTTACTTACAGGGTTACTGTTTAGGTATTCCTTCAAGTCTTGCAACTCCTCAAGAATGTCAAACAACTAGAATTAGAAATTGCATTGTAATAATTGTGTAAACGAATGTCTAAATATTTGATTTCGAGATACGATTGCATGTTGATGCATCGCATATCAAGAAGAATCACTTCGTGTTACCTTTTTGAGGGTTTCTTCCTTGACAATAAATCCGCTTGAGATGGCTTTCTTTACCTTCTCCGACGTTTCGTCTAAATATTCCTTTATCTTTCCAATTTCGGTCTTGATGTCGTCACTGCGTTCAAGAGAAAATACCTGATTAAAATTTCATAAAGAAGGTTTAACTTTCTTGAAGTATGTAAATAAATCCCAATGCTTTTAACGAGATATCTCGTTCATCAAGATCTGAACACTTTTGCTTATGACTAGAAGTGTAGTTGTCAAGATAATTGTGATTGTTTGATGATTTCAAGATCGATATCTGGACAGTTTTCTTCTAATGCCGAGATATCTCGTCCAACAAGATATGCAAAAAGTTTTGCTAATGACAAGATACGTCGTCAAGACAGCCGCCAGGATGGTTTATTTTTCAAACTTTTACATTCTCAAACATCCAAACCAATTCGCAACTCGTGTTACAGAAAATGAGGATTTGGACGATTTCAGAAAATTAGCCATCTATAATCTTTATCTGTCATGTATTCCGTTTTACATGATTAGAATTTTTGCTCGAATATGAAGTTCGTCTGCAAGTACATACTTACTGTTTGTCTTTTTTTTTTATCTTAAAACATTCCTTTCTTGTAGAAGTCGATGATTTCTAACATGGTTCGGAAGGTATGAACCAAAATAGGTGAGAAATGTCTTACTCGTCAGCGAAAGCAGTTGATTCCTGGGGCTTTAGTTTGTCCAAGATCTTCTGCCAGTAGTCCTTGGCCTTCTCCTTCAGCTTCTCGATGAGTTCCTTTGCCCTGTCTCCCAAGTCGATTTTCAAGAACTTCAACTTCTGTCGGATTTCCTTGGCCTTTCAAAATAAAACAAGATTCAGTCAACGTTGTCATGTAAATACTATTGTAGGCATTTAAGAACCAAGTTCCTTTTAAATAGGCGCTTAGTAAAAAGTTACCTTCTCAATGTAGTCCTCTCGGAGGCCTTTTCCGTTCTCGATGGCATCCTTGATCTTGTTTAAGATCTCGTCCAAACGTTCCTTCAGCTTTCTGCCGATTTCAGATGTGTCATCACTAAAAGATGAATTGTTTCAGTTTAGTTTAAAGGGTATTCATTATCCTGCATACAATTGAAACAAACATTTTCGGTCCCACTATATTTTAATCCTCCTGCTGGTTGTCTCAACGATGAATCTCGAGAAACGTGCAAAGCTGACATGAAGCTTATTAGTGAGATATCTCGTCAGTAGAAGAAAACTGACCAGATCTTGATCACGCCATTATAAAAACTTTTATCACATCATCGGTGTCTGGTTATAACGACGAGATAACTCGTCATTTGCTAAATCTCTCTTATCTTGATGGACGAGATATGTCTTCGAAACCACTTGAAGGGTTAGTAACATTATTTTTGGTGAAATCTGTATATTAATCACAACGATTTTGAAATCCACACTAAACTTTTGTTAAACCTGAAAATGCTTCTCCATTAAAGAGAAAGAGAATAGAGAAAATTTTCTCGTTCAAGAGAGATATTTTTTGATAAATACCTCAAATTAATAAAGATATTTTTTGCATTTTAAGGCGTCTACAAAAGCATAACTAGCATTCCCTTACATTCTTTGCAATCTACCTTTAATCAACTGACTACGAAATGCGGATAACATAACCGAAAGCACGGAATATTTCGTTATAATTGTACATAAATCTTAATTAATAATTTTCATCATTTATAAACTAACTTGGAATATCTGGAAAATATACGGAACTCTTGTAGTTTCTATGTTTTCCAACAACTCACTCCGATATAAAGTAACCAAAACTACTGAAGATTATTTTAATTTTGTTTTCTTCGAGACAGCAAATATAATTGTTTTTTTGTTTGTAAAATTAAATTGAACTCTCCTAATTTAGAATTGTCCCTAATATAGCTCTTTTAGCGTTTACCAAAAATTTCTTCATTGCTCAGATTCAAGACAAAACAAACGGGAGAAATATGTTCCTCGGGATATCAATCTCTTCTTATGTTTGCTTATACCATGAAAGTAAAAGCTTAGCAAAATTTTTCCTTGTGGGATAATTCGTAACATTGTTTGAAAGAAAGATTCCGAAAATGTTGGGAAAATCTTACTCATCCGCAAAATGAGTTGATTCCTGGGGCTTTAGTTTGTCCAAGATCTTCTGCCAATAGTCCTTGGCCTTCTCCTTCAGCTTCTCGATGAGTTCTTTTGCCCTGTCTCCCAAGTCGACTTTCAAGTCCTTCAACTTCTGGCGGATTTCTTTGGCCTTTATAAAGAAAATAAAGGTGTGTCAATAGTGCCTTGAAAGTATTATTATATGCTTTTACGTTTTTACACTCAAGCGCTTACAAAGTGCCTTCTGCAATATATAGGAGAATTTAATAGTATATTCATTAATTCCTATTCTTTTTAGACAAATAAATGACTAGTTCCTCATTAATATTCCCATTTAATTGCATCCTATTGTTCTGACCCATTACAATGGGTGCATTAACATTATCGTGAACTTTACTTTTTTTTCTCAAACAATATAATAATAATTTATGATATCTGAGTCTTGAAGTATCTTAACCCTCCTAGGGATTGTATAGACGAGGTATCTCAACATTAGCAAAACTGACCAGATCTTGGAGAACGAAATATCTAGTCGATGAATACAAGAAAATTGAACAGATCTTGATCTCCTCGTCACAAAAAAAAAAGATTTCATTCTGTCCCGTCATCATGAAGAATTGGTAATATCTTCATAACGAGATATCTCGTTTTTACCACAAATGTTCAAGTATTGATGCACAAGATATCTCGTCGAAGCCTCTTGGAGGGTTGATCTTAGCTCCTTGAGAAATAGGCGCATTGTAAAAAGTTACCTTTTCGATGTAGTCCTCTCTAAAGCCTTTTCCGCTCTCGATAGTCTCCTTGATTTTCTCCAAGATTTGGTCCAATTGTTCCTTCAGTTTCTTGCCGAGTTCAGTCTTTACATCATCACTAATTGAAGAAAAACGTTTCGTTAGGTACTTATTGGCTTATACGAAGTTTAAATAAGCATTTAGCCCAACTAGGATTTATCAGCATTTATCTCAACTAGGTTTCATCAGCATTGTAATTGGTTATGCATTTATTGTATTGACAATATCTGAATAGCACAGAAAATACACACGGAAACAAATTTTCGAAATCCACAATAAAATTATGTTCGACCTAAAATGTCCTCTGCAAAAAGTGAAGTTGGGAAAATTTCCCACTTTTCTGTAAACGCAATTTAATGATCTTAATATCTTACCGAATTAAAGATCTTGCATTTTGATAGCACACCAAATCGGAATATCGTGTCATGAAACTTTATTTACAAAATTGTCCATTTTACCCTCCCTATTTATGTATTGATTGGCATTAAATACTTCCGTTTATTGCATTCTTTTATTTCAAAGGTTTATCAATATTACACCTGTTGACCCATACAATTCACTATTATACTAAGAGTAGAAACTGATCGTTTTATTTGGGGCAGGGAAAATATGCATGTAATCTGTCAGCTTTTTTGGCTATTGTTGTGAAATAGATTGTTGTAAAATTCATAAGCGAGAGACGTGCTTTACTAAGTACACCAATCGGATTAACAAAGATGCTTAAAAAGATTCATGATTTACGTTTGGCGGAATGAAAAATATTGCCTCGTACCATCCTCCATTTGAAGCCTCAGCAGTACTTTCAATACCACCCTCATAGCCACCTCTTTACCAGTCATTTAAACCTTTTGTTGGTACACAGGATGGCTTGAGGGGCTTCTTAGTTGGGGGCGCCCCTCAATTCCGACTAGCTGATGTCACAGAAGACGTGACGAAAGCCCCGAGGACAATGGGTAGAGGGCTGGACAAATTCTTTCGAAAATCGTTATTCATTGGATGTGAAACCGAAAATTTAATCATGGCTCGTCAAGCCGGTAAGTTCATATACTACCGGAGTTAGGTGCTCCTCAGGTCAACCTTACAAATCGGTGTCTTAAAAGAGGGAGACGGATAGAACCCTATCAACTTTTATTAGTTAGATCATTTATAGACTGATTCAGACGAAATTTCCACACAGCCATCTATTTCTTATTTCAATGACCTCCATAAATTTGACTTACATGAACCTTCACGCATTGTTGTGGTTCTGATACCGAACCATTCTACGAACCATAATAGGGGTGGATTGGGGCGTAGGAAAAAAGGAGACAGTATGTAGAAATAAAAGTTTCACTTACTCAGCTTCGAAGACTAACTCCTCGAATTCTTCAACTGGGTATTCCACGGCTGTAAAAAATTTTCAAGTGTATAAACTTTTCTGTTGCGTAGTGTATTTGATAAAATATTTGCCGTTTTTGATTTGCAATGTATAATTTACTGTGTATGAACCGGTTTTATCTACATTTATGACAAAATAATAAAAGGTATTTGTAAAGTGTGGCTATATTTTTGTTGATGAAAAAAATTTAATTATATTTTTTTCTGTTTCCTTCCATATCTATTACAAAGGGCATTCCATAAAAACTGAGAGTGAATTTTTTACGTAGTGGTAACACCGCGAAACTAAAAAATAAAAGTGCAGGCAATTTTTTCAAACTGTTAACTGTACAATTATAAATATTCTAAACGATGCACACGATTTTGTTTTCCTAGTTTCGGGCTTGTTTAAAGAACTGTTCTTATTTGCCCTACAGAAATGGAGGCGAGTGATTCAAAGTTAAAAAACGAAATGCGTTCTGCCATAAATTTTTGCTATCGTTTGGGCAAAACAGCCCCAGAAACAGTTAAGTTAATGAAAAAAGCTTACAAAGACAAATGTTTTGGTGAGTCAACAATTTTTAGATGGCATGGTGATTTCAATGAAGGACGTTTGTCTGCAGAACAGGCTCTTCAGTCTGACCGACCAAAAAGTGCTATGAATGATCGAAATGTTAACACTGTGTAGGCAGTCTTCAAGAAAATCGGCGAATGACACGTGAGGAGATAGCGGCTTCAGCTAACACTTCGAAAATGTCGATATTTCGCATTCTACGCAACATTTTACGGCTTCGCCATGTTTATTCCAGAAGGGTCCCTCATGACCTTACTAAAGAACAAATGCAAAAAAGAATTCACCAATGTTGTGTTTGGAAACAGATGCTTCAAAATGATCCGAATTTCGTAAAGACTGTAATAACAGGTGATGAAACTTGGGTGCATCATTTTGATCCATTTAACAAGTCCACAACTATTGTATGG
This sequence comes from Metellina segmentata, assembly GCA_947359465.1. Lineage (NCBI taxonomy): Eukaryota > Metazoa > Arthropoda > Arachnida > Araneae > Tetragnathidae > Metellina > Metellina segmentata. Next base: position 116,567,811 of record OX375879.1, on the reverse strand, counting down.
AAACACTGATTCTCCACCTCCGAAAAAAATCCGACAAACCAAATCTCCTGGAAATGTTATGATTATTTTCTTTGATCATAAAGGTGTAATCTATCAGCAAGCTGTGACTCCAAAAACTAGTGTGAATGGTGAATATTATGTTTCAGTTTTCAAAATTTTGCGACCACACATATCGAGAAAGCGACATGAACTGGTAGGGAATTGGACATTACATCACGATAATGCTCCCCCGCATGTCGCTACTTCTGTTCAGCAATATCTTGGCAAATGCAATATTAAATTCATGCCACATCCCCCCCTGCAGTCCAGATCTCGCACCATACAATTTCTGGCTGTTTCCGACTTTGAAGGAGAAGCTCCGTGGAAGAAAATTTAATACTGATTCTGAAGTTATTTCAGAACTGCAGGGTTCTTTGAAGCAGCTTCCACAGAAAAAGTCCTCTCTACTTGTTTTGAAAAGTGGGTTGAACGATGGGACCGTTGCATATCATCTAAGAGAAGGTATTTTGAAAAATTATGATGCATTTATTTCTGCAAATATATTTCTTGATTTTTTATGATTTTACTCTCAGTTTGTATGGAACGCCCTTTGTAAGTTCCCTGTTTCAATAACCCGCGAGCATCCATTCTAAAGGGTTAATTTAAATAATTACACTACATCTGGTATCAAGCAATTCGTATTAAAACCTTTCACGATGTCCTCTATAAACCAGCGAAGTAATATTTATAAAATAAACGGTATAAAAATAGTAAGAATAAAAGGTTAATCACAAATTTTCTTTAAACGAATTCTAAGAATGTTCTCTCAAGTGCAGTCGAACAAGGTGTGTACCTAAGTCTTTTCCTCGTCAAGGCAAATAATTCAGCCATTTGGATTCAGCCAGGTTAGAACGTTTAAAGTTGGCCTGAGTTGCAATGTGGACTATTCTTGCTTCGGCAGAAATAGTGATAACTGCTCTAGGGATGTTTTGAAAGTTATGGGAGAGGTCATTTTAAATTTAATTCATTGGGAACTAATTAGAATAACATTCTCTAACTTTAAGAGTAGCTTTTTATTTTTTAAAGTTACAAAATTACAAAATATCCACATTTATGTGTTTTAAAAGCGTATTTCACATTATAATAGCGTATTTCAGTTCCTCTACTTGCCTCTTGGCCCATTTCTTTGTAAATATTCAAAACATAAATACCCCCCTTTGGAATTTGTAATATGAAACAGTGATTATTAATTATGTTCTAAATTATTTCTCGTTATATGCTGATGATACATTTATCTTTATGTACTAAGCAGGTTATTTCAATTATTCCATGTTCAAAGTCTATTAGTAAAATTCGCCAACCAATTCTTCGCTTGCTATGTTTTTAAACCATCAAAATCTAAAATTGCAGAATCTTCCTCTCGCTCACTACATATTAAAAAAAATATTAAAAAAATAAATATCTCCTATGAAAATTCTAATAAAAACAGTATATTTTAACTATGTCTTAAATTATCTTTTTTTATTTATTGATACATTTTCGATTTATCTTTATATATGGGGAATACATTTTTATCATCGAAAGATAAGTCAGACTAAATCAAATATTTCTACGAAATTCTAATTCCCAAACAGTTAAGATTTTAATCAAAAGTGGCCCGATCGCTTATACTATTTTTCTACAGTGGTTTTTAATTATGCTACACTATTTTAACATTTTTATTCATTTTTAAACAATAAAACAATTTTAAAATTAGTAATCGGATATCTGCGAGAGGAATTTCCGATGCAAACACATTCAGAAAAGAAGTTCTACAAGACAAATACTAGCGCTATCTACACAAAGATTTACAGAAACATCTTGTTCATTTGTTGTGTTGTATGAAAGCTGTTTAGTGTTAAATATCCATGTGAACATATTATTAATGAATTTCTTCAAAATATATCGGTATTTCTTTGATATATGTTGAATATGCAAAGCAGTCTTGAACAGCAATTACGTGTAGGCTCAAAGCGCGCTTGCGCCAATTTTGTATTTAATGTCTGGTACTTCCGCATTTCTTGAGAGCTCTCTGATTGAGAACTGAATATTGTACGCCGTGGCGATTACGTTATGCTTTCTCTCGCCGGCCGACTGAATTCATGTACCCTCGTTATTTTTCTCTTAATAAACGTTAGATTTGTTTTATCCTCAGCGTTTTATTTCTACCCCGTACATCTTAATTGAGAAGATTCAACAATATATTTTCGAAAGTAAATAATGTTTAATGTGAGCTTTCTTGCCTTGATTTTAGTTGTTTGCAATCGAAAAGAAAGAAAACAGGAAAAGACGCTGATCCAGAGAGTTGTATAAACAGAGAAGCCGTTTTACTCACTAACATTTACTCAACTTTCTACTAGATACTGAATCGTACGCATAATATTAATTTTCGTTTTTTTTTTTTTTTTTTTTTTTTTTGTCCTCTGTATAATCTAATTTATTTTGTTTTAACACATTAACATCCCTTCTTTTGTTTTTATTTACATAGTCACTTAACTTTCCGTAACTAGGGATAATCTCGATACAAAATAATTAAAAGCTTCATAAACTCCCGTTCCCAGACACAATCCCTTTTCGTGGGGCTCGCCTAATTTACAATTAGCTTGCGTTTATTTTACAAAAAAAAAATAACTATATATACGCTTTATTACATTAGAGGTTTGAATACCAGATCCCTTTGTGTGTCGACAGTTTTTCAAAATCAGTTAAAAATCACCTGCACTCAAAACCAACGGGACGGATATCGAAGACCATCTGCGCGTCCCGGGCAAATCACAGAAAATCTCTGCTAGTTGAAAGCGATGTAAAAAAATTAGAAAACGGAATCCAACGAAGAACGCGTTCAGATACAAAGCAGGGAATAGAATCATTAACTTGCTGCGAAGAAATTCTGCGAGAAAAAAAGAAGGCTTTGTGTCGTCAGACGAATTTTTTTTTTGATTTTATGAAGCCAATCAATATAATTTTTAAATATTTTGTATTAATATGTGTAAAGATAACTGAAATTTTATTAAATAATTTTTTTCTAAACAAGAGTTTTTGTTAGTCCTTGGTCCCAACTAAATAATATTTATATATATTTATAAGCAAAGTTTCTACCCCGACTTACAGTCGTATTACTTAAAATCTTATTGCGAAAATATAAACGTTTCAATTGAAAATTTATTTGTTAACAGAAATTTACATTTTAAATATCTATCTGGTGTAAAATTTTCCACAAACTTCAAATCCGTTGAAAATTTTACTCTTATCTTTAACGATCGCAAAGATACAAAAGCCCTACTTCCCGAACGATTGACTATCTCGTCAACCGCCTCCTTCACGATCATTTGGTTGCTTCAATTAGCATCATTGACACTCACATTGACAGTAATATTGATCGTCTAGGGACCCACTAAAATCTTACCATTTTCGTGGAAGGATGATGGAATTGCAGCCGCAAGGGCTATCCCCGCAAAGAAAAGCAACGCTAGAAACTTCATGGCGCTGAAAAATTGAAAATATTAGATTAGATGGGAAAATACCATGTTTTATATTTCTACAACAGTGTCAGGAATATTGATTCCAAGAATATATATATATGTAATTTTATTTTAGTCGAAGTTTTGTTTCTAGATCTCCAATTTCATTTGATTAATATGTCTTAACATATAGCTTTAAAGTAACATTATGATATACAATTGAAACTGGGACCATTCTTTTATGGAAACCTTGAAAATAAAATGAATCAGTATCAACAAAAAATACATTCAAAAAGACCTACAGAAATGCAATTGATGAGAGATGAAACAAAACACACTTTGTTGAAACATATTACTTACTGCTTATATATATATATATATATATATATATATATATATATATATATATATATATATATATATATATATATATATATATATATATTTATATTTATATATATATAACTAGGTCCACTAGTAAAATCGAAAGTTATGGTGAATAGTGGATGGTAAAGTGGATAAGCTCGTATTTTCAGATTTTAAATCCTTTACGATACTCCTTCTTTGTCGAGGTGTCACTCTTGATGGCCGCCCAGATTATTTTTTAGTGCCATAAGCATTTCCAAGTCGCACAAAATTGTTTACAACATTATGCGATCTGTTTAAAAGTTTAGCTATGTCTCTATTCGATTTTCCACACTTCTTTAAAGCATCAATTTTCCCTTGCTCAATCAGCGAAAGACTGCAACGACGACCCATTTCATTTGATTGCAACGTGATGTTCAAATCTGTTTAAATACCTCCACAGCAGCCAGAGTAATCCCGCAGTAAGACTAAACTGTGATATTTATGCAAATTTTGTGGAAATAAACGTTTTGGTGCAAAGATTTATATAGGTGGATCTATCTTTTCGAAACGATCTCAAAATGAAAAATTGCGTAAAATAAAAAGGAATTATTTATTTTTGACAAATTACTTTCTAAATAGTTATAACGATTATTGTATAATTATTTCCACCAAAAAAGTGTTTCTTATTCTAAATTAAGAGTCGAAATTTTGAAAAATACGGGTGGACCTATCATTTCGATACACACTGTATATACGGGATGTCAAAGAAATTCTACTTAAAAAGTCTATTTCTCAAAAGTAAACAAAATTATTCTAAATTCTCAAAAGAAATCTACACCGTTTGACCAATCCGCACAAATTTGGTACACTTATACATTAGAACGCTTTGGAAAACAGGCTATTTCTTTCCTGTCTTCCCACCAATCACTAACCATGAAAATTGGCACACAGGTAGTCCTAAAAGTACCACTCGAAACCCCAACTTTAAAATCTAAAGTTTGGTTTTCTGCAATAAATGGACATGGATATAAAAAATGGTTCTACAGGGTTTGCGTATGAGTTCACACAGGGAAATGTCGCGGTCACATTTTAGCTGTCGAGGTAGGAAATACGTTCTATAGAGTTTGTGTATTTGAGTTAACATAGGGAAATTTAGCAGTCCTATTTTAGCTGTCGCTGTCATATTTGAAACCCAAGTAAAATGCCGGTTTATTCTGATAGTTACATATAAGAATGCACCCCCAATATTAACGAAAAATTAAATATAAGATAATCTATATAAATAAGAATGGAGTGTTTGTTTGTACATTCAATATTTTCGACCCATTTCAAGTTTTCTATCCGTTTTGGACCCTTCTGATTCCGAATCCGCCCTTTTCGCGTTTGGTGTCTGTCTGTCTGTCTGTCTGTCTGTCTGTCTGTCTGTCTGTCTGTCTGTCTGTCCGTCCGTCTGTCTGTCTGTGCCCTATACATGTCCATACGGTTTAATATATTTTCGTGGAAATTTGCGTACAGTGAGTACTTATCTTCATTTAGTGAGTGGAATTGGTTGCAAAAGTCTGTCTGTCCGTCTTTCTGTTCTATGTTCGATTTTGTGTTTGTGCTAGCATCACATGAATTTTATTCCAGATATTTTATTACAATGTGTTTTATTTTATACATTATCTATTAATTTAGTGAATGCAATATTAACCATTTCTTTATTGTTATATTTAGAAGAGTTTCACGCTAAAATACCTGAGTAAGTATACTTAAATCAGCCACAATTTGGTAGTTTTCGAAAAATTGGAATGTATTTTGAGTATTACGATTACTTTGATTTGCTTTCCCAGTACTGCTGAAAAAACAATTATTTTTCAAAAAAAAATTTATGGTAAAATTTTAGCTCTGATACTTTACTTATTTCGAGTCTTATTTTTGTTCTTTGCGCAATCTAACGATTTCCGAACATTTGGGCCAGACGATATTTTTCAACGAACGGGAATAAAACGGAAACTCGTGTTTCTTTCGCTCTGAATTAATTTCATATTTCTAAATTTTATACACTTTTTAGTTGTAAGTTGTGGCAACTGCAAGATCAAGAGATAAAAAGGAATCACAAATTAATATCTTTAGAACAACTTTTATCCGACATCTTTTATTTTGTTTCATTTCGCAGTTTTCTTTTCAAATGTTTATTATTTTAATCAATTGTGTTTATTTTTCATCACACGCAACACCACCACAAAGTATTCGACTAAAAGTAGCAGGTAAGTCAGAATAAAGCAAATTGTAAGTGTAAATATGCCATTATTGAAAGAATAATGCCGTTATTGAAAGAATAATAATGTTTAAAAAATCCGAACGAGAGCTTTTCAAACATTAAAATATTCTTTGTTAGAAAGACAGGAAAAAATTGCGAAATTCCTCAATGCCATGTTGTAGCATGCCGGATACAAGAGTGCCATAAGTTTAAAAAAATATTGTTTTGTTGACTATGAGTGCGAGAGTACTCGCCGTTAAACGTCGTGTTTATTAATTGAGTTGAACATGAAAACAACTTCAGAAATGGAATTCCAAATCTCCCTCACAATCGTCTTTTGTAGTGGAAACCTTAGTGTCAGCTTTCGTCATTTTGTAGCATTGTCATACAGCAAGAGTGCGATGTATGTGAAATGTATTATATGAATAGATATGCATGTGTAGGATTTGTGTCCAAAGTAAGTTGTAGAAATTTTAAAGATGGCGAAAGGTTTTAAAATGTTATTTCATTCTACGAAAAACGTAAGTCATTATATATTTTCATCATCTCTTCAATCTAGAGTAAACCAATTCAAACCGAGTAAGGTCGGGTATTTTGCTAATGAACAAATAATAAATATTAAGAACAACTGTACTTACATTTTGCCCGTAATTCCTCAACGTAAAGACATCGAGTAAAGGAAGACTACTTATACCCTATCACATACAAAGGTCGTCCTCTTAACCACCTGTGAAAAAAAAAATATCGTTTCACTATTGAACAATTTCGCCCTTTCGACACAGTACTGTGCCGATTGCTGTAAAGGGTCGCACCTGACAGAATTCCCACCAATATTCTTTTAAGTAACTCATTTAGAAGATTACTTTCCTGGAAACTTGATAGCAGCTCAAGGTTACAAAACTTCGGTTTTTCAAGAAAAATTATAAACTTGAAAAAAAAAATTCACAAGCATTCAAACGGATGAAAGAAAAACCTGTTCTTATTTTCTGCGCCATATTTTCCCGGACGTTTTACTCGACACCCCCCCCCCCCCATTTCAAAAGATATTTTCTTCGGCGATTCCTCTGAGAAACAATCTCAACTAATCATAAACTGCAAGTGCATCGTTGACTTAATTTTTTATTGATGTAGCTGTGTATGTAATTTTAGAATTTCAGAAAGCTAATTTGTGGAAACAGATTATATTTGAACTGAAATATTATACAGTTGTTTCAAAAAAAGGAAGTAACGAAAAAAACCTGCACATACATAGACAACTAGATTGCTTACTGTTATTAGTATATAACTAGCATGTTATTAGTATATCTAGCATGTTATTAGTATAACTGCCTCTTAAGATTCCTTCAGCACATACAGTGGGCGAAGGCATCCACATTGAGAAACGATGTCATGTAAATACACTCTATAACACAAAAATCGACGCACCAAGAAGGAATCATACGATTGCTTTGAAATTTCGTATGCAAAAATGTTTTGACCAAATATGCAAATGATTAAAATTTGGTGTCCAATGAATGAATAGTGCTATCTCCAGCGCATCGGAACTGGGCATCCAGAAGATGTTTATAAGGAGTTGTTCTTGAACTGTTGTTAACATTTCTGCTGCATTGCGATTTAGGATACCTTTCAACGTCTGAAAAAATGCCTCGCCGCAGGATTCGAGCTCATTACGAGCAACTTTCAGAGTTTGAAAGAGGCAGGTTGGGCAAATCGGAGAATCGTTCGTCATGTGAGTCGAAGCGATGCGGCGATTAGAAGATGTTGGCAAGTGAGTGGACAATGACAGATTTCAGCGTCATGATGGTAGCGGTCGACGTAGGGCCACAACAGATCGCGAGGACAGAGTGATTGTCAGATAAGCTGTCACAGCGCCAGAGTCATCGCTATCAACCATCAGTCGTGCGACCCACACACGAGTGTCCACAATGACCATTCACAGACGGCTGAGAGAGCGAAATCTACGCTCGTACCGACCGTTACGCCACCTGCCAATCACGCCTGCACACTGTCGAGCCAGATTACAGTGGTGCTTGGCTCGATCAAGCTGGAATGATGCTGACTGAGGACGTATAGTCTTTAGCGACGAATCCCGCTTCCAACTGTGTCCTGACGATCATTGAAGACCGTCTGGAGACGCCAATGGCAGCGTGCCGATCCTGCTTTCACTATTACAAGCCTCACGGGCCCTCAACAAGGAGTTTGGTCTGGGGTGCCATTTCCCTTGATAGCCGGACCCCTTTGGTCCACTTACTGCACAGCGGTACACTTAGAGGTACACTTACTGCACAGCGGTACGTTGACGACATTCTGAGACCTGTTTTGCTACCGTTCCTTTTGCCGTACCCTGGGCTTATTTTTCAGCAAGACAATGCCAGACCACATACGGCACGTGTTGCTATGAACTGTCTTCAAACTTGTCAAACACTTCCTTGGCCATCCAGATCACCAGATCTCTCTCCCATCGAACATGTCTGGGATATGATGGGAAGGCGACTGCATCCGGTAGGGAATGTTGATGACGTAGTCCGACAATTGGAGCAAATGTGACAAGAAATACCGCAGGAGACCATCCGGGAGCTTTATCGGTCTATGCCACGCCGTGTGGCAGCTTGCATCCAGGCTAGAGGCGGGTCAACACCTTATGGAGCTCGTTACTATAACTCTGAAATAAATCATTCAATTGTTCTGAAATTTTAATCATTTTCTATTCTGTACATAAATTTCCTATCCACCAATTTTTGTCTCCATCGGACAACTCCTTCTTAGTGCGTCGATTTTTTTGTTGTAGAGTGTATATTCCGATTCTTAGTACATGCGATGTCTTAAATTCAGCTTCGAACAAAGAGGTTATGGCAAGGGTTGAAATGAGAAAAGGTTATCTCGACAGAGATTATCGGGCTCACTCCAACATCAAATCTTGTCAGCAGCACTTTGTGTATAGGTGGTTAAATTAAAGTCGCACTGGAACTACACAACGGGCTATTGCCGACAATCCCTCAAAGGGTTTTTTACTTATTGGTTAAAGGTGTTTGTCATACGGAACCGGTACCTTCAGTACTGTCTATTCTCTCCTACCGCGTGCTTCAAGCTGAACCCATTATATAATCTCGATAATATGCACGGTGTGGGTCCTTGTTCATGGTTGACCCATGTGTATAGAAAATTCCACGAGGTCAAGGATTAAGGTGTCAACAATGGATTGTACTGGCTCGTGGTGACTCTGCAATGATGTGGGGTCTGTTTAGTTGTCAGTCAAGGAGACCCAACAAACTTCTGTGACAGGTGAACTTTGTGTGCATCCTTTTCGTCGAACTACACTCGTTCGTTCTGTTGGATTTAGCCTCTTCCAAAAGAACAATGAGGACCTTTCGTATTTCTGCAGTTCTACTCTCCAGTGGGAGGTCTGACAAAATAATTAGATTGGTGTTTAGCCCTCCTGTGTAATTCTATAGCTAGTTTAATGAGTTGTTCCTTTTGAGGCTGGCTTTATTTTTTGTAGTGTAAATTTTAGGTTTGTTTCGTTTCGATCCAATTAAGGAAACTGTTTACTGCATTTTGTGCGTTTTCCAACAGGTTTTGTTCATAAAAGAAATGTAAAAGTAGCGTGAGAGATGGTAACCGTTTTATGTGACCGGGATCATGTAACCAAAATTAGTAGTAACGTGACCCTTAGACAACTTCTTTTTCTGGGTGGAACCAAACATTCGTTATCTGTTGTGTTCATGGGATGGGAGACGCCCATCCATTGATTCATCATCTGATTGGTCCATTGATTCACCATCTGATTGGTCCATTAATTTCATTCTGGATCATCTGATAGCAGTAGCCTTTTGACAATTTCTCCACTTTTGTCGCCACTCTATAAAAATGAACTTTTCCACACCAACTAATACATACTATGTTATATTGCCAACCGAGGCGATACGATAGTAAATACGATAGTAGCCAAACAAGTCTATTTTTCAAAGAACAGTTACATGGCTTCAAGTCGATATGATGGTCAGACTTTTTTGAGGTCCTCTGCATATCTATGCTCGGGAAATAAATCATCCGTGATGCATGGAGATGTATATTAGGTCCCAAGCCTAAGGGGTTATTTTGTTTGCTGCTTCCGCTTTTGCACCAGCCCTACGGCTATTTTCCCAAGTTCCCAGATAACCAGACCCCTCCATTATGAAACTTCTTCCTTAATGTCAACATTCATAACGATATTTTTGTATTTAAATGTCACAGAAAACTTCGCTTTGTAGAATAATTTCGAATGCGCCCATGATGTAGTGGTTGTAGTGTTATCTTTAAGATGTTAGAGAGAGAGGTGAGTAGCCTCCTAGAGATTTGGCCTTCAAGAAATTCATATTTTCACACACGTGTTCGGTGATATTGCATTTCTTTATCCATGGAAGGTAAAAAGATAACTAGCTGCTACAGGGTATCCTCGAGAGATTAACTGGTACCGAATACATTTACCTCATTTATTTTCTTTTGTGGAATTTGTTTCGTTTAAAGGAAGTATTCAGACAAATCAAAGTTCACCTAATTTTTTTTTCTCTGAGCGAAACCTCTTTTTAAGGGGGAGGGATTGTTAGTTTAAACAAAAGAAAAGCAAGCTGTCTGTATAGGCCAGGGCTCGAAATAGCCGGGTGCACAGGTGCACTGTGCACATGAAAATAAAATTGTGCGCCTAATTTTTCTCGCTAGGTGCACCCAGTGCACCTAAAGTTTAAAAAAAGGGGGTTGGGACGTGTTTTATGTTAGTTTGATGTTTGAACAATATATTAGTATCGACCTCTCTTGCTCTAAAGAAACGTAATTAAAATTACTAAATACACAATATGCAAAGACAAAATAGCTAGGCCGTAACAGATTTATACAGGAGGAAAATTTACTTGTACCTCTGCCACCAGAACTTTCCGATGATCGAAACATTTTCCAGATGGCTCTGTTGAAACGACTGTCGCGACAGCCGTGCGTCAGAGAAGGGAGAATTTAGATGTTTAAATATTTTTATTTACTATATCTACTACTAACCTATATAAACATACCCAACTAATAAAGTAGTTTACATTACATTAATACTCTTACATTACGTTTTTTTTTTTAATGTGCACCTAAAATATATCCTGGGCATCTAATTTAAAAACTTAGGTGCACCCTGTGCACCTGTATTAAGAAATCTATTTCGAGGCCTGGTATAGACTGTGTCAGTGTCCCTGACTTTGGTTTCTGAATGGAGGTGAAATAAAGTACACATGCTGTGCTCTTATAAAACCCTAGGCACTTTTTTTTCACTTCCAGGTTTTTAATTTACCTTTTAAATCGAGAATGAAAGATCAGGCTTTTAGTCTTTTAAAAGCTAAGAGAACCCATCATATTGAATTAAACAGATACTTAAACAGTGGTTTCCAAAAGAGTTCATACACTTTACAAATTTGTAGAAAAAGCGCTGTAGCCTGGAGTTGAATTCGAATATAATGTCCAATATTTTTTTACTATCATCACCATGTGATTTTGAACAAAACATAACAATTAAAAAATATATATTGACTCGTTTTTTTTTTTAATGAAAATGTAAGGAGGTTGAGAAAGACACGTCACAAAAGTGATCGTACTCCCAAACATTTTCAGATAAATACATAAGTAAAATTATCGTCTATTATTTTTTTTGTACTGTGGTGACCGTTAAAAAATCGTTTGGCTTTAATCTTTGTGCTTGTTTACTTCGTAATATTGTATTTATTATTTAAAAATGTCTCTTAGTCGTAAGAAAACAACGAACAGCATTCCGAAATTGATTATTTTTCATCATAGAAGTGGTATATCAGTTCAGAATATCACTAAATTATTACATTTATCTCTAAATCTACGGTGTAGTATGTGAAAAAACGCCTTAAAGTAAGGGACATACGACTCTTAAACATCGATAAAAATGGGGGGAATCTGTCAAATTCCACACATTATATCTCTGAAACAATACATGTGAGTAACTCATTTTTTTTCTGGAAAAATATCTGTTCTTTCTTTTATCGTATAAACTTTTACAAACCATAATATTGGTATGTATTTATTTGAGAGAGTAATAAATTTATGTGATTAACTTACCAAACAGCTAAAATTTCCTGGTTCATTAGTTGAGCCTTCCTTTTTAGAAATGTTCAGTTCAGACACCGATTTTGCTCTTCTCTTGTTCCGTCTTTTTAAAACCTTGCTCTCCTTTGCTTTTCTGTCTCCAAGTAAAATTATCTTCATGTCAGCTAACTTTTGTGCATTTATCGCAGTTTCTATGATACACAGTTCAAGTTCAAGCATTGTTTTGACTCTACCCATGCGGCCATCTTTAAAATTACCACTGATTCATGGACTGCTATTTCAGCAATCCTACGATCGCTTCCAAATAAGAGAATTCATTTACTCATTGGCATTTTGTGGGAAAGCTCCAAGGCAGCGGTTTAGTAACTGAGGATGAGATAAAGCATTGAAAATTGGCTGTATAACATCCACAACAGCTGGTGGCAAACTGGATTTAAGGTGAAAAGAGTCGATTGTTCCCTTTGCAATTGCTTGATCATATTTGCACCATACCGTTTCACCAGCTGGGCAGAAGCTATACAGAGGTTCGTCATCAGTTGAACGCGTATATCTCTAATATTATAAAAGGAACTGTTTGTTTCTCACACGCAAAGTCTTGACGAATCTATGGCACTTACAGTAATGGGATTTGGCACACAGATAGTCCAATTTTTTTGCAATTTTAGGGTCGCGGCGAATTTTAAAATTCAATCTAGAACATTTTTAAAAGAATTTAATGCAATTTAATTATTATTGTTTTCTTTGGAATGGCAACAGCATAAAACATCATATTCTAAATTTATTTTTTCCGTTTCCATTTTGTGCAGAGGAATGATTTTCTAGCAGACAATAAAAAACAATTTTTTTCTATCTCCTAGACCGTTAAAGAAAAAGTAAAAATATCAACGGATTTGAAATCTGCGGAAAATTTCACTTTAGATCGATAGCTAAAAATATGATTTCTCTCTATATTAAAAAAAAGTTACCGCCGTCACCGCCGAAAATTGTGTTGTTTAGCTCGATTCTTAGACGGTTTACCTAGAAAGTTCGGATCACAAAAACATGAAATTAACGTAGTTTGTTCTTGATCGTGTTCCTTGGACAATTTTAAAGATCTTTTTCCAATGCGGTTATTAGTTTAGGGTTTATTAAGTGTCAACATTGAAAAAGCGAAATTTCTTATGCGAGTGAGCAAAACACATGCAAATTTTCAGACTTAAGCCGTAAGTTTTTTTTTTAAGAGTGCCTCTCAACGTAAATTTTTGCAGCTCATCGAGTTTCTTTAGAAATTTCAATTTGGTTCTTGATAATAATTTTTTGAAATTCGGGAAAAATCGGCACATTTTCGTTATTTTTTTTAAACTGTCATATCTATATCTTATTACTATAAGTTTATAATTTTGAAAATATCGCTTGAACATATCAGTCAAGTTTTGCTGTCTTTACTCTTTTTCTTGCAGCCAAGTCTCGCATGCGCGTGAGGCAAGTAACTAGATGATCGCACTCATGCTGCTGATACATCTGATTTAGCACTATCAAGGCACTCAAACGCCTTACTAGCTTATAGTCCCGCGTCTCTTTGAGTAGCAATATCGTCGTCCTCAAGAAGTTCTCTCGCACTTTGAATGAGTTCATCGTCACTGAGAATTTGGAATCCAGGGTCCGAAGAATTGCACCAGCCACTCGCCTACGTCCTCTACACTGTACTCGGAACATCTAGGAATTTTTGCTGTGGTGTTTCTAATGTTCTGAACTGACATTTTGTCCTCTTAGTTTTTATCATTCACCGATAAGCTTTAAAAATGCGAACTGTGCTGAATTCATTTTTTTTTCTCAAAGTGATCAGGATAATTGGAGTCCTTCTGTCTTTGCTACTATAAAAGGAAGTGTTTCTCTGTCTGTCTATGTACTGTGTATGCTGCTCTGACAAATCTATGGCACTTATAATAATGAAATTTGCCACACAGGTAGTCTGATTTTGTTTCAATTTTTCTATGGGATCCAATTTAAAAAATTTAATCCAGAACATTGTAAAATTTTCTGGTATTTAATTATTATTGTTTTCCTTAGAATGGCAACAGTATAAAGAGATCACAGATTCTAAAAATTATTTTTCCAAGGAACGATTTCAGCGGACGAACAAAACAAATAAACAATTTTAAACTTGGGAAAAAAAATTTATATTTGAAAACATAAAATATTTATTTAAATATTGAACTAGAACAATGTTGAAATGCAGGGTAATATCCAGTATTTGCAGACTTCAATTTAAAACATGCAATTTGAATTGGCTGAATTTTAGAGATAGTAGGTACTTAAGTTGCATGGGTATAAACATTTTATTCGTCTTCACAGCTTGATAATGTTAGAAGAGTTGTTATTGGTAGCCTTAAAAAATGTTAACTATTCGTTGATTTTTTATAGGTTTGCCTGAAGCATTTATAGATTAAAGAAATCATTTGGGAGTCATTGGTTTCTGATGATAAATCGGGTAGGAATATATCTGCACGTCTTGAAAGACCAAAGTTAAAGGAAGGACCAAAGCCAAGTTATGTATCCTTGACTGCTGGACCATCAAGAGAAAGTTCACTCAATAAAAGAAACGGGAACAGGTATCTCTTTTTAAAGGAATTTGCGAAAGTATTGAATCGCAAAAGGATTACGAGAAAGAGGACATTTTCTTCACTGGATGAACTTGGCGTTTACGTAAACTTTCAACTATTAGAGAATTTCCATTAAAAGTGACCCAATAAAATTCATAAAATACTAAATGTGATTGAAAATGTGCAGGCTACTCCTGATTCAAAGCTATCAGCTGAAATTATCTGGGATGTTTCTGAATCATTTATTGTCTCTTAATTGTGAGAAAGAAAGTTATCGCCTTCAGTTCATCTGCAAAAAGATCAATTTTTTAAATACTGAACCTAAACAGTATAAATATTCAGCTGACTCACTAATTTTTGCATCCGTATTTTATTTAATATCCTCTCAAGTATATCGTTTTGTTTGGGATTCTGGACATATAACTTTACCCCACCAGAGTACCATTTATAAATTGAGTTCCAAGGTCTCAATAAATCCACAGAATGAAATATAGGGGTATAATTTTTTATCCTATGCCAAACAAAAAGCCTCTTTTTTAAGACCACGCGAATTGTATATATCATTAATGATTGATGAAATACACATCAAACAATATTTAGATTATAAGGTGGAAATTTAGTTGGAGGTGCACAAGGTTCAGGAGAAATAGCATCAAGTGCTTTTGTTTTCATGGTGCAAAGTGTGTTCTCTAGATATAAAGATGTTGTACATGTATTGCTAAATTGTAAAATTTTAGCAGAAACATTGTTTAATGTAATTAAGAAAGTTATTTTACCTTTTGATGCAGTTTCTGACAATAACTTAATTAACAGCAAAGCAATGTTCTCGTTTTATCCGCAGCCACAATTAAGCTACGTGTACCAACATTCCATTGATTCGACACGGCCTTTGTTTTTTTGCAAATAATTCTGTCCATTTAATTAAAAGCGTTAGAAATAATTAGCTAAATATATCTAAATAATTAGCTAAATAATTAATAAAATTATCGAGCAGGCAATGTATTTCCCTGATTTGATTTAAACTCCTTTCTTACACTGAAGAAACTTTATGAAATGGAAGGGAACTTACTAAAATATGGTTTCTCTTTGAGTAGAAAAGCATTGTGGCCATCAAGTTTAGAAAGGCAAAAGGTTAATTTAGCACTGCAGGTTTTTAATGCCATATAAGTCAAAGTCTTGTTGAACTGGAACCCGTGCATAATTTAGCACATTTTGAAAGCACAGATTCATATACAGTAATATTTTGTTGGTTTGATATCGTAAATGCTAAGATCCCTTATAAAGGAAAACATTTATGGAATATTATGTGTGAGCCCTTAACGTTCAGTGAATCTGATCAAAAATTGATTTTTTTTTTTTACTAAATTCTTGCGTTGGTTAAGTTTGTGGAAAGATGAGGTGTGACGCAGGTCATTTAACTAGAGAGACACATAGGACATTAACATTGACAACTACCTGTCTAATAGAACTTACTAGATATTGCACGACACAGCTCGGCATGTCATATTTATTACTAGGGACAATTCAGACTGATGAATTAGAATTTAGGTTTGGCTGGTTTCGTCGAATGGCTGATACACACTACAATATATCTATTAGGCAGGTGTTTGAAGTGGAAAGCAAAACACGTGCTTCATCTGTATCAAAACTTTCCTTGCATTATACTTCTAATGGGAAAATAGCATTGATAGTTTTGTTAATGACCTAGACAATTCACAAAATTTCAATCATTCGAGATTTACCTGAAGTATCTGTAACAAATGCTGATATTTCAAATATCGAAGATTTGTTAACATATTTAGCCGGGTACTGTTCATATTTAGTCTTAAAAAGATTTAAATGTGAGTTGTAAATATACCACTAGACGAAAATTAATCTTTCAAATTGAATAGTATTAGTGATAGAGGAGGATTATTCTACACCCTTCAAATTCTGTTGTTAGTGTAGTTGTACATAATTACATTATTGTTCAAAAACTTGTCAGTAAGTATTAAATTGATTTTTTTTAAGTCTCAAATTAAAGACATTCGGCAGTAACATTAACTCTAGATATACTTCAAGATTAAGAAATGCATATTGAAATGTGTTTCTTTGGACATTCTTCCAAAATTATGAGTTTGATAAGATCCTCACCTGACACTTAGTTAAATAAATATTCTAAATCTAAAAAGGATAATAAAAAAGTGTTAAACAAAAGTTAATTAAAGACTGTAACAAAATAATTATTTGTAATTTTTGTACTTATACTATTGTTATTTTTTATACTCATATTGCTGTTACTATACATTGCTGTAATTTAGATGATTGTTTTATGAATAAATATATTTTGAAATTATTGGTTCAGTTTTTATTTAACAAACAAGTATCTAATACTACACTCGTGTCCATAAATTAAGGATGATTCGAAATCGCTCAGAAATCGAACTCTAAAGTAAAAATTCCTGGAGTAGAGAACATGCAATTTGGACATCGTCACAGTGGGCTTGTGTGGTGTTTTCCGACGAGTCCTGGTTTAGCTTGCATTCTGATTCACGGCGGACGTTCATATAGAGAACGCCAGGTACCCGCTACCACCAAGACAACATCATTGAAAGACAGTGCATGATTGCTGGTTTGGCTCGGAATCATACTGGGCTCCAGAATAGATCTGAATGTTCAAATCGGAACCATGAGAGGCCAAATTTATCGGGACATCATTCATGTACGTTTGTTTAGGGGTGCCATGGGCGCAGAATTTGTGTTTATGGATGACAACGCCTGTCCTCACCGTGCAAACATGATAAACGAATGCCTTGAATCTGAGGATATCACCCGTATGGAATGTCCAGCTTTCTCACCTGACTTGAATCCGATAGAGCATGTGTGGAACATGCTTGGCCGTCGAGTTTCAGCCCTTCAACCACCTCCTACATGTGTACCGGAACTTCGGAGAGCATTTGCTTGCTGAGTGGAGTGATCTTCCCAAGATCAGCTCTATAATTTGATCCTCAGCATGCCTAGGCGTTGTTCGGACTGTATTTCATCGTCTGGGAGACATACAATGTATTAACCATCATACCAGCCATGTCATGTTAAGTTTTTGTAAGGTTGATATTTTTTGTAATTGCTCCAGTGAGTAAAAATCGTAGCTTTTATGAATGGTATCATACATACACCATCTTTTTTGTTCTTTATCTTTTGTTTAATAAATGGGATTTATGAATAAGTCAAGTTTGTTTAGTTTCTGAACCTTTATTTGCCGGAGCGGGCATTATCCTTAATTTATTGGGATGAGTGTATTTACTTATGGAAAGTATTTTTGTATTTTTGTGAAATAATTTTATTATTTATATTATTTCTGATGAATGAATACATGATATGAACAGAAATATAATACTCTTATACATCGTACTTCACTAGTTTTTAATCTTATTCATTTTTAATTTCGCTACTTTTTAAGTAGTGAATTTCATAGCAGGAATATTTCAGGAATAGTTTTTTCAATAAATACTTGAATTTAAAATTTTTGGAATTGCTGAGATATTAGCCATATCTAATTTAATAATTGGTGTTACTTTAAGAAGTACTATTTTTTGGGTTTTAATAGGGCTTTTGGTATGACTAAGTATTTTTTTGTAAAATAATTTGTATTGAAGGATGAATTTAGCTCATACTGATCACATTTTTCATTACTACTACTGTTTTATGATGGATGCAATTTAATGACAACTTAAAAAATACTTAGCACAATACTTTTTCGAATTTTGAAATGTTTGCGAAGTAAAAAATCTTTATACTGCTCCATTTCAATCGTAAGTATTATTTTCGCAAAACATCGTGAATAAACAAGTTTTTTGCTTGTTCATATTTCCATACAATATATGGGTAACTTATCTATCAAATTTAATCCGTAATGAAAATTCCGTGCTGTTTAGTAAATATCCCATTAAGAATGAAAGGGTTTTCAAATTCCGAAAGTTCACACTTCCCATACAACTCCGTGCGAAGAAATTCATCGCCTTCGCAAGCAAAATCTGGGGATAGACAAATAACATCCTTGAAATATCCCACCCTCAGAACCATCTCCAAAGCCAGATAGTTTCAGCGAAATACCGAAATAAGACGATCTTAAAACCCACATAGCAAAACCTCTGCAACATAAATAACGAATCACTGAAGTCCCTCCATCGTAATAAAAAGGAACAACTAATTTTTAAGGTTCAAACCTTTTATTTAGGGATTAAAATAAGTTAATTACAGTTTATGTACATGTTTAAAATAACGATAACATATCGTTCGAGAGTAACGTCAGCGAGTAACCGCTAAGAAACGCTTCTACTGTTCTTGTGCACCCCTCACATTCCTTTCACCCCACTCTGGTCTTTGGGGAGAAAACGAACCTCTCCAACTTGAAGGTCGATGGCCCTGACGGCGTGACGTCATCATGTTAGATCGCCATCAGAACCTTACATAGTCCATACACCAGATCCCCAGTAATAACGAAAAACTCCCCTGTTTCCACCTTCTATACTGTTCAAGGACCCAAGTGTCCTTTAAAGTTCGAAACTGGACTATTTTTAATTATGTGTGTAGAATCAACACTGGAATTAAAACTGAACACAAAACATTTGCGATCATAATTACGAGTACATGGCACAAGCCGTTAAACTGTCGCTTGGTAATCATCCAAAAGCTATCGCTTTCTTTTTTATTAGTATTCTATTTTCGGTCGAAGCAGTTTCAATTTTTTTTCGCAAACGTTGCAAGTAAATAGTGATACTTTTCACACATGCGCAGTGCGCACTATGGGTGAGTGACGTCATAGATCTCGGAAAGAGAAACCAACGAATCAGCGAGCTTAAAATTGAAACAAACTAATCAGGGGGACTTGAAATTTCCCCATGTCTTCTATTCCAGGTAATGGTTGGTAATATGCAGTTTGAGGTCAGTATAACTTAGGATTGCGTTGAATGAAGACTGCGCAAAGGGTGTCATTCGAAAGCTACCTTACTACGCTACTATCACAGGTAGCGAGCTTAGCCACCACTACAAAAATCATCCCAAGATGCAGTAGTATATATGTAACAGTGTAACCCAACTCTGTCATGGAGTACTTTTGGGTAAACGAAGTTGCACTGTTTCATTACGGCTTGCTAAATCGGTGACTGACGGACGTGTTTTGAACACGCAGGAATTTACAACTTCGATGGATGGTCCACGATGTATAGTTGAATCTCCAATGCGATGCTAATCACTTTCAACAACACCTGAGTCTCTTTGATAGCAGATACTGTTCATCTACCACCACGGCCTTACTCCATTCATTGCTGCTCAGCCTTCACTTTACAAGGGCACTCACACTCGGCTGCTGAAAGACTACATGACAACATGGCTACACATGACTATTACAACTGTGAACTAAATACAGCTCTCAATTTCACGCAAATGGCAACCATTCTAGTCATAGCATCATCTATCGAATTGCAGCTACCGCGTTAAATTCTATAGAGGGAGTATTGTAGCTAGCTTATCCACCACTACAAACATTAGCTTACAATGCAGTAGTATGTATAAAAGTGTAACCCAACTTTCCCATGAAGTATTTTTTGATCAAAACTAACACATCAGGATTCACGTGATTAAGTTGTATATTTTTTTTGTGGCGACCTCCCCTGTCATATGTAGTACAACTAACTTTTCTATCACTCAACTGCGAATGCGGGAAATATTCTACTCTCAAAACTTTGAGAGGAACTAACGCAAAATCCTGTTTCTGTAGCTTTCCTTTGTCCAACCTCGTCGCGAGATTATTTATTAGTCCAATATTTTATTAAATAAATTTAGAAATTGTTTTATTATTATTTTGAAGGTAACGCGAAAACAACCAGTCTTACATATACCTAATTATAGGTTGGACTATTTGTTTTGTGAATAACAAGTCATAACACAGACATCATTACACAAACAGTTTATTTAGACATAATTACACAGCATAAATCACCATGGGAAGAGAAAATGTCCAAAAGCATTTAGTTTTCCTTGTTGACAACTTCCTTGACTTTCTCCTTGATGTCGTCGAAGACGCGACCCAAGTCCTCCTTGTAATCCCGGAAGAATTCCAAGGCTTCTTCGGCCACTTCCTTGCTCACGCGCTTAGAATCCTTGATAAACTGTAGGAAAAGAATAATTACTATTAATAATTTATTGTAACAATCAATTATTTCCTCCACGCATAAATTTTTCAATAAATACACAAATAAATAAAATTGAAAATCGGCTTGCATTAGATTTAATCAATCTCGATTACTTAAGGGATTCTTAAAAACTGGTTATCCTGCCATAAATGAATACATACAAAATAAGGTATTAGCAACTCCCTCGTTTCCTCAAGTGAGCAAAAAAAACACATTGAAACTATATTAATACAGTTGTACTAAAAGCAGAAGGCATAGTTAAATATAATTCATAATAGTAAAAATCTTTTGAAAGATAGTATGCTTTATAATTAAAAAGACCAATGATAACAAAGACCAACTGAACGGAAATTAAAAAAACATTCCGAATAAATTATAGAAGTAAAAAGAAGCGAGAAACGTAAATTTAAATTTCTCGAGGGCTGCTATTAGGCTAAGAAAATGGGGCTGCACAGTCTGCCACAATTTGTGACAAAAAGCTCGCTAAAAGCTTTGCCCCAATAGAGTCTTGATACTACGAGAACGGTAGCTAAAATTTACGCGTACCAACACGTCTATAGCGTCAATTAAATTGATCTGGTTAGGTTACTAACTAGTCAGAAATTTAAAAACATGTATTTAGCTACTTTTTGTATATTTAGTTCCCTTTCCGAAACTGTGCATTCGTGGAAATAAATATATAGAACTCAAGTTTCTTTATTTAAAAAGCCACTATTACCATAAAGAATTTTTTTTTCTTAAAAGATTTTAAGAAAGACATTTTTTTTAAATAGAATAAATTTAAAGATCCGGAATCTATATTTATGGTAAGACAAAGTATTTGACTCCATTTGTATTCAGAAAGAAAATATCATCAGACTTCTTATAGACAGTGTCTACGGACCGAAAGAAAGGCATCTATAAATAATTGTGAGAGAGCACTTATTTACCTCATCGGCGATCTTCCTGATGTTTTCAGCCTTTGTCTTTCCCTTCTCGAGTCCCTTCTCGTATTGTTCCTTTGCCCATTCTCCGAACTTGACGAACTTTTCCTTCAATTCGATTTGCAAGTCCTTGAAGTAGTTCTTGATCTTCTCGTACACCTCCTTGATGGACCTCTCTTCTCTTTCTCGTTTAAGGAGATCTCGGACCTTTTCCTTCACTTGCTCGTAGAGTGAACCCAAATCCTCTTTGTAAGGTCTCAAGAAAACCAGGGCTTCCTCTGCAACGTTCCTGACACCATCCCTGCTGTCATCGATGAACTGCAAATATAAACAAAAACAATAACATGAGATAATCTGTTTTTGAGTGCATGCATATAACATAACAAACTACTTAAATGTATCTCCATTGTTTCGAAACCCTTTACACCCTCAGGCACGAGACGACATAGTTCGCACACTTAGTAATCCTTGGACTTTAATTTAATTTATATATATTTTTTAATTTCTTTTGTTAGTAAAAGAAAGTGCATTTTGACATTGAACTAAATGAAACGAAAGAGATGCAAATTTTCACTTTTAAAAAGATCATAATTGACAATTTTCTCATATGAGGGGTACTTACCTATAGACACCGCAAAATCATTCTTTGTTTCAGAACAACCTTTGAGACCCTATCTAATAGTAGTGCTACTCAAATTTTCAATTGCATACAGAATATCCAAATTCTGAAAACGTATTGTCCTTAAGAACTCGTGTTCTTTCAGAAAATGTATTTCATGGAAAGAATCAGAAAGACCTATGTTTTGTGCACTTTAAAAAAGAAGTTTCATTGAGTTCCACTTAAAATGCTTCCCATAATCTAAAAGTCGATGCTTTTATCAGAGGTACAATTTATATCTAAGAATCTAATACTTACTTTCTGAGCAATCTCTCTGATATTCTCAAGCCTGGTCTTTCCCTTTTCGAGTCCCTTTCCATACTTTTCCTTGACCCACTCTCCGAACTTGATGAACTTCTCCTTCAGTTCGATGTTAAGGTCCTTGAAGTAGTTCTTGATCCTGTCGTACACCTCCTTGACGGACCTGGTCTCTTTGTCTCCAAGGACTCGGTCGATCCAGTCCAAGATCTTTCCCTTACCCTTCTCGCCTTTCTCCTTCAGAGCGTTGATCAGTTGGTTGGCGAACTACAGAAAATAAAAAGTATACGTTTCAGAACTCAGTTACTGCTGATAGGAAACACGTATGAAGTCAGTACCTGCTATATGGTCACCCTCTTATAATGTCACCACGCTTACATGGTCAGTTTTCTAAGGTCCTGTCTAACTTAATAGGGAACATGTGTTAAAGCGCACCGCTTATATAGTCATTTTATGTTCCTAGTCATCGGATATATGGTCGCTGTTTTTTTTTTTTTTTTTTTTTTAAATATTAATTGTTGTAACATTTTTTGAGGAGCAACACAGAGAATGACCAGACGAAAAAAAATCGTGTGACCCTGGAGAGGACCTGAATTTACGCCTTTACTTCTCTCCCCTTACCCCATTTCTCTTTTGCGTTGAATCATGGTCGGCGTTACCCACTCCCCAATTCTTCTTCTCCAAGCACAACAGGTGGACATCTTCTGTTTATTGGTTGAAGTTATCTCTCCCTGTTTGAAGAGTACGTTTAAATTTAAATGAAAAGAGCGAAGGAAAATTTTGTTTCATTTTGATCATACGGGACGAATAAAAATGTTTATTTATGTTAAAAAATTTAATTTGTTTTTTTAGTCTGCTGACAAATTGTTCCTCTGCGCAAAAAAAAAAAAAAAACGGAAACGAAAAAATAAATTTAGAATCTGCGATCTTTTATGCTGTTGCCATTATAAAGAAAACAATAGTAATTGAATTCCATTAAATTCATTTAAAATGTTCTAGATTGAATTTTAAGATTCGCCGAGACCCAAAAATTGCAAAAAATTCGGACCACTCGTGTGCCAAATTCCATTATTGTAAATGCCGTAGATTCGTCGCGACTGTGATTACGAAAAACAGAAAGAAAAACAAACATTTCCTTTTATATTAGTAAAGAAAAGTGCACTGAATACGGATGCACGTACGTATGCGTACTGTAGTTTTTAATTCATGAATTAATTTTTTATATGTTCTTTAAAGTTTAATTATTTGTTTATTAGCGCTATATTTTTTCTGATAGGTGAATATAATCCAGCCATAATTAAATAGTTTAGGATTGTTCCGCATATATGGTCACCCCGCTTATAGGGCCTGATTTTTGTGGACCGCTGAGCTGACCATACAACCGATACTGACTGTACTAAGTTCTACTTTGCAGATGAAGATTTAGGTTTTATACATACTTCGCTTCCCTTTCCGAAGAGCTTCTCAACTTTCTCTTTGAGAGTATCAGCGTCGAGCTTTGACTTCAACTGGAAATAGAAAAAAATCCTCCTTAACATCATATGCATGTTTTTGTTTGTTCCCCCATTTAACCCTCCAAAGGATTTCGTTGGGATATCTTGTACACCAAGATCAGACAAATTTAGCTAATGACGAGGTATCAAGATTTTTGTAGGATGACGATGTTAAAATCTGGTCAACACTCTTCTAATGACGAGATATCTCGTCCATCAATGTCTAATAAATGATGTAAGGATGAGATATGTCCTTGAGACAACCACCACTAGAAGGGTTAACTATAATAAGTATTATATTTTAAGAATTCGAATCATTCCTTTCACAGCTGGATTATATATTGAAAACTTCCAAGCATAACTGTGTAACAATTTCATATTGAAGCAATGATATAATTAACTAGGGGGCCCGCCCCCTGCTCGCAAACGCTCGCCAACCCCCGGAGGATTGCTTCACAATTCTCATTGGTTCGCTGCGCGAACCTATGCTCGCTTCGCTCGCATCAATGAAGACACGTGTCCTAGCAGAAGGGATTGATTACAAAATATGATATTCCAAAAAAATATTTTTCAAATCTAAATTTGTTGTATTACATAAAAGGGTGGAGTGGTCGTTCACGGTAAGAAGGCGATTTGTCGCCAAATATGGTAACCTTCACCTTTTGCGGATTTTCTTCACATCTGCCGTTTTTGTTATGCCAACCCTATCTGCTGTTACGGAATTCGGCCGCCATCGTGATTGGGCGACAAAAATTAGCTGGCGACAAACGTCTTACCGTGAACGACCACTCCACCCATAAAAGATATATACAGTACCTCTGGAATCAGAATTTAAATGAAAACTTTGAGCAAATTTTTACTCGCAATGTGAACGCTGCTTTGGAAATTGAATACCCAGCATGTTGTATGTGTGTACATTTCCCCAGTACTCGAGCCACCCATACACTTTTTGACTGAGTTTGTTGTCGAAAGTTGTAGTGCACGCGTCTTGTTGTATTATAATTGTTAGCCTTGAAAAGGACCGTTTTTTTAAATAGCCCTGAAAAGATCCTCCGCTTTCTTAGATTTCTATTACAAACCACAACAGTTCGTCTAAAATTCATTTTTTTCAATAAAAATTCATCCGATAACGCAAAAGATTCAAATGAGGCGCGAGGCTCCTAGTAAACAAACAATCGCACAATGTTGCCAAAACGCGGTAACAAATAACGTCTTTTTTGCGTGCCACGTAAGAGAAATATATATATAGATGTCTCACTCACTGAATAAAGACCGGCACCGTCAACATGACTTTTGATATTGTTAACCTTTACTCATCAAGAACATTATTAGAAAGAGTTAGCTAGCGAAGGTGTGTGCGTGTCGGGGGATCAGAAAGAGATCGGGTATTTTAGATGTTTCTGGAAGCATGTAAAATCCGTGTGTCTCCACGATGTAAATAACAGTTAAATAAATAATTTTTAGACGTAAAAAGGAGAGAATCTTTTACTTGTTCGCCAGCTTCAACGAGCGATTCTCTAAGACAGACTTACAGTGTCATATTAGCATTCATAGATGTAGTTGCACTACATATTTTAATAGCTTTCAAAGCCATAAACTAAAACTGAGAAAATTATGTATGCAGTAAATTTTTTTTTTCAAGCACCTAAACATAGATATTTGTGAGTTTACGAAATTTTTACTTACAAGGTTCCTCAGTTTGTTGAAAATCTCGAAGATAGATTCAGCATGAGCAACCCTACGATATAGATAATTGAATTAATGAGGATAATGTGATTAATAAAGACAATTCATAATATATTTTTAAGAGTAACTAATTAAGATGGAATATGCTCTTTTTATAATTGAACTACATTGACATATACGCCTAAAATGATAATGCAAAAATAATTATATCTATTTTAAAGTGTCCGCTTACTACGTACAAATTACAAAAGTCCTACGTAGTGTTTTAAGTGCATTCAAACCAACCAATTTTTAATTTTAACTTTCCGTTTCATATTTATGTAATTAATGTTAAAAAAATAGCAGCAAATAATGAATCCTCGTAAGTGAATCTATTTAAATAATGTTATGTTCGTACGAATCACAAAGAAATATCGATTGCAATCTATAATATATGAGTGTAGTAAAAAATATTTTTTTAATTGATAATCTTGACATAAGTGGTGAAGATTATTTTATTTACTACTTTTACAGGTTCTGCGTTATGAGCAATGTTCATAATTGTTCACAACTTTCTCGATTTTTCATTTCGCAGCATGTCAAATTTCTTACTACGCGACATTAAAAATATTTTTTCTCTTTCGTATTTGTAAGAACAGAATTTGGTACATAAATTATGGGAATTATAGTTCAGGAGATTATGATTTTTACTTCATAATTCATGTAATCGGAATGCTAAGGTTGTTAGGAAGCATAATGAAATATGCTTTGAATAAATTTAAATCCTGCTATCAGTAGTTTTTGTTACATGCGTAATTTATTAAGTTTTTTCGAATTTGACCTAAGCGTTTGAATAGAGAAGCATTGAGCATAGTCCCTACTCTCTCTTTTCCTTTCCGGAAAGTTTGTCGAGGATCTTCTGCCAGTAGTCCTTTGCCTTCTCCTTCAGCTGAGCGATGAGTTCCTTGGCACGGTTGCCCATGTCCACCTTCAAGTCTTTCAACTTTTCGCGGATCTCCCTCAGCTAGAAATAGATATTGCATTTCAATAATTGAGTAAACGAATGAATAAATACACTCTATAACAAAAAAAATCAACGCAATAAGAAGGTGCGTTGATTTAAGAATTTCGAATAAGAGAGCCTTTATTTTAAGAATTACAGTGGTGCCGGGCTTGAGCCACTTGGAACGGCGCTGACTGGGTACGTATAGTCTTTAGTGACGAGTCTTGTTTCCAACTGTGTCCTGACGACAAACGCAGATGTGACTGGAAACGTCCAGGGAAGCGTGGGGATCCTTCCCTTAATATCTCACGCCACACATGCCCACAACAGGGCGTCATGGTTTGGGGTGCCATCTCCTTTGATAGCCAGACCCCGTTGGTAGTCATCTATGGCACAGTTACAGCACAGCGGTACATGACGACATTCTACGACCGATTGGGTTACCGTTCCTTTTGCGACACCCCGAACTTGCTTTTCAACAAGATAATGCCCGGCCGCACACAGTAGGTATTACTATGAATTGTCTTCAAGCTTTCCCAACACTTCCTTGGCCAGCAAGGTCACCTGATCTCTCTTCCATAAAAAAACATTTGGGACTTTATGGTAAGGGTAACCATCCCGAAGTGTTGACCATCCAGCCCGACAGTTGGAGACGGCAAGAAATTCCACAGGACACCTTCCGGGAGCTTTTTCAGTGTATGCCACACCGGATGGCGCATCCAGGCTAGAGGAGTACCAACGCCTTATTGACTTCCTCCCTTTGTAACGGTCAAACTCTGAAATAAATCATTCAATTGCTCTGAAATTTTAATAGTTTGTTTTTCTATGAATGTTTTTCACATCCGCCCATTTTTATCGCAAGTGGACAACTACTTCTTGGTGCATCGATTTTTTTTTTGTTATAGAGTATATTTGTTTTCAAGATGCAATTGCATGTTGAAACATCGCACATGAAGATGAAACACTTTGTGTTACCTTTACGAGGGTGTCTTCCTTGACGACTTTTCCGTTTTCGATGGCGTCCTTGACCTTCTCCAAGATTTCGTCGAAGCGTTCCTTCAGCTTCTTTCCAAGTTCGGTCTTGATGTCGTCACTGCGTTCAAGAGAAAACACCTGATTAAAATTTCATAAAGAAAGTTTACATTTTTTTTTTGGGGGGGGGATGTTATTAACCTCCCAATGCTTTTGACGAGATAACTCGTCCAACACGATATGAACCCATTTGCTAATAGCAAGATGTGTAGTCATCAAGATACTTCCGATTGTATATCCGATCGATATCTGATAATTTTCTTCTAATGTTTAGATATCTCGTCCAACAAGATCTGCAAATAGTTTTGCTAATGACGAGATACGTCGTCAAGACAACCGCCAGGAGGGTTTATTTTTCAAGCTTGCACATTCTCAAACATCCAAACCAATTCGTAATCCCTGTTGCAGAAAATGAGGATTTGGATGATTTCAGAACATTAGTCATCTGTGATCTTTATCAGCCATGTATTTCGTTTTACTCGATTAGAATTAATGCTCGAATTTGAGTTCGTCTGTACGTACATACTTACTTTTTGCTTTTTTTTTTATCTTAAAACATTCCTTACTTGTCAAAGTCTACAGCGGCTCGTTTGCTTGGGTGAAGTCGGTCCAAAATCTTTCTCCAGAAAGTGGAAGCTTTATCCTTCAAATTTGAAATCATTTCCTTGGCTTTGCTACCAATGTCGACGTTCTTGTTCTTCATCTGTTCACGGAGATCCTTCAGCTGAAAGCAAAATAATTCCACAACATGTAGTTTTTATTCAACTGTCTTAAACACATTTAACAATTAAACCCTCTAAGTGTTGAGGACCTTCTAATCAGAAGTGAAATTAGAAAGAGAATTCTTGCACATTTTGCTACAAGTGACACTTGGCTTCGGTACTACTATTCCATACGCCGAATAGTCTATTAGCCAGGCCCCTCAGCCTCCTTTAGTTCCCCTAACTAACCCCGGGAGCAGAAATTGCTTAAAACTGCGCCCTACGTCGTAGAACAAAGTCTTAGAAGAACGATTTATCCTTAATTTTATCAACATTTTGGCCGGTTTTTTTTACTCATAAGTTACGATGTTCTACAGTTCAAAGCGCGCTCCTTTCCTTTTTCTTCTCTAGCTACCAAACAAAATCCCTACACCGCCATAAATTGCCACTAACACTTTATAAATAACACATCTTCTCTATCAATGATAAAATATTTAACTACAAAAGTTATCGACAGAATTGCAAATTCTAAAAGTATACCTAGGTTTTAAATAAAGTAAGCTAATTAATTTTGATGGTTTATCATTAATATGAAAAACATATTTAGCCGATATTTGTGTTTTACTTCCTGTTTTTGATTTTACTACAGTTTTCAATATTCGGACAAAATGTCTGCAGAACAATTACAATTGCTTGGATTTGTGTTGCAGAACACTAAATATATTTCTTTATATGGGTAACTAATTAACCCCAACACACACTCGGGCACAGGGTTCATGGCACATGAGTACGGTCTTCAAGGACTCTAGTACTCTAGTGATCTTTTTTCTTTCCTAGTGGGTTTGCTGTCTTTAGTAAAAACGGGGATCACACTCCTTTGATGCCCAAGAGATCTTTTTCAGCTTTCATCCCATTTCTCACCCCAATCCCTATTTGTTTTCATTTTCTCTACACTTTTTGCTTGATATTGTCTCGTGTTTGGGCGCAGTTTGGCTAAGTATGACCCCTTAGTCATAAAACCCCAAAACAACCCACCTTTAGTCAGGTAGATTCATAGTGGCTAGTTTACTCGTTTTCTTTAAGAGAAAATTTTATAAGGGACTCTTAAGAAGAGCGTTGTTATTTTTACCGAATTTGGGGGGGGAAAAAACGAAATTTCTTTGAAGTTCATACTAAGTAAACTGGAGGTTCAAGGGAGGAATAATACTTCTCACGAGTTTAGGGCAGCTTAGCTAAATATGACCCTTTAGCAATAGAACCTAACCAACTAACCAACTAAATGAGTGCGTTAACTACTAGGTCACTAAAGCGGTGGATTTTAATCTAAAAATTATACTTGAAAAGTCAAGTAAATTCAGTTTTTTTACCTTTTGGATGAAGTCACCCTTGACAACCTTGCGGTTCTTGAAGGCATCCCTGATTTTTTCAAGCATCTCATTGAATCGGTTCTGCAATCCGGTCTTGATGTCTTCTCTGGAAACAAAAATTGTTATCGTTTATCTATTCCGTCGCCCAATCCCAGCGAACCAACGAGGTTCATTAAAATAATAACTTTTTTTCTTCCGAGCATTAAAGTATATATACGTTCAAGTTCAAATTTCAACACGTTTAAAATCAAAACGTTAAAGTAACGAGGTACTATAATAGCAAAATACTCATAACGAAAATACTTTAATACTCCTGGTGGCCGTCTTGGTGTAGTGTCTTTTCATTAGCAAAACCTGACCAGATCTTGATGGACGAGATATCTCATTATTAGAAGAAAACTGGCCAGATTTTGACCTCGTTATCATTTAAAAATTGTAATATCTTGACGAGTTATCAAGTCATTAACAAAATCGGTCATATGTCAAAACCACTTTAAAGGATAATAAACACAATGACGTAACATCCGGACAGAAGACCATTGCTCTGCTCATTGCTAAGTAAGCATGACAGAGGTGTATTTTCCAAATTCACATTCACGCTCTCCTACAGCGCCCTCTCCTTGAAAGAAATTTGACAAGAATATTAATCAATTCCTGCAGTCTACATTCAATTTCTTCCAATCGTTATGACCCATGAATCTACAAAAGGAAGCTTTAACCTCGTGGTAAGCCTTTTGTTTTTGTTTTTTCAAAACAAAATAAAAGTAATTTTATGATTTCTTGAAGTATCCCTCCTAGCGGTTGTCACAAAGAGGTATCCCGTCATTTACAAAACTGAAAAATCTGGATGAATGAGATATCTCGTCATTAGAAGTAAACTTACAAGATTTAATCTAGTCATCGTTAAACAAATCGGTAATATCTTGATGACGATATATCTCGACATTAGAAAAATTGGTCTGATCTTGATGAACGACATATCTTGTAGAAACTACAGGGTTATTTTTTGAGGACCAGGTTTATCTCGAGACCAAAAAGGTTAAGAAAAGTGGAACCACATGTTGTGGCTGAAATCTGAAGCTAGTAAAAAAAAGGTCTTACTCATCAGATGAAAGAGTTGATTCCTGAGGCTTTAGCTTGTCCAAGATCTTCTGCCAGTAGTCCCTGGCCTTCTCCTTCAGCTTCTCAATGAGTTCCTTTGCCTTGTCTCCCAAGTCGACTTTCATGTCCTTCAACTTCTGGCGGAGCTCCCTCAACTGAAATGACGAGTTTCAATTGGTGAGTGTTTCTAAACGCTTTATTTTGACAATTGTGTAGGTAATTATTTTGATATATTCATCACTTCTTCTTACACTATCTGTTGCACTTTTTTTTTATCCAAAACTTCTAAAATATTTAGAATGTTCAGCTTAAAGAGAGAATCGGTTGAAGCAGTTAAATACTTAATCATCACTAACCTATTTCTCCCTTATAGAAAACCAGGATTATATATTTCTAATACTGAGAATACCTTCTACTAAATTATAATAATATATCTAATGTATGCTGCTTTGAAAATATGATACTGAAAGCAATGATACTAATTGCAACGCTATAATTATACTGTGGTCTATAGAATTTGTCTGAGTTGTGAGGATAAGTAAGATAACGTTTTCTTGCAATTTGTCTTTGAAATTTCTCAATGATTGATGGTCAGAAATTCTTCGTTGTGGAATGTTATCGAAGTTCTCATGAAAAAGATACAAACAACTTTGTCTAGAGTAGTATTACCTTCTCGAGAGTGTCCTCCTTGACCACCTTTCCATTCTCGATAGCGTCCTTGAGCTTCTCCAAGATCTGGTCGAAGTGTTCCTTCAGCTTCTTGCCCAATTCAGTCTTAGGGTCGTCACTGGAAAAACGAAACGAACTAGTTGTTTTTTCAAAGCCTTTCGAGTACAATTTTATGGAATTATGTAGTAAGCTACAAACTCATAATTAAGGGCTTCATTTATTAACATATATTTCAAAGCGGAATTGTTTAACTAATGATGTTTTCTACAGTCACATAATAATTTACTGCTCAAGGAACACAGTTTCTCACTTTTAACGTATGAGAGGAATTTGAAGATTTTCAGTGTAAACAATCAAATCAGAAATTGAAATATCTGAAAATGGATAAAGAACAATCTATAGTATAAATGCTTTAGCTTTAACCCATGATTTCGTCCCTACACTTGTAGAAAACAAACCAAACGGGAGGTCTGTTTTTTTAGGAGGGGGGGGGAAGGGCCTCAAACTCTTATGTAAATTCAATAGGTAGCAACAAAAATAAAATATGACACAGCTTTCAAGCGAAAATTTCTAACATGCTTTGGAAGGTATGAACCAAAAATAGTGAGGAAATTTTACTCGTCAGCGAAAGCAGTTGATTCCTGGGGCTTTAGTTTGTCCAAGATCTTTTGCCAGTAGTCCTTTGCCTTCTCCTTCAGCTTCTCGATGAGTTCCTTTGCCCTGTCTCCCAAGTCGATTTTCAAGTCCTTCAACTTCTGGCGGATTTCCTTGGCCTTTGAAAACATACAAGATTCAGTAAACGGTGTCATGGAAATGCTATTGTAGGCATTTAACAACCAAGTTCCTTTTAAATAGGCACATAGTAAAAAGTTACCTTCTCAATGTAGTCCTCTCGGAGGCCTTTTCCGTTCTCGATGGCATCCTTGATCTTGTTCAAGATCTCATCCAAACGTTCCTTCAGCTTTCTGCCGATTTCAGATGTGTCATCACTAAATGAAGAAGAGAATGAAATGAAGAAAAATATAGAGAATCACTATATTTTAACTCTACTGGGGGTTGCATCAACGATGAATCTCGAGAAACGTGCAAAGCTGACTAGAACTTCATGAGCGAGATATATAGTCAGTAGAAGAAAACTGAACAGATCTTAATCACATCATCATAAACAAATCGGTAATCTTAATGACGAGATAACTCGTCATTTTCAAAATCTCTCTGATCTTGATGGACGAGATATGTCGTCGAAATCACTTGAAGGGTTAGTAACATTGTAACTGGTGATATCGTTACATTAATGACAACAATTTTTAAATCCACAACAAAATTTCGTTGGACCTTAAATGCTTCTCCATTATAAAGAAAAGATAATCGGGAATTTTCTCCTTCGAGAAATGTATTTTTTTGATAAATAAACAAAAATAATATAAATTTTTTTGGCATTTACAGCTTCTACAAAAACATAACTATCAATTCAGAACATCCTTTGCATTTATATACTAAAATTATAAAGTATTTAACAGTGTATAAGATTCTACGTATTAATTTCATTGGTTTAAACTTCATATCATTTCTAAATGCATACTCGACAACTGCTACGGAATGTCCATGACTTCTACGTTTGCCCTGAACTGACTACAAATCACAGATAACATACCCATATGCACGGAAGTTTTTAGTAGAATTGTTATGTAACTATTAGAGCTTTCATTCTATAAATATTTGATTCCAGTCCTTAAATCATATTTGGTTTTGTCTTTTATCTGTTAAATAAATTGAAATATCTGAAGAAAAAAACTACGGAACGCACAAGGTTTCTACGTTTGCCAACAGCTCACTACGAATAACAGATAAGGTAATAAAACTACTGGAGAATATTTTAAACTTTTTGATTGCATACGAGTCTAAATTGTGACAGTAAATACTCCTATTTATTTTCTTTTGTTTATAAAATCAAATTGAAATATCCGAAAATGTCCGAATGTAGAGTAGTCCTTAATTTAGCTGCCTTAGAATTTACACAGGTCCATTACCCGAGTTCAAGACGAAAAAAATTTAAGTCTATTTAGCTAAACTTCAATCTCTTATATTTGTTATGTTTGTGTATGCCATGAAGAGAGAAAAGGCTTATCACAGTTTTTCTTCGTGGTATAATTCGTAACATCAAAAGAAGATTCCGAAACTGGTAGTAAAATCTTACTCAGCAAAAAGAGTTGATTCCTGGGGCTTTAGTTTGTCCAAGATCTTTTGCCAGTAGTCCTTGGCCTTCTCCTTCAGCTTCTCGATGAGTTCCTTTGCCCTGTCTCCCAAGTCGATTTTCAAGTCCTTCAACTTCTGGCGGATTTCCTTGGCCTTTCAAAATATATAAGATTCAGTAAATGGTGTCATGAAAATGCAATTGTAGGCATTTAAGAACCAAGTTCCTTTTAAATAGTCGCATAGTAAAAAGTTACCTTCTCAATGTAGTCCTCTCGAAGGCCTTTTCCGTTCTCGATGGCATCCTTGATCTTGTTTAAGATCTCGTCCAAACGTTCCTTCAGCTTTCTGCCGATTTCAGATGTGTCATCACTAAAATATGAATTGTTTTGTTTAGTTTAAAGGGTATTCATTATCCTGCATACAATTGAAACAAACATTTTTGGTCCCACTATATTGTAACCCTCCTGCGGGTTGTCTCAACGATGAATCTCGAGAAACGTACAAAGCTGACTTGAAGCTTATTAGTGAGATATCTCATCAGTAGAAGAAAACTGACCAGATCTGGATCACGCCATCATAGAAACCTTTATCACATCATCGGTGTCTGGTTATAATGACGAGATAACTCGTCATTTGCTAAATCTCTCTTAAATTGATGGACGAGATATGTCTTCGAAACCACTTGAAGGGTTAGTAACATTATTATTGGTGAAATCGTTACATTAATAACAACAATTTTGAAATCCACACTAAAATTTTGTTGAACCTGAAATGTTTCTCCATTAAAAGTGAAAGAGAATAGAGAATTTTCTCTTTCAAGAAAGGTATTTATTTTATAAATAATTCAAATTACTGCAGATTTTTGTTGCGTTTTAATGTGTCTGCAAGAGCATAACTAGCATTCTGGTCGGAGGTATGTGCTCTTCAGTTCAACCTTACAAATCGGTGTTGTTAAAGCATGAGACGGATAGAACCCTATGAACATTTTTTAGTTCTATCATTTATAGACGGGCTCAAGTTAAGACTTGGGTAAAATTTCCACACGGCCATCTATTTCGTACTTCAATGACCTCCATCAATGTGACTTACATGAGTCTTTACGCACTGTCATGGTTCTGATGCCTGAACTATTCTACGAATCCTTGTATGGGTGGATTGGGGCGTAGGAAAAAAGAAGACATTATGCAGAAATAAAAGTTTTCACTTACTCAGCTTTGAAGACTAACTCCTCGAATTCTTCAACTGGGTATTCCACGGCTGTAAGAAATTATACAAGTAAATAACATTTTCTGTTGTAGTAAATTTGATGAAATATTTGCCGTTTTTGATTTGCAATGAGAAATTTGCCTTTTATGGACCGCTTTTCCTAACAATTGTGACAAAATAATAAAAGCAATTTGTGAAGTGTGGCTATATTTCGTTGATGAAAAAATTTGTAATTAGCTTTTTTTTCTGTTTCCTTCCAGTTAGATTCAGGAAATGGAAATTCAGGAAAGTTAAAACGATTCAAGTTGGCCTGAGTTGCAATGTGGACTATTAGGCTTCGGCAGAAATAGTGAACAACTGCTCTCGGGATGTTTTGAAAGTTATGAGAGTGGTCATTTTAATTTTAATACATTGGGAAATAATTAGAATAACATTCTCTAACTCTATGAGTTGCTTTTCACTTAGTAAAGTTTTAAAAGCGTATTTCACATAATAACATTATGCTCAGTTCCTCTTTTTAATTCCAGTCATGACACATTTATCCTTATTTACTAAAGAGGTTATTTTAATTATTCCATATTCAAAGTCAATTAGTAACATTCGCCAACTAATTCTAGGTCCGTTATGTTTTTATAACATTCAAAATCTAAAATTTCAGAATACCGACATTGAAATTCCGAAATATAAAATTATTTCTAGTTATAGTATGTGTTCAATACCTCTGTCTCTCTCTCTCTCTCTCTCTCTCTCTCTCTCTCTCTCTCTCAAACACACTCCATGTTTTAAAAAATATTCAAAAAATAAATATCTCCTTTGAAAATTATAATAAAAAACAGTGTGTATTAACTATGTCCTAAATTATCTTTCATTATTTAATGATACATTTACTATTTATCGTTATTTGGGAATTACATCTTTATCATCGAAAGATAAGTCAGACTAAATCAAATTTTTCTACGAAATTATATTTCCCAAAGAGTTAAGATTTTAATCAACAGTGGACCGATTGCTTATATTATTTTTCTACAGTGGTTTTTTATAATGCTACACTATTTTAACATTTTTATAAATTTTTAAACAATAAAACAATCCCGAAATTAATAATTGGATATCTACGAAAGGAATTTTCGATGCAAACACATACAGAAAAGACGCTCTACAAGAAAAACACTATCGCTATCTACACACATCGTGTTACAGAGACATCTTATTCATTTGTAGTGTTCTATGAATGCTGTTTAGTGTTAAGTATCCATGTGAACATATTATTAATGGATTTCTTCAAAATATATCGGTATTCTTTGATATTATTTGTTGTATGAAAGAATGTTTAAGATCATAACCTATACTGACATTACTAATTTCTTTGTGATAGCAAGGGCAACGGTAATTCGGTTGATAGAGTAGCGGGTTAATAACCAGAGGGTTGAGAGTTCGAAACTCAGTGCAACCAAGGAGTGTCGTGTATGTGGGGGCTGGTGCAGTTAAATCTGTCTTTGCCTCACTTTGGCGTGCTGTGTAAAATTGGAGAGTGGGGTGCCAGCTCATGCGTTGTTGACAATTGTCCTGTGACCGTGGTTTAAAACTACAAGGTGTTATCCTCCGATCTTTCCTTTCGGGATGAATCCCAGACCGTCTGCAGTAGCCTGTTGTCTTGCTCTCCACTGCAACGTTAATTCACAATCTACCTTTGTGAATAGCACCATTTTGTAGTCAGAAGACAGTAAAAGTTTTCATTTATTTAACAGATCAATTTCCTAATACTAAATAGTCTAATGTCCAAGAACTCGATCCATTAAATTGAATGGTACTCCTTAGGTTTGCAGAATATTGCACAGAAATATCAACAAATGTGTGGTTGACAGAGACTCTTTCTGGTAATCAAAAATCTCAGCAGTAGAAACTGAATTCTAAACACGCGAGTCTCGCTCTTATTAAATACCGTCGTTTATCACTTGCATTGCAAGTATAAATTCATAACGGTTATAAAGAAAAAGATTTTACAAGAGAAGTCAAAAGGATTTTGAAACGTTTGAAGCGTCATTTGCTTCTCAATTTGAAATGCGTAGATTCCTGTCATATTGTTATCAAAATCGTCCTTGTTTGAGGTCATTGAGTTTAATTAAATCGTTTGTGCAATTTAAAAGTAAATCTTTATTTCGAGATGTGTCATTTTTCTCTTAAGGGTCAAAATATGGTACACAAATGCTGATAAAATGGAATGTAGTCGTAATCTTGGACTGTAAAATCT
The DNA here is from genome assembly GCA_947359465.1 of Metellina segmentata. Taxonomy (NCBI): domain Eukaryota; kingdom Metazoa; phylum Arthropoda; class Arachnida; order Araneae; family Tetragnathidae; genus Metellina; species Metellina segmentata. Next base: position 116,530,377 of record OX375879.1, on the reverse strand, counting down.
TACCATTTTCGTGGAAGGATAATGGAAGGAATTTTGTAGTTCGAAGACAATAAAAGTTTTCATTGATTTAAAAGATCAATTTCCTAATACTAAATAGTCTAATGTCCAAGAACTCGATCCATTAAATTGAATGATACTCATTATGGTTTGCAGAATATTGCACAAAAATTTCAATAAGTGTATGGTACCATCGAATATACAGAAACGTTTTCTGTTAATCCAAAATCTCTACAATACCATTGACCTTTTTCAAAATATTTTATCAAAAAAATAAACAAATTTGCGCTGAAATCTTTTCTTACTGATTTTTAATGTTTTTACATCTAAAATGATTTTATTCTTTTATCTGGCGTTTGGAGCATATTGTCCATTTCTGGACCTCTTGCGACATAAAAACTAAATGAACTAACCAACCAAAAATCTCAGCAGTAGGAACTGAATTCCGAAAACGCGAGTTTCGCACATGTTTGTCACTTGCATTGCAAGTATAAATTCACCACGGTTTTATAAAGGAAAATATTTTACAAGAGAAGTCAAAAGGATTTTGAAACGTTTGAAGCATCTTTTGCTTCTCAATTTTAAATGCACAGATTTCTGTCATATCGTTGTCAAAACCGTTCTTGTTTGACATCATTGAGTTTAATAAAATCATTTGTGCAATTTAAATGAATCTCCATTTCAAGGTGTGATTTTTTCTTATGGGACAAAATATGGTACTAAAATGCCGATAAAATGGAATGCAGTTGTAATCGTGGAGTGTAAAATCTTACCATTTTCGTGGAAGGATAATGGAATTGCAGCCGCAAGGGCTATTCCCGCAAAGAAAAGCAACGCTAGAAACTTCATGGCGCTGAAAAATTGAAAATATTAGATTAGGTAGAAAAATACCATGTTTTATATTTTAACAACGGTGTCAGGAATATTGATTCCAAGAATATTTATGTACAATTTTATTTTCGTCGAAGTTTTGTTTCTAGATCTCCAATTTCATTCTATCAATATTTTTTCCATTTTTACAATAGTGTCATGCCCGGGAGCAGAAAGTGCTTAAAACTGCGACGTACGTCACAATTTAAGTCTTTGCAGAACAATTTTTCCTTAATTTTATCAGGTATTTTTTAAATTATAAGTTACGATATTCTGCAGTGCAATGCGCGCACCTTTTACTGCTGTTTTCAAAATTCGAACAAAACGCCTACAGAACAATTGCTTGAAGTTATGTTGCAGAACACTGAATATAATTCTGCACCTGGGATTTCAGACACATTGATTCCAAGAAAACTAATTCATCTATAATTTTATTTTCGTTTAAGTTTTGTTTCTTGATCTTCAATTTCTTCTCATAGATCACGTCTTAACACATAGCTTTAAAGTAACATCCTTTAAGTTGGTACATTTTTTGCATAGCACAATCGGTCGTAGAACTTTTGCTACTCCTTATATAAAAAAACACTGATTCTTCAATATTTGGTACGATCATATTTAAAATTCCAATGAACACAAAAATTCGAAAACGATCCCAAGAAACACTGTTTGTTTGGATTTAAAGCACACATAATATATAAATTTACTGTTTATGAATTTTGTGATGACAAATGTATTATTTGATCCCACAGTGTAACTAATGCTTATACTGATAGCTGATTTTTATTAGTTATTCATTGTAGTTATTGGCATGCATAAGACTAACCAGGCCAAAAATAAAGTTTTCGCTAAATAGCATGAATTAACTTCTTTTAAATTATTCAAGGCATAATTCGTCTACTTATCACTGCTGATGAATTAATTTAAATCTCAATTGATAAATATATGTTCTTAATTTATGACATTTATTTATTTAATTGCTGTTTTTTAAATGAAGAATATCCAATAACAGACGGCAAAAAATAGGATCCAAAAAATGCAAGCAAAGAGACACTCACAAATGAAGTCAACAGATGAAACAAACAACACTTCATTCAGGCAGATTTACTTATTGCATTGAAATCATTATAAATATATCAACTACAGAGAAAGAATAGCTTAGTTTGAAGACTATTTGTAGCAACTGTTACATATATTCTTTGAGGGTTTAATAAAAAATTTGAGTTATTGGTGATATGGTTACTTTAAAATCAATACAAGAAACTAAAAAGGAAGAATAAATTTTGTTATGTAGGAGGTTGTAAATAAATTTGTCTGCGTTATGTTCCTGCGGAGTTTCGAAGCAGTGAAATCAGAATGCTTTCGAGGTTCAGAAGAAAGTATATACCTGAAGCTTCATTACTCGTAACATAAATGTATCTCAACAATTTATTCTGTATTATGTCAATATCCATAATAGGACAGTCTTATTAAAAATTACATATTTATATTCCGCCGACCAACCGGTATAGTGGTTAAGGTGTTAGCCTCTAGATCGGAAGGTCCCCGGTTCGAATCCGGGTTCGGGCATGGATGTTTGTAAGCGTATACCAGCTCAGGTGTTGCTTCCTCATCTGAACATGGTTCAAAATTACGAAGTATAAATTGTTAGGGGCAATGATGGTCCTCCCACTGAGTGCTCCTTCACAAGTGGCCATCACTTCTGGCCTTGTAATGGCCATTGACTTAGGTCGAATGTGCCCGCCATTAGAAAAAAATATTATTCATATTCCAGTCCGTGTTTAATATAAACGCTAAATAATAAAATTATCGCGTTAGTAATGCAAAAACACCTCGTGTTTTTCTCGTGATCTAAGTTTACAGTATGCAAATTTTGTAATAGATCTTGTGTGATAGGTGGAAGAAAAAACCAGAATCAACAAAATCATTTTTCGTTGATAATATCCCATTTTATATACTATGTATTATTACATTGATATATATATATATATATATATATATATATATATATATATATATATATATATATATATATATAGAAAAGCATGTGGGTGTGTATGTGAGTAGGTATATGGGTGTGTATGTGAGTGGTTGCTTATTATTTTTAAAATCTACACAGTTTGACCAATCCACACCAATTTGATGCAATTGCAATTATACTTTAGAACACTGCGGAAAACATAGACTGTTTCTTTCCTGTCTTCAGACCAATATGCAGCCATAAAAATTTGTACACAGGTAGTCCTAAAAATACCCCTCATGGCCACAATTTTAAAATCTAAAGTTTGTTTTCCTCAATAAATGGACATGGATAAAGAAACACGTTCTACATCGTTTGTGTATGAGTTAACACAAGGAAATGTGGCGGTTATACTTTAGCTGTCGCGGTAGGGAACACGTTCTACAGAGTTTGTGTATTTGAGTTAACACAGGGAAATATCGCAGTCATATTTGAAAACCCGAGCAACACCGGGTATTCAGCTAATTACATACAAGAATGCACCCTCAATATTAACAAAAAACTAAATGTAAGATAATACAAAATAAATATTAAGAATGAAAAGAACTGTACTTACATTTTGCCAGTAATTCCTCAACGTAAAGACCTCGAGTAAAGGAAGACTATTTATACCCTATCATGTGACAAAGGTCGTATTCTTAACCACCTGTGAAAAAAATATCGTTCGCTATGGAACAATATCGCCCTTTCGACACAGTACTGTGCAGATTGCTGTAAAGCGCACCTGACAAAATTCCCACCGATATTCCTTAAGTAACTGATTAAGAGGATTACATTCCTGGAAACCGGATTGCAGCTTAAGGTTACGAAATTTCGATTTTTGGAGACAAATTATAAATTTGAAGAACGAAATTCACAATCATTCTAAGCGGATGAAAGAAAAACATGTTCTAATTTTCTACACCATAGTTTCCCTGACTTTTTTGACTCAACACCCACCCACCCTTCAAGTACAATATTCTTCGGCGACCCTTCTGAGAAACTATCTCAACTAATAATAAATTGCAAGTGAATCGTTGCCTTAATTTTTTTTAATTTTACCGAATTATTGATGTAGCTTTGTGTTTAATTTTAGAATTTCAGAAAGCTAATTTGTGAAAACAAAAATCATATTCGAACTGAAATTATAAAGCTGTTTAGCAAAAATGAAATTGCGAAAAAAAAACTGCATATACATAGATAAACTAGATTGCCTACTGTTATTAGTATAACTAGCAATCAAATTACTAAAATTTAAAATAAATACTGATCAAATGGTAGGTAGATGAATTAGCGTCTCAATGGAGATTGGTGACCAACCGAGACCAATCTCGAAGGTGATGAAGCGAGCACAACACCTTGTAATTTTGAACCACGTTTTGATGGCGAAATCAACACATGCGCTGGCACTTCATTCTCCAAATTCCACCGAGGTGAGGACATTTGGGGCTATGACAGATTTACCGTGCATCAGGCCCCACTTACATGACGGTCTTTGGTTGGATCTAGTTTCGAACTCGTAGCCCTCCAGTCGTTAAACCGCCACTCTTCCAACTAGTCTACCGCGACCCTCCGATAATTGAAAGGATGGTCCTGGTGTTGTAATACTAATTTCCATTGGGAGAAGCTCTCTATTCGTCAACTGCATCGTTAAATCTACACAAACTAGCATTATCAATTGGTTCCTCTTTTCAGTTAAAAGATATGTTACAGCATACAATTCAGGATCAACCAAACAGAATGGCAGATGTGCGCTCAAACACAGACAGACACTCTCTTGTTACGCCTTGTTTTCAAACCAATCAGTCGTAACTTGCATTTTACAACATAAAGTTCTTACAAGGCATTACTGTAGTAGTGTGTCTGTATGGTCAAGAAGATGTTTGCTTAAAAAATTTTTAGACGACACGTTTTTTTTTTGCATTTTATTACCCATCTTTGCTCCTTATCCCTTGTTTCCCCAGGGGATAGCATTGCTTCTCAAGATTCCTTCAGCACCTTCAAAGGGCGACGGCATTCACATTGAGAAACAATGCCCTAAACCTATATTCCGATTGATTATAGATGTTATGTGTTAAATTCAACATTGAACAGAGAGGTTATGGCAAGGGTTGAAATGAGAAAAGGTCACCTCGATTTATATTTGTGTGGGATAGAGATTATCTAATTATTTATCGGGATTACTCTGAGCTGTCATGATTAGGTGATTGAACAATTTGGCCTCTTTTTTAAATTAGGGCTAAAAATTATTTTTATTGTCTTTGCGGAGGCACGTTTCTGATAGTTTTTGGCAGATGGAAAGATTAATGTGAGTGTAGAAAACTCCCCGAAGTCGAAGGTCCAGCGTGTCAACAAGGGATTGTACTATCTGGAGTTGACTCCATAATGGTATAGGATCTGCTGAGTTGAGAGTCAATGGGACCCTACAATACCCCTGTGTTGAGGACGGTCAATCTTGAGTAAAATATCCCAAAACAAAAGCTCTGAAGGCACTGGATATTTCACAGCATGCAGCATATTTCCTTGTAAACAAATCAAACCATAATCCAATTAGATTTTCTACATTTATTTACACATTTAGCAAAAGGGCGGAACACGAAAACATGTATGTTGCTACAGTACGGAACTGAAACTCAAACGACTGATTCTTAAAATCGTTGCCATTCTATAAAAGCTTAATCTCGTTCAATAAATGTTAACACAAATAGATGGCGCTGCTTTAACCGAATCTAACACCCTGTGACTGGTGAACTTAGGGTGCATCCTTTCTGACGAGTTACATTCATTCATTCTGTGTGTTTGGCCTCTTCCAAATGGACAATGAGGAGAACCCCTTTCGTATTTCTACTGTTCTACTCTCCAGCGGAAGGCCTGATGATAATTAGACTGGTGTACCAGTTTTTCTGGTACTTCTGTGTAATTCTATAACTATTTTATTGAGTTATTCCTTTTTGAGGCGGACTTCGTCTTTGGTAGAAGGAAATTTTAAGCTTTTTTTTTGTTTTGGTTCAATAAAGAAAACTGTTTATTGCATTTTGTGCGTTTCACACCAGGGTTTGTCCATAAACGAAATATAAAAGTAGCGTGAATGATGGTAACCGTTTTATGTGACCGGGATCCTGTGACCAAAACTAGTAGTAACGTGACACTTAGACAACTTCGTTTTCTGGGTGGAACCAAACATTCCTCATCTGTTTTGTTCATTTGATGGGAGAAGACGCCCATCCATTTATTCATCTTTTGATTGGTCCATTGATTCACCATCTGATTGGTCCATTAATTGATCCTCTGATATCAGTCGTAGTAGATTTGTCTGATAGTAGAATTGGCGATTTCACCATTTTGGTCGCCACTATAAAAATGCACTTTTCCACACCTACTCTGACGTACAATGTTATATTGCCAATCGAGGCGATAAGATACCAAAGAGGCCAACCAAGTCCATTTTTCGCAGAAGATCATCTGATTGGTCCATTGATTCACCATCTGATTGGTCCATTAATTGATCCTCTGATATCAGTCGTAGTAGATTTGTCTGATAGTAGAATTGGCGATTTCACCATTTTGGTCGCCACTATAAAAATGTACTTTTCCACACCTACTCTGACGTACAATGTTATATTGCCAATCGAGGCGATAAGATACCAAAGAGGCCAACCAAGTCCATTTTTCGCAGAAGATCATCTGATTGGTCCATTGATTCACCATCTGATTGGTCCATTAATTGATCCTCTGATATCAGTCGTAGTAGATTTGTCTGATAGTAGAATTGGAGATTTCACCATTTTGGTCGCCACTATAAAAATGCACTTTTCCACACCTACTCTGACGTACAATGTTATATTGCCAATCGAGGCGATAAGATACCAAAGAGGCCAACCAAGTCCATTTTTCACAGAAGATCATCTGATTGGTCCATTGATTCACCATCTGATTGGTCCATTAATTGATCCTCTGATATCAGTCGTAGTAGATTTGTCTGATAGTAGAATTCGCGATTTCACCATTTTGGTCGCCACTATAAAAATGCACTTTTCCACACCTACTCTGACGTACAATGTTATATTGCCAATCGAGGCGATAAGATACCAAAGAGGCCAACCAAGTCCATTTTTCACAGAAGATCATCTGATTGGTCCATTGATTCACCATCTGATTGGTCCATTAATTGATCCTCTGATATCAGTCGTAGTAGATTTGTCTGATAGTAGAATTGGCGATTTCACCATTTTGGTCGCCACTATAAAAATGCACTTTTCCACACCTACTCTGACGTACAATGTTATATTGCCAATCGAGGCGATAAGATACCAAAGAGGCCAACCAAGTCCATTTTTCACAGAAGATCATCTGATTGGTTCATTGATTCACCATCTGATTGGTCCATTGATTAATCATCTGATTGCAGTAGCCTTGGCGATTTCACCACTTTTATCGCCCCTGTATAAAAATTCACTTTCCAACACCTACTCTCTCATACGATGTTATAACTAAAAACGAGGCGATAAGATACCAAAGAGACCAAACAAGTTCATTTTTCACAGAAGAGTCGTATGATTTCTAGTCGATGTGGCGGTCATACTTTTTTAGGCTCGTCTCCATATCAACGCTCGGAAAATAAATCATCCGCGACGCATGAAGATGAATATTAGGTCCCAAGCCTAAGGGGGTATTTTGTTTGCTGAGTTAGCACCAACCCTACGGCTAATTCCCCAAGTCCCCAGATGACCAGATGAAACTCCACCCTTAATGTCAACATTCTTAACAACATTCATTGTATTTAAATATCACATAAAGCTTCGTTTTGTAGAATAATTTTCAATGTGCCAAAGATGTACGAGTAGTAGTGTTATCTTTTTGAGATGTTAGAAAGGCGAGTAGCCTCCTAGAGATTTGGCTTTTAAGAAATTTATATTTTTAAACACGTGTTCGGTGATATTTTTCGGTGCATTTCTTTATCCATGGAAGGCGGAACAGATAACAAGCTGCTATAAGGTATCCTCGAGAGTTTAACTGGTACCGAATACATTTATCGCGTTTTCTTTTGTGGAATTTGTTTCGTTTAAAGGAAGTATTGAGAAAATTCAAAGCTCAGCTAATTTTTTCTCTGAGCGAAAGCTTTATGTGTGAGAGGGATTGTCAGTTTGAACAAGCAAATCAGACGGTCTGTATTGCTGTCAGTGTCCTTGACTTTGGTTTCTGAATGCAGGTGAAATAAAGTATGCCGTGTTCGTATAAAAACCAAGGCATTTTTTACTACTTCATGAGGGTTTTAATTTGGATTTTTAAAGTGAAAATGAAAGTTCAGGCATTTAGTCTTTTTAAAGCTAAGAGAACCCATCCTATTGAACGGAACAGTAGGATGCTTATGTATGTTACTTTCAACAACAAAGTTGAAAATTGGGAAATAAAACTGGTTTTGATGAAGCTGTTGCCCGTACATCTGTAAGATAAACAACTTTAACTGCTTGGTTTCATCTTAATAGTATTGATGAAGAAGTAAATAGTTTTACGTACACTGATATTCCACATTATTATGTATTTGATAGAAATGAAACCAAATGGGGGGAAAAGGCAGAGAGGAGGTCAGAAAATAATTGGTAGAATGGGTGTAGTTAATGTACAGAGTTGTTAAAAGTTGTTGTTACATAAATATGGTACAATGAATTTTGAAGGTTTAAAAAGTTAATGGGATAGTTTACAACGCTTTTCAACACGCATGCAAAGAGCTTGGGTTTCTTCAAGAAGATGAGCATTGGCATAAAACATTAGCTGATTCTGTCGTGATTCAAATGCCAAGTTTCTTAAGAGTATTATTTGCTATTATTTGTGGATTTGGGAAGTTTAAATTGTTCCTGAACTTGTGTACAACACAAAAATTCTCTCTGCGAAGATTTTGTTCATAGATACTCTGAAGAGACTCGATCTCAATATGCACTTGCCGAAATTAATGAGTTGATATTTAAAGGCATATGGTTTGAATTTAACAAAACTTAAACTGCCAGATTTAAATTTACCTTTTTATGTATCTGCATCCACATATGATAGCGTAGAGCAACATAGTAAAGCTCAGATAAATATGGATAAATTTAACGCTGGACAGCGATTTGTTGTTCAAACTGTACTGGATGTCATATATGGAAGTCATGAAAATGTTTAAAAGCATTTCTTCCTAGATGGACCTGCGGGAATTGGGAAAACTTTTATTTATATCACATTCCTACATGCAATCAGAGGAAGAGGTGATAATGTTACTCCTGTCGCATCAACTGGAATAGCAGCTACAAAATTACCTGGAGGAAGAATTGCCCATTCGATATTCAAAATCCAACTCAATTTGAATTCAGCTTCAAAGTGCAATTTAAAAATAAATTCGCCAGAAGCCAAAATATTAATGGAGTCAAAACTGATACTATGGGACGAAGCTCCAATGACAAATGTACGTGCGTTTTTAACTGTATATCGTCTACTTCAAGACCTTACAAAATGTCCTGAGCCATTTGGAGGAAAAGTTATTTTACTGGGAGGAGATTTCCGACAAGTACTGCCTGTAATCCTAAGAGTTTCACGGTCTCTAACAGTTGCAAGCTGCCTGAAAAAGAACAGACTTTGGTCTCAATTTAAAGTTTTGTGACTCACGAAAAACATGCGTGCTTTTGATAGTGATAGAGTTTTCAAGTTGGCTTCTGGATGTAGGAGAATGAAAAAATGGGGATCTAGTACAGTTACCTTCCATATGCTACCCACCAATACAAGATCCAGTTCAGCAACTATATAGATTTTTCCCCTGTGACACCTGAATAACTTAAAGGACGAACAACTCTGATAGTCACGAATGATTTATCTATTGAAATCAATTATCGTGTGTTAAGTTATATGCCTGGTTCAGAAGTTGTTTCTGAAAATGTCGATAGTATTGTAAGTGAAGATCCTCAAGATCATCTAGCATACCCAGAAGAATTTTTAAATAGCGTAACACCAACTGGCATGCCACCGCATAAACTTAAAGTTAAATGTGGAGCCATGATTATGCGCCTCAGAAATTTAGCCCCTTCCAAAGGATTGTGCAATGGCACAGACTTATTGTTGCCAATCTACAACAAAATATTGTTGTAGCAAAACGAATTGATGATAACGATACAGAAATTTTTCTGATAACTCGCATATATCTCTTTTCATCTGATGCAAATATTCCCTTTAAATGTAAAAGCAAACAGTTCCCGATTCGTTTAGCCTTTTCTATGACAATCAACACATCGCAAGGGCAAAAAAGGGCTTTTGAAAAATATGCTTGGATCTGACCAAACATGGACAATTATTATAACATATATGTCATGGACGATTATATACTGGTCTATCCAGGGTAAAATCTTTTAATTCTTTGACTGTTGTATCACCAATTTTTTATACTTACAATTGTGTATATAGAGAAGTTTTGGGAACAAATGTGCTTCTCTAAATACATCGCGTTTGTTAATATAGTATGAAATTAGAATTAACAGCTTCTAATGCATAAAAGAAAGCTAATTGCAAATGTGAAACTCTTTACATGTCTCAAGAGAGAAGGGCAAATAATCTAAATGTAGCACTTGATATTTCTCTAATGACCATTTCAACAATAGAACATTTGAGAGACGACTGATTTTTGCAGTTTTGAGTTGTAGTGTACTGGTAAATATAAAATGTTTCTAAAGTCTGAAACCTTTCGTACCATTTATATCAAAAACTGTGCATTAATTGAAAGATTTACCATGTAAATATTTATCTGTAGCCAGCTACTAATGGCTTACCTATACATAGAGTAAAACACAGATTTAGCCTTTTAATTCACGAATGAGAAATGTCTTGAATGTTCATGTTTTATTCAGTTTTGATAGCTATTACAAACCGCCGATCGCTAGTCGGCGCAGGCCGGCTGGTTTTCAACAAATTGTTCTGGTATATCTAGAAATGGAAACAGACAATATTAACGTGGTGTAATTTAGTGATTGCATTTTTTTACCTTTTGTTCGGAAAAAAACGTTATCGGAAATAAGTAAAATCGGAAATAAGTAAATATTATGGAAAAATGCTATTTTTAAATTTGTTTTTAAATATATATTTAACTGCGAGGAAAAACTCCGAAAACATCAAAACTCGTAGCCTATTACAAATACAAATACAAATATTGACGACCAGCTACAGGCTCAAGCCCAACAAGGCTGGTTCTTTGTTTATGAATTCCCCAATTCCCACTGACTATCCAATTGTATCTTAAATTCGTACACTCAGTTTGAATTAACTATATTTTCTGGCAACGCGTTCCAACTGTCTATTACCCTATTAAAGTAGTAGTTTTTCCTTAAATCCCGATTAAAATGTGTCTTATTCAATTTATACCCATGGCCCCTTGTTCTGTTATCCCTATTGAAATTTAAGCCCTCTGTGTCCCCTTGTTTTACCAACTTGAAAAGCTGAATCAAATCCCCCCTCCTTCTTCTTCTTCTTCTTTCCAGTGTATACATGTTTAGCTTGCTTAAACGTTCATTATAGTCGAAATTTGCTAGCCCCTTTATTATTTTTGTTGCTCTGTGCTGAACCCTTTCAATTGATTCTATGTCCTTTCTCATATATGGAGCCCAGAATTGTACAGCATATTCTAGATGTGGCTTACTAAACCCTTATATAACGGCAAGATTATATTCTTATCCCTTGAAAATACAGTCTTTTTAATATACCCCAATAAACTAAAGGCCTTTTTACCCGCAGCTGAACATTGGTGACCCCTTTTAAAATCCCTGTGAATTATCACCCCAAGATCCTTGACTGTTTCTCCCTCCTTTACCTTTACTCCCTGCAGACAGTACTCGGCTCCACTGTTCCTGTAACCCATATGTAGAATTTGACATTTCACTACATTAAATGACATACCCCATTTTACAGCCCATTCGGATATCTTATCAAAACCCCTTGTAAATTTTCTATCTGTAACTTGGTATCCACGGTCCCCAATATTTTTAAGTCATCTGCAACTATACTGATTATATTCTTGATCCCCTGACCTATATCATCTATGAAAATTATAAATAAAATTGGTCCCAAAACTGATACCTGAGGCACCCCACTTATAACTTCTGTCCACTGTGAATAATTTCCTTTTACCTGCACTCTCTGCCTTCTACCCAATAACCAATTCTTTATCCATATTAATGTTTTTCCCTGAATCCCCAGCCTTTCCAATTTAAACAGTAATGCCTCATAAGGTACTTTATCAAAAGCCTTTAGAAAATCTATGTACATGATATCCACACTGCTCTTATTATCCAGCTCCTCAGTAATTTTTTCGTAGAACTTCAAAAGGTTTGTTGAGCAGGATCTGCCATTCCTGAACCCATACTGATTCTCTGATAACAGTCCCACCTCCCCAAGTATAACATTATATGCTTTTTTTAACAGAGATTCAAATATTTTGCAAATTACTGATGTTAGACTTACTGGTCTATAGTTGCCCGGATCACTTTGTATTCCCTTTTTGAAAATTGGAGTTATGTTGGCCAACTTCCAATCCATTGGTACCCAACCCGTGCTATATGTTGAATTAAATATCATGTGAATTACTTCCCCCAGTTCTTCCGCGCATTCCACTAGTACTCTCGGATAAATATCGTCTGGCCCTGGTGCTTTAGATGGCTTAATACTTTTCAACTGATGTACTATTTCTTCCCTGTTGAATTTGCATTCTTTAATTATACCCCCTGCAAAGGCTTCATCCTTGGGATCCTTTTTTAAATTATAGTTACCATTGAAAAACCCCAGAAAAAAGTCATTTAACACGTTTGCCATTCCCACCTCGTCTTGAATTAATTCACCTCCCTTCCCCTCCAACGGGCCCAGTGTAGTACTAAATTTATTCTTACCACTTGCATATGCAAAAAATACTTTTGGGTTTACATTTATTTCCCTTGCTAATTTTTCCTCCAAGGACACCTTTTGCTTCCGACTAATAGTTTTAAACTCCTTTCTGGCTTTCTGATATGCCTCCTTGGTCCTGTTGTTACCAGTGCTTTTATATACCCTGTATGTTCTTTGTTTTAATTTTAAAGCTTTGTGTGTTTCTCCTAAAAACCACATAGGGAGCAATTTTCTAGATTTTCCTTTTTTCCTGAACGTAACATGTTTTTTTATCACCCTGTCCAACTTATTCTTGAATTCCTCCCATTGTTCAGAATGATGCGGTGCTAATAATCCCCCTTTGAATGTTTCCTTTAACTCTTCCCTTATCTTATGAAATTTTACCTTTCTGAAATTTGGAATTATTCTACTATTGATTGTGTATGCTGACTGAAAATTTATACTTAATCTGATACTTCTATGATCACTTTCTCCCAGTGGCTCACCTATAACCAAATCCTGCACCCTATCCTCATCATTGCTGAAAATCAAATCCAATATTGCATTGTCCCTAGTATCCCCATACACCATCTGGTACAAAAAACAATCCTGTATCACTTTCAAAAATTCTGCCCCTTTCCCATTTGTAGCTAGATTGTTTGTCCAGTCAATGTTTGGATAGTTATAGTCCCCCATTAAAATTAATTCTCCTTTTTGACTTGCTTCATTTATCAGATTGAACATGCCCTTTTCCTGCTCTTCACTACAAACAGGAGATCTATATATATAACCCAGAATTAGTCCTTTGCTTTTGTCTGTATTCAGTTTCACCGAGACTGATTCTATACACTCAGTTTTACTATTTAACTTTATTTCCGTACAGTTTAAGAATTCTCTCACGTAAATCAAAACCCCATCCCCTTTCCTATTCACTCTGTCCTCCCTAAACATTGTGAATCCGCTTAATTCTAAAATTTGTGCATCTTCACTGCTTGCCCAACTTTCAGTAATCCCAATGTTATCTATATCCTCTATTTGTGCAATTCCCTTGAGCTCATCCATTTTATTTCTCACACTGCCCAAACATTACAATAAAATACTTTTAGCTTATTTTTCACCCTTATATTGCACTTTCCCCTTGTATTATTTGTCTTGGTATTGTTTTTCTCCCTTACATTGCACTTTCCCTTTGTATTGTTTGTCTCCTGCAATTTAGACCCTGTTAGTTTTCCTAAGCAATTACTATGTTCTGTCAACCCTCTATGTCCTTCCCATCCCTGCTTGTATTCTAGTTTTTTGACTCCAGAATATTCAAAACCCTCTTGCTAACCTCCCTATTACCTATCAGGCTTAAATGCAAATTGTCCCTGCTTGTCCAATCCCTCCTACACTCCTTCCAAATATCTAAAAACCTAACCTCCTCACTCTCACACAAATCCCTTAACAACCCGTTCATCTTATTGGCCCTTTGATTTAACCACCCATTACCTAACCCATACCTAGGTAGTAATCCTAATACTGTTACCTCTGCCCCATGTGACTTAATGCCTCTTAAAAGTGTTTCTGCTTCCCTCTTAAACTCAACATTAGTAGTCCTCTCTACATCATTTGTTCCCACCCACACTACTGCCTTTTCCTCCCCTTTTACTACACCTGCCTTAACTGCCTCGACTACATGTTTTACCCTGGCGCCTGGCAAGCAACACCTTGCAAAATTGCGCTTTTTACGCCCTACCATTTCTCCCAAAACCCTGACCATTGAATCACCAACCACTACCCCTCTAGTTATCTTATCAACCTCATCCCCCTGATCAACATGTCCCAGGTCTAAACATTGAACACCCTTTGCCACTCCCTCTGCAGACCTCACCTTCAAAGCCTCCAGCTCCTTCATCAAATCACCCACCTCTTCCTCAATAACCACTCTTGCATGTAAATTCAACCTTCTCTGACATTTTAACCCCACTCACACACACACACACCCCTTTCCTGCCTCAACCATATTCCCACACAAGTCACATTCCACATAGAACTCCCCACTGGCTCCCTCTGTCCTCATCTCCTTGAACATTCTAACTATACCCATGCTTATCCAAAGTAACAATCAATGCACAGAAAAAGCACTAAACAAAATCAAAAATACAGAAAAAGCACTAAGTCAAATACACAGAAAAAGCACTGCACTGAAACAAATATACAGAAAAGGCTGGAATTAAATATCCTATAACCTTTTGTTGTCAACTATCCGAATGAAAACAAACAAGACACAAAATATTTAGGCCCAACGAGACATACGTGAATTAGGCCTAACGAGACAAACATCTAAAAATTGGAAAACTTTGCTTCTCAAACCAAAGGGGAATTCGTAGCCTATTGTATAACAGCCATCACGGCGTTGTCCGCTGTTGACAATGAGGAATTTGCTTCGCAAACCAACACGAGCAACGCTCATTGCCAAATGCGACCAAATTCGAATTCCGAAGAGATCCAATCGGCGTAACGTCACAATCTCTTGCGAAAATATAAATATTTAATTGAAAAAATTATTTATTAAAAGAAAATCAAATGTATTAAACTATCTTGTGTAAAATTTTCCGCAGATTTCAAATCCGTTGAAATTTTCAATCCATTTTTAACGATCCCGATTTTACAAAAAAAAACTAAACACTGCCAGTCAAAAAAACTTCATTTGTTTTGCTTTCCTTATCTGGAATTGCATGAGTGTAGGAAATGGATTTCTCGAACGCGAAGGTTGGCGTGACGTCACAATCTCTCACGAAAATATAAAAGATATTCAATTCCAATATTATTTATTTAAAGAAAATCATGTTTTTAGGTATCGATCTAATGTGAAATTTATGCAGATTTCTAAACCGTTGAAGTTTTTACTCTATCTTTAACGATCTAGGAGATAGAAAAAAGAACTACATAACTCCAGTTAAAATTATATTTCTTTTTTTCCTCGGCTGAAATCGTTCCTCCGCAAAATCAAATTAACTTTAGGAAGCACTGAAAAAATAAATTTAGGATCTGTCATGTCTTTATGCTGTTGCCATTCCAAAGAAAACAATAACAATTAAATTCCATTAAATTCATTATTAAATGTTCTAGATTGAATTTTCGAGTGTAGTAGAAAAATTGCAAGTTAAAAGAATTCGAGCGTAGTAGAAAAATTGCAAAAAAATTCGAATTACCTGTGTGAAAAAAAATTTTTTTTTTTGGTAAGTGCCTTAGATTTGTCAGGACAGTCCACACACGTACAAACACTTCCTTATATAATAGGGCAATTCCATATGTAACGGACGTATCATTGGACGATAAAAGCAATTCTCACAAGTTACGTAATTCAATATGTGAATTTAGTTTTTGGTATTTATATAGAGGATAACTATCTCTAAAAGCATCACTAATAAATATTTTTATTTTAAAAACAGAAATAGAGTTAATACTTACTCTGGAGGTGTAACGGGAAAAAATTTGTGTCACTCTGAACACAAATGACAAATCCTCTGATGTTTACAAAGGAACAGAATAAAAAATTGTTTTTTATGAATGAAGAAGATTCAAAGATATTAAAAATGCATAGATTATCTAATTTGTGGACGATTTGAACTTTTAATAAATATTTCAAATTGTAATGGACGTATCATCTTATGAAATACATACACTGTTTTATGATTACTTATTGTACAAAATGAGTTACAATAAATTGTTACCATAAATAGAAGAAAAATAATAATGATTACACATTATCATAATAAATAAAAAGAAAAAAATCATAATTTAATAAAATTTTCAAAATTTAGTTGTACTACACAATGACAAAACATTTTTAAGTTAAAGTTGTACAGATTAAATAATATCCAAATCGATTATCTATTGAGATTCATCAATTATGTCCACAGTATCTTCTGAACTTCTTCTATCTTCTGACAACAAAAATGTCATCATTTCACGGACAAAAAAACTTTTGCCCAAATCCTTTTTTTTTTAAACTTTACACTGATTGGACTATATCACTTGTCCAACAAAATCATTTTTGTTCCCCTTTTCTGTAGTCCGTTTGTAATGACCCATGAGCCGAGAGTTATACTGTCATTACTGAATACAGATTTATATTGGTCGGCTGCATTTTTGTAACTTTTTAAGAAAAATGTTTTTGATTTAAAGTGAAAAGGAGTTCCAATTTTCTAGAAATTTCTGAAACATACATTATATTTTTAGAATTTGCTATTACACTGTGAATTGTGCGAGTCTTTGGACTTGTTCGTATACCTTTAAATCGCTCGTTCAAGCTGTTAATCTTGCTTTCAATTGTTTCTTTACATACAAAGATTATATTTGTTTTCTGAGAGTTTTCCCTGAGTACAGTAACAAAATTTTCTGCATTCAGAATTGTTAATTGTCTTGATTTAATTTTTTGCCACATTTGAAATTTCACTTGGCCACTTACACCATCAGATGCGTCTTTGCTATGGAATGTGACGAAGAAGTGCCAGTTGAGTTTAAATCAAATCTTCAAAATCTAAAAAATCTAAAATATTCTTCTCCATATGTAATATAGAGAAAGTTAAACTTCTGTTTGAAATGTTGTGAAGAGCCATCTGAAAATATATTAACTTCATTTAACTTTGGAAGTTTAGTATTCAAGTCTTTAATTACTGCTTCATGGAAAGAGTGGACTGCATATTTATCGTGTTCTTGAAACTTTATTGAAAAATTTTCACTAAAATCAACTTGCAGGGCTATAGAATATTTTGATTCATTTCTTTTGCTTTTGTAAAGAATTCAAACTGATCTTTCTTAATAAAACAATGCTTTAAAAAATCTTTAAGCTTTTCCTTAATGGTTTCAAGAACATTTCCTATAGAGCCACTTTCTTTAGTTTTTACAACTCCACTCTCCACTGAATTCCATTGATATCATGTAACTTCTTCGCTTTTTTTTTTCTTCTTTTGAAATTTGGTTTGTGGGATTTTCAAATTTTCTTACATTGACACAAATGTTTAACATGCATTCTTTTGAATAGATACAATCGATTTCTTGAATATAAACCGTAGCACGTTTTATAAAATTGTGATGCACTAAAGCATCCAATAAGAATTGATTGTTACGATGGCATGCACAGACACATACATTATGTGAAGTCTGAGAAAATAACAATACATGCTCTGGTGAACTTTTGAACTTGAAAAATTTGGCAATTCAATATTTTGTTCGGATTTTTGGTTTTGAAAAGCTCGTGAGTTTCTTTCAGAGTGAAATGCATATATCGCTTTTGTTTGTTTTTTTACCATTTTTCCCAAACTGTTTAACATCTTTTCGTCCTGGAGCCTGACGGAAAATATCATCTTCTTGATAAAATGAAATCACTGCGTCTTCTGGTTCTCTAGAAAGTAATTTTTTTTTAGGAAGAAATATTTTTTAATGCAGCCAATTTCCTTAGCAAGTTGGGAATTAATGTGAGCCTACTTTGTGGGATTTTTTGGCAGGGCCATTTTAACTTTTTTATTGCTTTTTTATAGTTTTTTTTTATTGAGGTGATCTAGATTTGTCGCCAAATAATAAAAAGGACAACACAAATATTAGCAAATACATAAAAAGGTAAGGCACAAATTGTCTTTTTCCTGATTAAAAAATATATTTTCCACTTAAATTTTTTAGTACTTAATATTGTACTTTTATACATTAATAATTTTTTATTCTTAAATCACTATGGTAACTTTTTCCTAACAAATTTGTAGAACAACTGTCCATGTTATACAAATAATGTGTTCGCTACACAGTAGTGATACGTCCCTTACATATCAATAATACGTCTGTTACACATCTAAAAAAAAATATTTACATATTTAAAAAAAAATCAAATATTTTTATCATACATTATTATGCTTGTTGTGATTGCTTTACTTCAATAATGTTGAAAGTCTTTTCTTGTAATTAATGTTGTCAGAAAACCTTTCCCCAAAATTTGTAACAGACGTATCCATATGCAGGATATAGAAAGTTTCCTCCTTCCCAAAACTTTAATATAAATAATACTTTCATTTTTATCAGTTTTTTTTATAGTATATTATTATATTACTAGGGGGCCAGCCCACTGTTCGCTAACGCTCGCCAACCCCCAGAGGATTGCTTCGCAATCCTCATTGGTTCGCTGCGCGAACCTATGCTAGCTTCGCTCGCATCAATGAAGACATGTGTCCTAGCAGAAGGGATTGTTTATAAAATATCACATTCCAAAAACTTATTTTTCAAGTCTAAATTTGCTGTAGAACAGAAAAGATATGTACCCTCTGGAATCAGAATTCAAATGAAAACTTTGAGCAAATTTTGACTCGAAATGTGAGCGCTGCTTTGGAAATTGAGAACCCAGCATGTTGTTAGTGTGTTCATTTGCCCAGAACTCGAGCCACTCACACTCTTTCATTAAGTTTGTTGTCGAAAGTTGGCCCTGAAAAGATCCTCCGATTTCTTTGATTTCTATTATAAACTGCAACAGCTCGACTAAAATTACTATTTTTTCAATAAAATTTGATCCGATAACGCTATAAATTCAATTGAGGCGCGAGGCTTCGAAGAAAACAAACAATAGTAGAATGTTGCCAAAACGCGATAACAAATAACGTCTTTTTTGTGAGCCACGTAAGAGAATTATATATATAGATTACTGGAGATTAGGGATGCGACATCGATTTCGATGTTTTTTTCAAAAACATCGATGTATTTAACATTGATGTATTGGAGTCGATATTTTTCTGACACCGATGTTTATACTTGTCGATGTTTTTACGTTGTCGATATTTTATTTTTAAATGAAAAAAGTACCGTTCTAAAAATTTAAAAATAACCAAGTAGCATAATTTTCAAAATCAGCTAATTGAACATACTTTTAGACCAAAGTGACCAAGGGTGAAGAGTCTGAAAATAGGAACGCGACATCGATGTTTTTTATAAAACATGTATGATTGGATGACAACAACAATGATTGGATGACGACAACAACAAGACGACAATTGGAAACACGATGTATTGGAACCGATGTCGCATTACTAGTTGCTGAATCAGTTTTAAAAAATGGGGGAAAAGTTTAAATACACTGAATTTTAAAAACATCTATAGTTTGTGGGCGATGTATTATCAATATCGATGTTTTAATTTCGAACATCGATGTTTTGCTGTCGATGTCGCATCACTAAGTGCAAAACTAGTTTTAAGAAATGGGGAAAAAAAGTTCAAATACACTGAATTTTAAAAAAAGATGATTTTGGGGCGATGTATTATCAACATCGATGTTTTAATTTTGAACATCGATGTTTTGCTGTCGATGTCGCATCACTAGGTGCTAAACCATTTTTAAGAAATAGGGAAAAAAGTTTAAATGCACTGAATTTTAAAAACATCGATGGTTTTGATGTATTATCAACATCGATGCTTTAATTTGGAACATCGATGTATCAAAACATCGATATTTCGCATCACCACTGGAGATTTAAAAGATTCAGATATTATATGTTCCTCTATCAGAATTATGGTAATGAATATATGTCTACACCAAGTGCCTTTCTTTTGATGCATAACACTTATTATTGAACACATTTTAATTTTTTGGTCTTCTGGTTTACTTAAGCGTCCAATAGTATAGATGATGTCTATTTTTGGAAATGTTCAGTTTTACTTATTTTTGCCCCAGAAATATTTTTAACTAGATGGAAATTTGACTTTTTTATAGGAACTAATAACGAAATTTATAAGAGTATCGATAGTAAAAAAAATCTATACATATAAAGTAATCCATCTACCTGTACTCTGTACAAATCTACATCGCATGACCAATCCACACCAAATATGGTGCACTTATACTTTTGAACCCTGCGGGTAACGTGGACAACATATTGACTCCCGTTCTCTTTGTTAAGGGTGTACTAGAGGGGCAACTACTTTTTACAATGTTTAGCGCAATGCAATGATGAAATTTCTAAACATTCACCAATCTAATGTTTTAGATTCTTTTTTCCTTTGGACTTAAACATTATACGAGTTAACGAAAGTATAACAAAACACTAATTAAGAAGCTAACTGTAATCCTAATCTGTCACGAATTTTGCTGTGAATGAATGCAAAATTTGAAAAACTACGTTTCAAACATGCAGATGAAGCAGGACATCACTGAAGGTATTGAATTAGTTTCAGAAAGTTTGAATCTGTGTCACTTTTTACAGGTTATTCCACAAAAGAGAAGGTGATACATTGTTTATGATCTCAGGTGAAAAAATGTCTTCAGGAAAGGCTCATCTTTTGATTGAAATTGAATTGTGTAGTGCAAGTACCGCGGATTTATACCTTGTAAATACTATACTTACGAGCAAATTCCTCTTGAGCTTGAGACTTTTTAGGCCTCGGTCACATGAGGCGCGTCTAATGCGTGTTTGGCGAGGCTTTCGTGGTCTCGCTTTCCGTAAGCATTAAATTCTGTTATTTTATTCCTCTAATTAAAGTTTCTATCTTTGCCATCGGAAAAGATAGAGTACAAATTTCAACGATTGTGAAATCTGCGGAAAATTTTACGCCAGATCGATACCTAAAAATATTATTTTCTTTAATTAAATAATTAATTATTCAATAAATAATTAAATAATCAAATGGTAAATAATTAAATACTAAATCTGTTTTGGGTATCAATCTGGCGTAAAATTTTACGCTGATTTGAAATCCGCTGAAATTTTCACTCTTGTTCAAAGATCGCAAAGATGGAAACTTGAATTAGAGGAATAAAAAAAAACATAATGTAATGCTTACGAAAAGCAGGACCTCGCTAGCCTTGCCAAACGCACGTTTAAACGCTTCACGTGAACGTGACCTCCTAAGATGAGGGATCTATATATATAATTCTCTTACGTGGCACGCAAAAAAGACGTTATTAGCTATCGCGTTTTGGCAACATTGTACGATTGTTTGTTTATCACGAAGCCTCGCGCTTCAATTGAATTTATAGCGTTATCGGATGAAATTTTATTGAAAAAAAATGAATTTTAGTCGAGCTGTGCAGTTAATAATAGAAATCAAATAAAGCGGATCTTTTCAGGGACATTTAAAAAAGGTCCTTTTCAGGGTCAACAATTATAGTTCAACAAGACGCTTGCACTACAACTTTCGACTACAAACTCAATGAAAAAGCGTGGGTTAGCTCAAGTGCAGGGGTAAATGTACATACAAACAACATGCTGGGTATTCAATTACCAAATCAGCGCTCACATTTCGAGTCAAAATTTGCTCAAAGTTTTCATTTGAATTCTGATTTTAGAGGTACTGTATATATCTTTTCTGAAAAACAGCAAAAAATTTAGATTTGAAAAATATTTTTTTGGAATATTATATTTTGTAAACAATTCCTTCTGCTAGGACACATGTTTTTATTGATGCGAGCGAAGCGAGCTTAGGTTCGCCCAGCGATCCAATGCGGATTGCGAAGCAATCCTCCAGGGGTTGACGAGCGTTAGCGAGCAGGGGGCGGTCCCCCTGGTTCATCATATTTGCCAAAAAATGAACAAGAGTAAGAGCACTATCAAATCTATACTTGACTTGTTTTGAATGTGGTTTCCAATTCTTTATGAAGTAGGTCTATAAAATTACCAGCAATGCTAGCGTAGTCACTTTTTAATCTATTTCATCAGCTATTGGTTTTAGCTGGTTGTACATGTTTTTAACCTCTTTGTACAAGTAATGATTGTTAATTAAGTCCTTGATACTGTCCTCCTTAATTTCATCTTCATATTTGTCCACAATTTGCCGATAAGAAGGTCTGTTGTTTATAAATGTTTGTAAGCAAATTATCTGTAAGTTCCATCTTGTTTCACTTGCGATTTGTGACTGAACTGAGTCAGTATACCTTTTTAGTATACCAATTTAATTTAATTAATACCAATTTAACTTCTCCATCGTTTCTACAATTTACTTCGGACGCAAATATGCATATATATATGCTGTATCCAACCATATAATCCATTTCATATTCGTCATACTTCTGTTGAAGTTGATTTTAAGTTTTTGAGTGACTACAAATATTCCCGTACATTCAATTTCAGTTAAAATGGCGAATTTTCGGTGGATAGTCTTGCACTTAGTTTTCCTATGAATATGTTTTCATTGGGAAATTATTTCACCTAGTATGCGATAATTTCGAATTTCATCATCAATATGAGAAGATGGTAAATTAAATTGTTACAGCATTCGTTACTAATTTAGTTTGAAGAAGACGCAATTTTTCTTGAAAATTCCATTCAGCAGCAGGTGGATTAACGGTATTTGTGTTAGATATATAAAGCAAAGTTGACGTTTGTCTGTTCTCTACACTAATCCACCTTTTAACCAATCCACACATTTGGTACACTTATATTTTAGAACCCTGCTTATATGATAGGCTACATATTAACCGACGTTGTTACATATAGGCTATATAGCTACATATTTGTTCAAAGGTGCTAAATATTTACGGCATTCGTGACTAGTTTAATAAATACAAATACAAATATTGACGACCAGCTACAGGCTCAAGCCCTACAAGGCTGGTCCTTTGCTTATGAATTCCCCAATTCCCACTGACTATCCAATTGTATCTTAAATTCGTACACTCCCTTTGAATTAACTATATTTTCTGGCAACGCGTTCCAACTGTCTATTACCCTATTAAAGTAGTAGTTTTTCCTTAAATCCCGATTAAAATGTGTCTTATTCAATTTATACCCATGGCCCCTTGTTCTGTTATCCCTATTGAAATTTAAGCCCTCTGTGTCCCCTTGTTTTACAAACTTGAAAAGCTGAATCAAATCCCCCCTCCTTCTTCTTCTTTCCAGTGTATACATGTTTAGCTTACTTAAACGTTCATTATAGTCGAAATTTGCTAGCCCCTTTATTATTTTTGTAGCTCTGTGCTGAACCCTTGCAATTGATTCTATGTCCTTTCTCATATATGGAGCCCAGAAATGTACAGCATTTTCTAGATGTGGTCTTACTAAATCCTTATATAACGGCAAGATTATATTCTTATCCCTTGAAATTACAGTCTTTTTAATATACCCCAATAACCTATTAGCCTTTTTACCCGTAGCTGAACATTGGTGACCCATTTTAAAATCCCTGTGAATTATCACCCCAAGATCCTTGACTGTTTCTCCCTCCGTTACCTTTACTCCCTGCAGACAGTACTCGACTCCACTGTTCCTGTAACCCATATACAGAACTTGACATTTCCCTACATTCAATGACATACCCCATTTTACAGCTCATTCGGATATCTTATCAAAATCCCCTTGTAAATTCTCTATCTGTAACCTGGTATCCACTGTCCCTCATATTTTTAAGTCATCTGCAAATATACTGATTCTATTCTTAATCCCCTGACCTATATCATCTATGAAAATTATAAATAAAATTGGTCCCAAAACTGATCCCTGAGGCACCTCACTTCTGTCCACTGTGAATAATTTGCTTTTACCTGCACTCTCTGCTTTCTACCCAATAACCAATTCTTTATCCATATCAATGTTTTTCCCTGAATCCCCAGCTTTTCCAATTTATACAGTAATGCCTCATGAGGTACTTTATCAAAAGCCTTTTGAAAATCTATCTACATGATATCCACACTGCTCTTAGTATCCAGCTCCTCAGTAATTTTTTTGTAGAACTTCAAAAGGTTTGTAGAGCAGGATCTGCCCTTCCTAAACCCATGCTGATTATCTGATAACAGTCCCCCCTCCTCCAAGTATAACATTATATGCTTTTTTAACAGATTCAAATATTTTGCAAATTACTGATGTTAGACTTACTGGTCTATAGTTGCCAGGATCACTTTGTATTCCCTTTTTGAAAATTGGAGTTATGTTGGCCAACTTCCAATCCATTGGTACCCAACCCGTGCTATATGTTGAATTAAATATCATGTGAATTACTTCCCCCAGTTCTTCCGTGCATTCCACTAGTACTCTCGGATAAATATCGTCTGGCCCTGGTGCTTTAGATGGCTTAATTCTTTTCAACTAATGTACTATTTCTACCCTGTAAATTTGCATTCTTTATTTATACCCCCTGCAAAGGCTCCATCCTTGGGATCCTTTTTTAAATTATAGTTACCATTGAAAAAACCCAGAAATAAGTCATTTAACACGTTCGCCATTCCCACCTCGTCTTGAATTAATTCACCTCCCCTCCAACGGGCCCAGTGTAGTACTAAATTTATTTTTACCACTTGCATATGCAAAAAATTCTTTTGGGTTTATATTTATTTCCCTTGCTAATTTTCCTCTAAGGACACCTTTTGCTTCCGACTAATAGTTTTAAACTCCTTTCTGGCTTTCAGATATGCCTCCTTGTCCCTGTCGTTACCAGTGCTTTTATATACCCTGTATGTTCTTTGTTTTAATTTTAAAGCTTTGTGTGTTTCCCCTAAAAACCACATAGGGAACAAGTTTCTAGATTTTCCTTTTTTCCTGAACGTTACATGTTTTTTTAACACCCTGTCTAACTTATTCTTGAATAACTCCAATTGATCAGAATGATGCGGTGCTAATCATCCTCCTTTAACTCTTCCCTTATCCTATGAAAATTTACCTTTCTGAAATTTGGAATTATCCTACTATTGATTGTGTATGCTGACTGAAAATTTATACTTAATCTGATACTTCTATGATCACTTTCTCCCAGTAGCACACCTATAACTAAATCCTGCACCCTATCCTCATCATTGCTGAAAATCAAATCCAATATTGCATTGTCCCTAGTATCCCCATACACCATCTGGTACAAAAAACAATCCTGTATCACTTCCAAAAATTCTGCCCCTTTCCCATTTGTAGCTAGATTGTTTGTCCAGTCAATATTTGGATAATTATAGTCCCCCATTAAAATTAATTCTCCTTTTTGACATGCTACGTTTATCAGATTACACATACCCTTTTCCTGCTCTTCACTACAAACAGGAGGTCTATAGATACTAACCAGAATTAGCCCTTTGCCTTTGACTGTATTCAGTTTCACCCAGACTGATTCTATACCCTCAGTTTTACTATTTAACTTTATTTCCGTACAGTTTAGGAATTCTCTCACATAAATCAAAACCCCACCTCCTTTCCTATTCACTCTGTCCTCCCTAAACATTGTGAATCCACTCAATTCTAAAATTTGTGCATCTTCACTGCTTGCCCAACTTTCAGTTATCCCAATGATATCTATATCCTCTGCTTGTGCAATTCCCCTGAGCTCATCCATTTTATTTCTCACAGTGCCGAGCATTACAATAAAATACTTTTAGCTTATTTTTCACCCTTATATTGCACTTTCCCCTTGTATTGTCTTGGTATTGTTTTTCTCCCTTACATTGCACATTCCCTTTGTATTGTTTGTCTTCTGTAATTTAGACCCTGTTAGTTTTCCTAAGCAATTACTGTGTACTGCAGGCCTCGAAATAGATTTTTTAATACAGGTGCACCTTGTGCACCTAAGTTTTTTAATTATGTGCACAAGGTGCACTGCGTGCACCTAGTGGGAAAAAATTAGGTGCACAATTATATTTTCATGTGCACAGTGCACCCGGGTATTTCGAGCCCTGGTGTACTGTCAACCCTCTATATCCTACCCATCCCTGCTTGTATTCTAGTTTTTTGACTCCAGAATATTCAAAACCCGCTTGCCAACCTCCCTATTACCTATCAGGCTTAAATGCAAATTGTCCCTGCTTATCCAATCCCTCCTACACTCCTTCTAAACATCTAAAAATCTAACCTCCTCCCTCTCACACAGTGCCGTATTTCTAAATAAGCTAAGTAGGCTGCAGCCTAGAGCGGCAAAATTTTCAGGGGCGGCAGTTTGGCAATTTATTCAAACGTTAAAATGAAGTATTTCAGACGTTAAAAATATGATTTAGTCCTTCTACATAGCCTACTTTCTAAAACTATAACAAAATATAAATTCACAGCACGTAATCTTGTATTATAACTTTCTTGTAGTACAATCTAATTTGGTTTGATAATACTGGCGATTCGATCTGACAACACTGTTGGTGGAAGGCCCAGTGGCTCCGCTGTCAGTAGTGTAGTGTCAATCTAGTCTGTCTGACGCTGTCATTCATGTCTATCGGTGTGCACAACGGGATCGTTGATGATTGTGTTGAGCGAGGCGTGTTCGTGTTGTTTGTTACGATTTTGCCTTATAGTTAAGAGTATTCCAATACATAACGTAAAGTTTTTAACAAGTAGGCTACTGCCTACTAGCTACTATGAATGACGGTAAGTAGAGACTCAGTGGCGCTGAATACAAAAAACGAACAAAACTGAAACTTCAAGAACAAGAACGTGTTCTGAAACAAACAAACAAACTATATACGTTTTTTTAAACTAATAGTTTGCAAGTGGAAGAAAAGAACGATAAAGAAGATAAAGGGGAACATGAAAGTGCTCGAGCTGTTTGTGATGGTTCTGTTGGGGACGACAATGCTTTCTCTGGAACGAGTTGTTCCAAAACAGCCATGTTGTTATCAGAACCTACTGAAATACAAGTAAGTTCTCACAATCAGATTGTGCCCGGTAGATTTGATGTGGACTGCGGAAAGCGATATTTAGGCAGAGTCCAAAAATCGATAATCTGGCAAAGTCCGAGAAATCATTTGTTGAGAGGATAAAACCGTTTATAGGAGTCTGGGTAGACCGGTAATTTTTGATATTTTCGGAAAATTCCAAATTTTGAAAGTTTTGTCAAAGTCCAGAAATCCTGAAAATTCGGCTAAGTCCAAATTTCGAAAATTTTGACAAAGACCAAAAAAGGCTTTCGGAGCGGGGGATTCATGCAAGTGCGGATATACTGACACGAGAAATTTTCTTGACTTTGAAAAAATTTGACCCTCGGGAAAAAAATCATGGTCTTGGAAGTTTTTCAAATCATATTATACACCGAGGCACATTTGTACCCCCGCTCAAGTAACGGCAGGGACCTCCTCGTGGTGCGGTCTGGTAATTGACTGATTAACGTCAGTCAAGCTAACTCCTGCTCGTTTACGTATGGCTCCTTTAGGTGACTTTGTGGTTTAAATCGGTATACTTGAGGGTAGAAGGAACGCTTGCCAAGCCGTCCTGACCTAAGATAACTGAAACTCACAGACGAACCGAGGCTTCACAACTGAGAACTTTGTTCGAAGAAGGGAAGAATGCCTAAACCATGTACCTTGGTACGCCCCTTCTCCTCCGCAGGAGAGAGTAGGGAGCCCCGGTAAAACCCACCAGGGTTGCCGGAGTTGCTGACCTCTGCAGTCAGATAGCTGGATTCCGACGGATCCTCATCAGCAAGGAGAAGTGTGTGCTGCCTGTCTTAAATGATAAAATGTCAGACCACTGTTGGGCGTAACGCGTGAGTATCCGCCCTTCGGGATGAGTGGCATTGGAGGTGCACAATTATCCGAACTGACGGTGACGAAAGATGAAGGCGCATGTTGGCAGTACTCACAGAACTGCCCCGTTGGTCCCGACGGTTAGGGAGAAGCCAGTGGAGTCTGAGGAAATGGCTGGGAAATCTTCCCTGATAGGTGTGGGGCTGCGCGGGCAATTCGTGAGATGCGCGCACGTAGCCCTGCATCAGATGGGGGCGTCTGAGGCGGGGAAACCTTACGGCAACAACCTCAGATATGAGCTGGTGACGACCAGGACTGCCTCGCGCTTGCCTGGCATACGAGTGCGAGTCGTGGGTTGCAGGTAACTACGGACTGGAACCTGGCCGTGTTGGAGGTGCCTCAGTCGGCCTCTGACTGGATTACACCATCCGAATGATGGGACGATTGGGAAATTTTCCCCACTTTACTTATTATGGCTACAAACATAAGATCTATGATTTTGTGTGCCCCAAAGCCGAGATTGTGCGATATTGTTGCGGAGTGCGTGGCCGTGGCTGGAGGCCCAACTGTTTGCAGACCAGTTGAAGCAGAAGAAAGAGAGGAGACCCAAAAGTACGGGAAGGTCGTCCCCGAGGCCGAGGCCGTTGAGGGTAGAAACTAGCCACAAGTGGAAATTTTTCCAGTGGAACCTACGCCGAGAGGTAGCTGTGATGGGCGTTGTCACGAAAATGGCAATTGATGAGCGTACGGATGTATTACTACTATCTGAACCGTACCTCAGCAGGGGTAAGCTAGCAGGTCTTCCCCTAAGCTGGCGCTGCTCACATGCAAACGATGGCAGAGCGCTGATCGCTGTGGCCAATCATGACATCGACGTCTTTAATATCCTAGTGACCAAGAATATTGTAGCTACTGAGCTTTCGAACGGAACTGAGAAAATCGTGGTCGTTTCAGTCTATTTTCCGCCTCGCGCGCCAATTGATCCGTTTTTAACGGAACTATCGGAGGTGTTTACAAGGTGCAAAAGTAAGAGGATAATAGTCGGGGGCTACTTGAACCTTAAACATCCATTGTGGCATACGGGAGAGCCCAGTACTCCCAGTTCAGAGAACCTTGTTGCTTTGCTTAGTCAATTTGACATTGGTGTCCTAAATGACCCGGATTCACCGCCCACCTTCAATAATGGCCGCGGAACTAGCTGGATAGACGTAACGATGGCCTCAAGTGCAATCTTCGACCGGGTAACGAACTGGAAAGTGATCACTTTACCTAGTAGTGATCACGAACTAATCTCGTTTGACCTCCAGCAGGAACGAAGTCTCATTTCGGCTAATAAATTTTCACGACATCCTAGGAGAATCTCCAGGATGGTCCAGGCTCTCTCTAAGACTTTCCTTAGGGGAATACTCGAACTCTCGAGTATTTCTCATAGAGACGAACTTGATTGTTGCCTAGAGAACTTGACTCACTCAGTTCTGATGGCAAGTGAAAAATTTCTCAGAGTGCCCTTCTCTGGGAGATACAGAAAGCCCTGGTGGGACGACGAGCTAACGGTTGCCCGGAAGAAGCACGCAGCTCTTAGACGAAGACTTCAAAATGCCTCCGGGACGGAGCGCGAGTCTTGGAAAATACAGTTTCGAAGGTCACAGGCAATGTTTAAAAGACTAGTCATTTGCAAAAAGCGAGCGTCATGGGAGAAGTACTGCCTTGACGCTGATATATCCAACCCATACACATTACCTTATAAGTTGGCATCGGGCAAAGTTAAGAGGCGCCAACCGATAGGCAGTATCAGAAAAGAAGATGGCACGACGACGGCGACACACGCGGAAACGATGGAACTACTTCTTCGCACGCACTTCCCATCCGACTCCGTCGGAGAATCTTCTGACCAAAGAACTTTGAGGGAAATTGTTAACAACTACCTCAGGGAAGATGCGATTAAGGATCGACCATTCACGCTCCTAGAGGTCACGGGTGTCGTGAGATCCATTAAAAAGAAGAAAGCGGCTGGCCCAGACGAGATCTGCGGGGAAGTGATTAAAGAGATCCACCGCCAGTATCCGAGATTCACGTTGGACTTGTTCAACAAATGTCTGGAACTGGTTTACGTACCCAAGGCCTGGAAAAATGCTCGTGTAGTTTTCATTCCTAAACCCAATCGTGACGTAGCCGACGCCAAAGCCTATCGATCAATCTGTCTGCTGAGCACATTGGCGAAAGCTTATGACAAGCTAATAGCTAATCGTGTGAAACACTGGTTGCACATTAATGGCAAGCTTAACAAAAACCAACATGGTTTTAGAGCCGGGAAATCGTGCAATACAGCCCTTTTCGAGGTTCGGCAAGCCATTGCCAAGAGTCGAGAAGAGAAGAAACATGTCAGTTTAATCTCACTCGACGTCGAGGGCGCCTTTGATAATGTCTGGTGGCCTTCAGTGCTGGGAAGGCTGGTGGAAGCCAAGTGTCCAGTAAATCTCTATGCAGTGATTTACAACTTCCTCAGTGAAAGGACAGTCACCTATAAGTCGCATGGTTGCACGGTAGAAAGGACAACGGAGAGGGGCTGCCCGCAGGGTTCATGCAGTGGTCCCCTCCTGTGGAATCTAGTGGCGGACGGCTTTCTAGACCTCATTGGCGTGCCCAACAAGGGTTTACGCGGTGATATGATTGCTTAAACGGACGATTTTGTCCTTGTGGTCAAAGGGCGAAGCACCAAAGAACTCGAGAGAAGGGGAAACGCTGATATCAGGAGGATTGTTGAGCATGGGCTTTCTTACAAGCTTAAGTTCAACCCGACAAAGATTAAAGCGATAACCTACTTTCTTGGGCGAAGGGTTGGCCGAACTGAACCCAAGTTCTGCTGTGAAAATGTGGAAATTGAGAACGTGAAGGTGCTCAAAATTTTGGGACTCATTTGGGATATTTCCCTTAACTTCACAACCCATTTCCGGCTGGTGCGTACCAAGATCAGTAATCTGGTCTTTGCCCTGAGGAAGGTGGCGAGGAGACTGTACACTGAGCGTCGGTGGTTGTTGAAGAAACTATACCGCACAGTTATAGAGCCGACTGTTGTATATGGTATAGGAGCTTGGGGAGACCGTCTTAGCACTAAGCTAATGGGCAAAACTCTCGAGCGCATTCAGCGTCAAGCTCTCGTTTTAATGACCAGGTGCTACAGGACTGTAGCTACCCGGACAATGCAGGTGCTGGCAGGTGCTTTGCCGCTTGACTTAAGGGCTGGGTTACGTTATTGCCAATTCATCCTGTTCATGGCTGGACGAGAGTTGGAGATCAATGGGGAAGTCTTTTTCCCACATGACATGGAGCAGAAGGTGAATGTTTTCACTCACCCAGTCGATCGCATATCTATTCCTTATGACAGCAGGAAGCCAAATTGTGCGGAGATGGAGATTTACACTGACGGGTCTGGGCTGAATGATAGGTATGGAGCAGCTTTCGTGGTAATGTACTTTGGTTGTATTGTCGAAGAACATACGTACCGGCTTGGTGACCAAGCAACAGTATATTTGGCAGAGCTTGCAGCTCTTGAAAAGGCGTACGAGTGGGTTCGGGACCGACCCCTGTACTCCGCCAACAAAACCACCCATATCTATTCGGACAGCCTCTCTTCGCTCATGGCGTTGAAGGACCCACTCTGCACTCTCCCTGTAGTGCAGAGAATCAAAACTCTGTACAAGGCGGTCACTAGCTACCAGGGTATCCAAATGCATTGGATAAAAGCTCACGTCGGTTTCACTGGTAATGAAGCGGCTGATACCGCGGCTAAAAAGGCCACTGACAAGAGCGAAGTGGAAATACACGTGCAGAGATCGTACTCTACTGTCAGCAACTGCCTCCTGCAGATCTTTATGGATCAATGGAAGTGGCGATGGAGTGGAGACTTGGTAGGCAGAGAAACTTATAAGTATCTCCCCGACCCTGACCTCAGAAGACACGTGTACCACCCGATTGCGACTCAACTGCTTACAGGTCATGGTCGCTTTCCGCAATACTTTAGACGTATGCGGCGACAAGGATCGGGCTTGTGTCAGTGTGGAAAAGTGGGGGATGCCTCTCACTATCTCCTCGACTGCGAACTTGTCAAACCTCTTAACCAGAACCTTGGCTGGTTGCGCTTCCGACCCCAAGACTTCACTACTAGCCCAGAGTGGTTCCCACCAATCCTCCGCTTGGGAAACTATGTGACCAAAAGGCTGACGCCTCAAATTCCCCATCTAAGGTATCCTCTCCCACCCTAAGAAGTAAGTGAATTTCATTACTCTCTGTTTCTCCTACCGCCTTGGTGAACAGACACGAATCGAAGGCACTTGTGCCGGAAGTCGGTGGCTACCCTTTCATCGAAGGTCCCCTTGGCAGATGCCGGCGACTACCTTCCTCTTTTCATTTTATTCCTAATGCATGTTATTTAGCAACTAATGAAGGCCTCGTGCTAGAAGTTGCGGAAATGTATAATCTGTGATGCTTAACTCTGTGTTTATCAGCAACAGATGAAAGTCTTGTACTGGAAGTTGCGAAAATGCATAACTCTATGTGGCAAATCTGTATTTATGTAGCCAAAACTGTATTTCTGTGTGGTACTTGTACCTATGCCGCCTAGGCATACACACCCCTGGGAAGGTGTACACGCTACTGTCTGTTGGGGAAGTAGTCGTGGGTCAACCCGGACGGAAAGCTGGTGGTGGCTTTTAATGTCCGGAAAGACTGTCCGTAGGGATGATAGCAAGATGATGGGGCTGAGGACCCGAGATCCGGGCAAAAGGATCGGGGGAGGGCTCTGCGCACTTGGGGCGGTGTGCATCCTGAACCAAGTAATTGATAAACAGTTAGTAACTTGTTATCAGTTTACGTAGACAATGCTTGGAGTCCCTAAGTGGACGCGTGTTGGTTCCAAGGAATGAAGAGTGATGGCCCCCACCACTCGGACCGCGGCTCTCTCTGGAGTTGCAAGGGGACTCCATAACTCCGCAGATCATGGGCCTATCCGTGTAGGAGGAATATGTCAGTCTCTAACGTGGCGAAGCCGCTCTAGCCAGCAGGCTATCGGTTTGGGTCGTAGGAACTGGCACAGGGCGATGCCGCTGTTCCTGCGATCAAGTAGCGACAGGAACCTTCTTAGGTGCCACACGGAAACTAGCGGTGTCGGGACCACTCCCCGGCTGCCCTAGGCCAATACCTGTACGCTAACGAAAGAAGGCTATCTGGCGGACGGCAAGGGTCTGCAAGACTCCATAGATGATGGTATCGGTTGCCCACGGTACCGGATAAACAGGACGTTGGGGCAGCCTGCTGTTCCGTTGGGCTACTCAGGAATGCCGATAGGTTCCTAGGAGATGCCTGGGTGTGCGCCTCTAACACCCCTCGGCACGAATCTATGAAGAAAACTTTTCCGGCTCATAACGGACCTAAGGTTGACTGATATCATTGAGCCGGACCACATATCTTCAGCGCACACATTCCGGGGTCGACCACGTCCACGCCCTATCGTGTTCATCCTGGGCAGATAAGGGTTTTTCGGACGGCGCGTCACTAGGCCCACTTCTAAAATTTCTCATTAGAGGCTTTCCCTAGCATCCGCTAATCCGCTGTGGGTTTTCAGTAACTCGGTACGGAGGGGTCTGCTTCCATTCGAAGGAAGGAAGGAAGGTAGATTTGATGTTAAAAGTCAATCTTTAACAGAAAATAAAGAGCCAACATTAGCAATTTCCTTAAATAAGGATCCAGCTTTGTGGATCTTAAATGATGCTACTAGAGATAGTGATGCAAAAAAACCCGGGAATTTTGGAAGAGGGGAATAAACACGGGAATTTTGGGGAATAAACCCGGAACTTTGGGGAACATTGGGAATAAACTAAACCAACCATTTTTTCACATTGTGTGGCTTTTTTTGGTTTGATGCTAAGTAAAACTATAAAGAGAAAACCCCATATATATAAAACTACAACCTGGAAAATTGTTTCAATAAAATTAAAATTTTCTTTTTTTGGGGAAAATATTGGTTTATTTTTATAATATAAACAACATCAGCATTTATATCCAAATCCAGATGAATGATGATGTGATGGTTTTGTTCCGAGACCTAGCAGCAAAAAATAAGATGAATGTTTGCATCAAAAACAATACTTTTGTAAACATTTCATATTATCTTTATATAAAGCAGTTACAATTTACTCTCTACTTTACTGATGATTCAATTTGGCACCGGCACTTGTAAGCCTTTTATGAGGGATTAATAGCTGAAAAAAACAACGCAATATCAAGAGGATCTATTTGTAGATTCTGATAGTCCTGGATCCATTTACATAATTTCAACGTCCGTTATCACCTCTTGGGATCCCACAATAACTGAAGGTTCATCGCCTTCTGCCAAAGAATATACAGGAAAAGACATTATTTGTGGTTTTTTAACGCATTTTTCTAAATGCTTTGCCATCTTAGTAGCATTTGGTACCAGATACTTCTTGTGGCAATACCTGCATTTAGCAGTCTTTTTATTGCCATGATCAAACTCTGATGTGTAATGACTCCACACTGTTGAAGTTGGTCTTACCATTATCTGGAACACACAAATCATCCCATTAGTATGAAATAGAACACTAAATTAAATTTTAAATGCTTGAGTTCCCAATTAAAAGCTTTTTTTAATCCTACGCCCAGTTTAAGGCCTTTCGGCCATACGCTGTCTTGCCGTCCAATATAGCGAATAAAGTCCTCGGGGAGAAGTATCCCTGGTGTCAAAGGTACAAAACATAGCAGGTTAAAATTCACAAAGATGCTCTTAGCATTGATTGCATTATAAGTATTACTTATATAGATTGATCTGAACTCATGAAATTCAATGTTTTTAGTTCATGCATGAAACTGTTGAGTAAAAACACCAAAATCAAAATTTAAAAACAAAATGCTCAGAATTCAAATAAATATCAAATTAGATTTTTAAATTTCCAACTAAACTTATACATAGTAAAAACCTGATTTTATGTTGGGAAGATAGCTTTATCAATTGCTAATTAAAGTTTTAAAATTAGAATATAATCACATTCAAAGAGCTAGTCAAAGAAACTTATTAATTCACTGGGATATCAATTTACATAAAAAGATGACAATATAAATAGGAAACAGCCAATCCAGAGAATTATTCAAAGGTTCAGAATATATAGTTAGAACTGTGCAAAGGTTTGAATGCACACAATGGTTCACTTAAAAAGTTTGTTCTTATGGCTCATTGACAAAAAAGATTTAGCTCAAAAATACTGTTTTCGCATGCGCCTATTAGTACTAGTAACATCCACAAAATCTCATTAATATTTACCTTTCAATTTTTGTAAATTGCAAGATGGCAAAATTTAGGCATAAATGATATTCTATTTCTTTAAGACGAAAATTTTCTAAAATTGAAATGGTCAATGCAAACAGTTGTTAGAGCCCGCCAAAAGAGTACACGTTTGAAGTTGCTGTTATGAACTATTAAAGAGTTTCTAAAAAATATTGTTTTAAAATTTTCCTGACAAAACATTAAAAATTTTCAAAAATCCCGAAATTTCAAAATTCTTGGAAGTTTTCAAAATTTCCTTCCCAAAAAACCGGGTTTATTCCCGGGAATAAACCTGGTTTTTCCACCCTTTGCAACGCTGACTAGAGATCTAATAGCAAAAAATGGCTTTGACGAAAACAAGAGATGACGCGTGCCAAAGTTTACGAGAGTCTTGGGAAGAAGTGTACATTGATGTGACAAGAATTTCAAATGACACAACAAAAAAAGCAACGACTAGATGTGAATCCCGAGGAATACTTCGAAGATTAGAACGTTTTGAGACTGCGTTAATGGTGTGTTTCTGGAGCACAGTACTCACAGATAATCACAGAATCGATTAAGTTAGCAAAGCCATGCTAAGTGGAACTGTGGATGTTTTGTTGGTCAGAGATTTCTATGGCTCTCTTGAAGAATATTTTACGGAACAGAGAAACAACTTTGATTACATTGAGGAATTGGCCATGTATATAACCAAAACAACATCTTATGAAAAAGATAATAAAAGACAGCCAAAAAG
Source organism: Metellina segmentata (assembly GCA_947359465.1). NCBI lineage: Eukaryota > Metazoa > Arthropoda > Arachnida > Araneae > Tetragnathidae > Metellina > Metellina segmentata. Next base: position 116,494,199 of record OX375879.1, on the reverse strand, counting down.
AAAAGTTTGGCCTGACGAAGACCGAAGTGGAGAAGTTAACTTTACTAGCAGGGATGACCTTAAAATAAATACGTTTTTACCAATTGTAGACTCTTTTTTTTGTTTGTGAATTCAAGAAAAGAAAAATGGCCTATGACGAGTTTCAAGATCGATTCTACTTCTTAACTCAGTTGTGTGATAACAATACAGATATGGAAGAGGAACTGAGAAAAAAGGCCACCAACCTTTACCACGTCTACACAAATGACTTGGATTCGGATTTCACTGAAGAGTGCATCCACTTTAAAAAGCACTGTGCTGTGGGTAATGATCACCCATCTGATAAATCGTTGGAAGGAATTTCGAAATTTCTGAGGTGTAATTCCTAACAAGATGTTTACCCCAATTTGGACATTGCTGTAAGGATAAGTTTGTGTATACCTGCTACAATCTGCGAACTAGTATTTCTGAAATACGGTTAAACTCACTTTCATTACTTTGTATTGAGGCAAATACAACAAAAACACTTTCATATGAGGACATTATTAACGAGTTTAGCTATGTAAATTTGAACATGAAGATTACGTGGGGTGAGTTGTTTTAGAGAAGTTTGTATATTTTTCAACACATAAACCATTAATTAACTACATTTTGTGTAATTACATTTCCGTGTAGGATAACTTAATTCAAATTGAATACAGCTCTTCAATTACGCAAAAGATAGTCATTAGCATTAAAATATAAAAATATGTTTAAAATAGTGATCTCTGATCTCCAAGAACAAATGAATTAATTAAGTTCGAAACCCATTTCATTTTTTAACGAATCTTAAAAGAAACAAGTAAAAAAACCGAAGTAGATAACTAATTTGATTATATAAAAAATTTATTATATAAACCAATAAAATTGTAGTTTTATCTAAACTAAATGAACTTTATGTTTAAAAAAGATGAAAACATCAATGAACTCTATCCTTTTGTAGTATAAAACAAATGTATTTAAGCAAATATGAACTATAGAGGGGGCGGCAAATGGATTTTAGCCTATAGGCGGCATACTCTTAAATCCGGCCCTGCTCTCACACAAATCCCTTAACAACCCGTTCATCTTATTGGCCCTTTGATTTAACCACCTATTACCTAACCCATACCTAGGTAGTAATCCTAATACTGTTACCTCTACCCCATGAGACTTAATGCCTCTTAAAAGTGTTTCCGCTTCCCTCTAGTTTCCGTTTAGTTTGAAGCAAACGCACTTTTCCCAGAAAATTCCATTCAGTGGCATGTGGAATAACAGAGCTTTTGTTAGAAATATATGTCATCAGAGTAGACAAATTAAACCCAATCTAAATTAATTTTTTGGTACAGCTACACTCTACGTTTATGAGTGATGGCAACGGCTTGGCGATTTTTTTGGCGCACTTCTAGAAACGAGTTACAATAAATTAAGGCAACCCATCTTTCGTTGCTGTTGTTGTGGTTTTCATGGCAACCTCCGCAAACGGAAACTTTTAATTTTCATTTTGAATATTCTAGAAAGTTCTTCCAAAATCCGTTCAAGTCGTTTGATTTCATTGATTCGTTTGAAATTTTTTCTTTCCTCCCATTGGTTATTTTGTTTTAAAAATATCCTTTGATTCCATTGGTCCTTTTAAATCGTTTTCTGTGATACCATTGGTCCTTTTATTTGTATTTTGACAGTTGTGGAATTTTTATTTTGTTATAATAGTTTTCATGACAGGATTAAGAGTTGTTTTTTTTTTACCATTTTCGTTTTCATTATTTTTTTACGAGAGAATTCTAACTTTATCAGGTATTATTTATTGCTTTTTTTCTTTTGTAAATCTTTTTCCTTTTTCAACATGCTCACTGTATTTAGTGTAATTGATAAGTTTCAGGTTATTCTTACCATTCGTAGCTTAGTTTCTCTGCTGGTTCACAAATGTGTTTTGATATGTGCTTAAGCTTACTACTTTTTGTGAAAGTTTTTTTAAAATATACTTTTTAAAACGTTCTGAAATATGTTTAAAAAGTGTGTTGTAAAAAGAAAAAAAAATTGTGACATTAGAATTAGGAAATAATTCTTTACTTGGCAACTTTAGAAGTGCGCCAAAAAAATCGCCAAAGCCGTTGCCATCACTCATAAACGTAGAGTGTAGCTGTACCGCATCTAAGTTGCGTAAAAACAACTTCAATAAATAGAGTAATCAACCTTGACTTTCTTTCTCTTAAGACATAAAATTTCAATTTTTCAAAATTACTTTGTGTGATATTATTCCAAGATCAACAAAGTCTTGTTAAAAATTCCCTTTTCTCCAACACACATACAGTTTTAAATTGAACCCTTATGGTACTTTTTAAGATCAGAAATTTGATTTCTAAATGGAAAGCACGTATCTATTTAGAATGATAGATGTAGTTACTTGACTATGGAGTACAGCTTTCAATAACACCCCATGAAACACGAAAAACAAATTAAATTAAATTTATTTTAATCGTCTTTCAATGAAAAGCTATATCAAAATTTTGAAATATATTTTGAACAACTAAGTATGGCTACCAGTTTTAATTTAACGTAACCCATCTTATTTTAAAGCTATTTTCGAAATTTTTCAAGTCTTTTAAAACAACAAATTACACACTTAAAAAATATTTTTATTTGTAAATTTATTTATTATTTTTATCTATACACTATTACGTATTCAACCAAAGATGTAGTATATAATGCAAAAATAAAAAAAATTCCAATCCTTAAAAAAGGCAGAATTTTGAAAAAATATATCTGTTCTAGCGTGTTGAATTTCAACTTCCTGAATGTATTCTGAAGTAAGACAATTCGATAAAAAAACTTGAGCAATATTGATAAAGAAAATGATTTATAAGCAAAAAAGGACATATATTTATAATACTTGGGAATCCTCAAATGTGACCCCAACTATTTCGTTTTCAATTCAAAACCAAAAAAAAGTATTATAAATCAAATTAAAACATTAATTCTGAGGTTGCCAGATACCGAGTAGCAAAATTACGCTTTTATGATCAATGAGTTTATCGTTTGAGCGTTTCGTGCTTTATTATAAAATTTAAGTAAATATAAGATTAAATGTTCTAAATATTCTTTCTTCATCAATCAAATATTTATAAATATTATTTTCATCATGGGAAGAAGAAAAAAATTCAGTTCAAACATGAACATTATAATTTAATTTGTTTTAGAAAATTGCTTTTCGATCAAAATTGGTAAAGCAATCTTAGATGCGTATAGCAATCGTTTTATACTCAATGTTATTTTTATTTCGATTTCAAATTGGCTTTTGGCTTAGACCTTAGGTCAATTTTAGGTCTCTTGGGATTCGAATTTTTCAAAATCATTTCTTAGTGCATCCCTACGGTATAAGAAGAATCACCTTTCAAAATTTCAGCTTCCTATGACTTGTAGTTCTTGAGATACAGTGATGAGTCAGTGGTATTTTAATTTTATATATATAGATTGTAAATAAATTTAAATGTCCAATTTAGACATCGCTTGGTCACTCTGACAAAATATGTTATAGAAATTTATATTTTGCAGCCCAAACTCTTATATCTCATTCACCATAATTTCTCCTGGGAAAGAAGTCGAACTTTCGCCTGGAATGGATTCCCGTCTTGAAAGGAAAGCAGCGCACACCTTGTTCTTTGCTGGGATCATCGTCTGTTATAATAAAAATATTCTTCTTCTGTATTGTCTTGAATGTTTCTGTTCACCACTTGCTTTCATATGCATCCCAGAAGAACATACGACAACAACAACAACCATAATTTCTCCCAAACATGGTTGCTGATATAGCCTCTTAAATGTGTTATTAAATTTGCATTTGTTAATGGGAATCTGCGACCATCTTGGACTATAATGTTCATTCCGGTATTTGCCAGTTTTCCCCACTGGGATGGGTAATGGTATATTTTAATTAACCTCGTACTAGAGCAACACCACGGGCTATTGACGACGGTCCAGTATCGTTCCTTTAAGGAAAAGATCCGAGGAGAACACGTAATTTTGATCTTCGGTCAGATTACGAGACAATACATGAGCTGCTACCCTACTCTCAAAACTTCCACACCAACCCAATGTGAAGACTTTCGGCCACGACAGATTTAAGGTTCACCAGCCGCCTCTTCACCATAAGCTTACAAACATCCATGCCCTGACCCGGATTCGAACCAGGAACCTTCCGATCTAGAGGCTAACACCTTAACCACCAGACTGGTTGGTCGGCAAAGACAACTCTGGTTGCTGCACACTGGTTGGGAATTATTGATCACACACATACGGTTCAATCCACAATTCGAGTATCTCATATATGCACTTTATGGATTAAAAACTGATGGAATAAAAATGGCTGGTTTAATTCCTTCCCTCAATATTCCCAATGCTCCCCAAAGTTCCAAGTTCCTTCCCTTCTTCCAAAATTCCAGGGTTTTTGCATCACTAACCCTAAACTAATAGCCCCATCAGTAAATAACCTTCTCCATCTTGTTCCCTGTACAATCTCTACTACTATAAAAGGAAGTGTTTGTTTGCGTGTACGCATTGTCCTGACGAATCTATGGTACTTAAAGTAATCAAATTTGGCACACCAGGTAGTCCGAATTTTTTTGCTATTTTTTTGCGGGCCCGAATTTTAAAATTCATTTAATATTATTGTTTTCTTCGGAATGGAAACAGCATAAAGAGATGACAGATTCTAAATTTATTCTTTTCGTTTACGTTTGATTTTGCGGAGGAATGATTTCAGCCGACGGAAAAACAAAGTTTCAACTGGAGTTATGTAGTTCTTTTTTCTATCTCCTAGATCGTTTAAGATAAGAGTAAAAATCTCAACGGATTTGAAATCTGCGGAAAATTTCACATTAGATCAATACATAAAAATTATTTTCTGTAAATAAATAATTTTTAAACTAACTTTTGTATTTTTTGACCTTTGCCGTTTATTTTTAGTGGTTATATTTTTGACATCCATATCCTCTAGCATGCTTTACAAAACATTTATTCAGTGCAGGTAAAAGTTTATTTTAGTTTGATTCAAAACACACATTTCAGAATAAAGCTACCTAATGCACACAATGGAATTTATTTCAACCTTTCTCCAAAATGTGACGTTGGTACACGAGTTATATTATCCCAATACATAGTCTGTTTTAAAGATAAGCATTTATGACATAAGTAAAAACAAAGCTTTAAAACAGCTGTACAAAACGTTTGCCAGTTTATGAGTTTCTGTTCCAAGCCAAGATTTGAAATTAGTAGTTATTAAAACACATTTACTGGAGGAAAACATTTTCTGCATAATTCCACTGCCTATTTTTTAAGTAACAAGGATGTTCTATTTTCTCCAATTGGATTTCCAAATTACACCAGCTGTTAGAAGCGCCACCATTCTTGAAATATTGAAGTCCCCTATAACTTGACTTAAGTCAAATCCAGAAAATATTTTTCAGTCTTCCGAAATGTGATCCCCCAGCGAAGTTGAGTGGTTTTAGATTCTGTGAGTGGACTGGCAAACCAAGCATTAAGTTCACCAGTTAAATGTGGTTCCAGTGGAATGCTGTTTTGCAAAGGTTAAGAAAAGGCGACCCTGTATTTTGTTTCGAATAAAAAAGACGAAACTGTAAAACTTAGCTTTCTTTATTAACTAGAAATGTTTTAATAATCAATCATTATGAATACATAACAAATTTGCCTCATTACAGTGCCCAAACTACTATGAAGTTTCAATACATAACTAGTCATGATATGCATTCAAATGACAAATCCAATACACTTCCATTTCACAGGAGAGAGAAATTGTTGATTCTTTAGGTAAACATTTTATTTACTATAATGTCACAAGTTGTTATAACGCAAGACGCCAACAGTGCTCCGAGACCAAATCATTACGAGCAGATATAAAATATTTATTGCAGGAGTACATTTGATTTATCAACAACAAAAGTTAACATGGAACAAATTAATGCACTGATTTTTTTAATATTTTTTCGAAGACAAATGCAGGTTGAAGTTTGACAGTATCCTTTTCCCCACAATCTAGATGTTTTGGCACAAAACTAATTTTCACTGAGTCGGAATCACTATTTAAAAAAAAAAACTAGAGAAAACGTCTGATAAACTAATTCATAACACACCCGGAAAAATTTATATTTTAATACAATACTGTACTGGCACAAAACAGCTCATAAATAAAAATAAAAAGAACTCAAAAACAGAAAGAAATGTAACAAAAGTTTGATTTAGAACAGTAAATAATGTAAAATATTTTCATTTGCAAACACTCAAAAATTGTAAGAACAAACAGCCAACGGTTTTTCCTTTGCACCCAAGAATTAAAGCAATACAAAATAAAACGTGCATCTCTCTGGCCTCAATACTGCTTTCGGCCGCACAGAAATGCTCTCAGAAACACGACTTAGTTGCAAGTTTCACAAACTAACAGCCTTCGAACAAGCTCGGGAGAGTCCGACAAACAGATTTAAAACATAGTTAACAATTGATATAATATATATCAAAATACAGAGGCAAAACTGTTGTAAAAATGTCTAATTTGTAAACTACATATTCCACGGCAAAATACAGAATCCTATAAAATATAGAAGTGCAAAATAATGTATACTTTTGCTTAATAAAGGCTTTTTTATAATTTCCTGCTGTTCCTGAGGCTTCAGCAAGCTTTAAACCATTAGTGCCTAATTGCATACAAAATGAATTGAAGAGCTTATTTTCCAAATATAATCTTTAATTTCAAGTCAAATTTTTTGGATTAAAAAATATTGAGATTCCTACATTTTAATTAATAATTAACACTTTACCGCAGCTGAATTAATATGCGAGACCACTTTCAAGAGTATTCCTTAATTTTGAGAATAAGAATTCTTTTCAATAAGCTCCTCAATTTCTAGTGAAGAAATACAACACAAAAAATTTGTAATACTGTAAGTATGTCAAGGCTCTGAATTATGAAAGCACAAAAAGCTGGATATATAAAATTACAAAACATTTGATTTTTAGCAAACATTCAACTTGATTGATAGAGGCATATATTATATGCAATGTTTAAAATGATCAGGCTTTATAAAACACAAGTGCAAAAAAAATTGCACTTTTACTAAATGAGGATTTTTTAATGTCCTGTGTCTGACCAAGCTTTACATACCTAACTGCATATTGAGTAAATTGAAGAGCTCATTTCCTACGTATTAAATTCACAGAAACTTGAAAGAATTTCATATCTTGTGTGTTGAGGTTGAAATGCATCTCCTTGCAGAAAGGCATTCTTAAATTTAAGACATTTAAACAAGCTCTTCAAGTACTGGTGAAGAAATATACAACACGAAATTTGTAATACTGTAAGTATGCCAGGGCTCCAAAAATATTACAAGAGCATTAAATCCATCCAAGCTAAATATATAAAATTACAAAAACATTTCTGTTTTTAGCAAACATTCATAGTTTCATTGATACAAAGGCACATTTTATGTAATGGGTAAAATAATCAGGCTAAGTTGATTCAACAATTTACATTCATTTAAAAATGTGGGAAAACTTAAAATTGCTTTGTTCGTATAAAAAATACAATCTCTACTTTCTTCACTACTCCTCTACATCTACATTAAAATATTCAATTTGCTTCATTTAAATTTTCAATGTCTTAACAGTTGGGTTTTGGGGGGTGTAAATCCAAACGAGGCTGGACTCGTGGAAGCCAAACTCAAAGCTCAGATCTAAACACGAGGAGTTCAAAAAACAGATGAAAATCACTTCCCCAAACTAAAGTGTTATGCTCAGCAGAACAGAAGAAAAAGAATTAGATTATGGAATGTTTTAACTATGAACTGCAATGATATTTTCCTATGCACACGCTTTCACAGTTAAGGTTTTAGAGAAAAACACTAAGCCCCCTTTACAAACACTTTTTTCACTGGTTTCCGACAGAACGGAAAAGTGAACGGATAACAATCTTTAGATGTCCTTTACATGTTTTCGAATTGGTCCACTCTTCTCTTGGTGTTGCCCTTTCGGATTTCACGGAGAGTTTTGTATTTGTCTCGCCCTTGCCTGACGTTTTCTTGGTGTAGAAGATCGTTCTTGGTAAGCTTGGTCTCATCTTTGGAAGATGCCAGTTCTTTGCTTAGCTCCTAGAAAAACAAGCATTTTTAATTGAGAAATAATGAATTTACACAGAATCAGCATCGAATCAGAACTCATTCCTGTGGGAAAAACTGAAATTTAATCAAATCATACTTCGATTGATATTTTTAGCATAGAATTTCTAGCTCTTGAGGAAACAAAAAAGGCTATTTTTTTTACACAGTAAAAAAATTTCCATATAAAAAATATAATTTTTTTTCCAAAACAAGACTTTCAGAGGAAATATACATTGATTAAAACATGTTATGTTTAAAAAATTATTAAATATATATCATGGCTTACTTCTAATCTTTTTTTTATACAAATCCGTAATATTTAAAACTTAACCAAAAAAAATGTTCAAACAATTTTTGAAAAATAGGGAAATTCTTAATTTTAAAAAAATTGAGCACTTAGAACAGTACTTACGGTTTTTCAGAAAAAAGCATTATCCTGCACTTATTGTTAAAAAGGTGAATAAAACCTCAATTCTAAGATATTTTCCCACAGATGTCTGAAGTACTGGTTGTTCAGTACTAGTACATTACTGAACCAAACACAGCAGTTGCACTTCTGTTCAATAATGACTGCTGCCCACCAACTAAAATCAATTAGTTTGTCATCATTGCCAAATCTGGGATATTTTCCCACCAAAAGAGAATCAAAAGTATTTGCATGTTTGAGATTTCTTTGTTGCAGAAAGATAAGTAGTTTTTTAGAGTAGATAAATAGTTTTCTAAGGTGAAAACTACACGTTCTTTTCATGCACAAACTCGGTTGATATGCTAGGGCTTATTAAATAAGCTGGATAGTGAAGGGTTTCCTTTGTAGCAAAAATTCATCTTGAAAACAGATTATTGATTCCTTTATTGGAAAAACCCAAACCTACTTTTCATGTGCAACAAGGGGTCAGTTCGAGCATTTTGAATCATACCAGGGGGGGGGGTTAAACAGGACAAAACATGATGTAATGGAAGGCTTCAAGTGGACAAAATCAAAATGCTGATGAACATATTTGAGTAACATGTATTAATATATTACGGGTATTGTTATTTCAATCATATATTGTTACTTCTTTACTCTTTTCAAAGTGAAACAAATGATTTTCAGACAAAGTCACTCTTTGGATGTACAAGCTAAGTTTTAAACTTATTTGGATATAAAAACAAGCATTCTGTAGAGTATTGCAATTTCAGTATTAAACTTTAATACTGAAAAAGAAGGTAGAATTATTGATTATTACGCAATACTTTAATGTTTTTGGAGGACCATTTTTCTCAGTATAGCCCCGCAGATCAGAGAGAAACTGCTTTAGGTGGTTCATTATTAAACATTTCAATTAACGTAAAATCTAAATGTGTGGTCTAGTTTCCTTGTGTCAAGACTAGAAGAAAAAAAACCTACAACTCCCTCTTTCCTGCGTCATGACTCGGCACTCAATTTTTAAAAAAAATCACACATAGGATTTACTTTACAGTAGATCACTGGTTTTGGTCAGCTGACAAATGAGCTATTTGCAATGGATTTTGTAGTAGAAACGAAATTCAAATAAAGATTGAAACTTAAGGTTCCAACAAAAATTTGATAAAAATTCATGCCAGACATGACAAATCCAAAAAAAAAAACTTGAAATAATGACTAAAAATAAAGAAATCAAAAAGCCCAAAAATGACTAACAAGTAACCCAAAAATCTATATTTCTATAACTAAGAAATTAACAAATGGAATGTGTCATTTTGTGGATATTGTCTAAGAACTAACAAAAACATGACTACAACAAAATCTCGGTACTGTTAATAAGTATAATGCAGCCACAAGAGCAGACTTCAGCACTCTTATTAGTATTCCTAGAGGTCTCACTATGAGGCCTCAAGGGATGGAAGTGATCATGAACATTGCCATTTCTTTTCCCCCCTTTATAATTTATGTTTACCTGTACATAAACCTGCCAACCTCAAAGAAAAATTTAAAAAATGCAACTGATGGGAAAGAAAAATACCCATGAATGTAATTCAGAAAATAAAAAATGAGTAACAACACCAAATCACAGCAGAAAATGTAACCCTGCTCTTAACTGCTGTAACATACTTGGCGGCAGTTCGAATTCAGATGGGGATTTGGTGAAAGTTTACACAAAATGATGCCAAATACACGCAATTACCTTTTTCAAGTGTCAAGAGATATTTTTGTAGGTTTTTCTTGAAAATTTATGTCAAAGATTTTCTTAACAATCTAGCCACTGATTTTGATATTTTTCTTTCACTGTTGCCACAGTTTGGATCTAACACATCCAAATTTGGCATTACTTGAAAATTTTCTCACTAAAGAAAAATCCAGAACTTATTTTACATCCTGAAGATTGAGAAACCAAGTGGCTTTCTGGAAGACTTAGGATAGTAAGAAGAAAGATGGAAAAGAGAGTGAGCACATCGCTTTGCTAAGACCTTTTAAAGGTGGCAAGTGCCGACGTAAGGCAGTCATATTGATAATCGACGTATGCAGGAATAATTGATGATGCATCGATGACATGGCTTCACTGAAACTGTCTTGAAAATAATTTCTCACAAGAGTTTTATTTTCAAATTGTACATTATCCAACACGTTCTCCAAAAAATGGGGGGGGCTTTGGAGCAGGAAGAAGCATTTGGCACGGAAGTAACACCCCTGAACTTATGTAAAAGTAAAGTACTCTAATTGTCTGGAACCACGAGGCATAGAAGGGACCGCGTGTCATCCCGTTCTGGTTGAACACAACAGGCATTAGAAATCCTGATTAGAACATTTTTATATTCGAAATCAAGGCATTCAAATAAAAAAGACCAATTCTAATGAAAGATCAATATAACTTAGATAAGCTGAGATGTTCTTACTTTGAGCTGATCTTGAAGATGCTTTTCTTTTGAAACTTGGGTAATCCTATCCTCTTCAGGTTTAGGCAAGTTGATTGAATCATCACAAGAAAGTTCAGCTCCTAAATAAACAAAAGAAAGTAATGTAATATATGAAACTCAAAATAACATGATAAACTTAGAACTTTGGGTCATCGTGAAAGGAAAAAATTCAATACATTTAAGTAATATAATAATTTGTACCATTACTTTTAATAGTTTTACATTATTGCTGTCACTTTCAACTTATTACATTGCGATTATAACATCAATTTTAATTCAAAAATCCTAATTAAGACAAAGTACCCTAAAAATGACCAAAAGTACCAATTTTTTAATAATGTCATTAACTGTTCAGATTAGGATGAATATGGGTACAATTGCATGCCCATAGATATCTACATTTTTTTAGAGTTAATCAAGTTTTTCCATATCAAATATCAGTATGAAACTAACATTTAGAGTAGAAAGTCCTATTTCTCAGTTTTCTGCTTTCCACAACTACAATGCATTTAAAATGCTGAGGCTATTTTGTAATCAATAGATTTCAAACTCTCTGCCCAAAATTGTAAGAAATATTTTTTTTTTAATGTTATTCTTTATGCAAGATACAATAAACATTTTATGGCAACTTCTTTCATGGCTTCCAAATGAATTTAATTTTTTTTTTGCCCTAATTTTATTAAATTTATCTGCACACAATAAGTGCAATAAAAGCTGTTGTGCATAGTAGCAAGCATATGGTCTTATTCCAGTCATGATGCAAGAGTTGCATGTCATAAACTCACTTCTTTGGTAATATTCTAATTGGGGGCAAACGGCATGCCTAATAAGATTTTCCGATTCTAATTGATTGTTTTGAAAGCAAACCTACTTACTCTGTTAGCATTGCTCATTAGCTTTGGAATGCACTTCACACTGTTAATTTCGAAATATTTTGCTTCAAAAGTGTGCCAAATAATCCCAATTATTCTTGTTGAGAATCCTTTTTATTAATGTGTTCAGATATTTTCCCTCCTCTACTGAAAAACATGAAGACTAAGATTCATTTATAAATTTAGTCATTCAAAACTTTCCATTTAAATAAATAAATTTTATTCAATAGTTCTTCAGATTCATTCGAAGAACAAGAGGATTAAGAAACCAAGTAAACTTCCATTTCTTGGGGCTTTGAAACACTCATCAACATCACTAATAGGGGAAAATGTCTCAAATAATCACCCATCTCTAAGTCTGGTAAATTATTGGGGGGAAATATGTGAATTAAATCTAAATAACAGATTGAAACAAATGTTTTCCAGTTCCAACTATAGCAAAAATCACTCATACCAAATTCTCCATTAACCATGTCATCATTCTCTTCGTGTTCGTCTTCGTGAATATTGAGATGTTGTGGCGTGGTTGCATCCAAAAGAGCAGCGGCAGCCTCCTCCTGTCGACGGCGGGCTTCTTCCACTTCCTCTTGAAGTTTGCGGGTTTCCTCGTCCTTCAAATTCACCTCTTCCTGAATTCTTTGGACTTCTATTTGCTTCATTTGGATGGCTTCAGCCTACACAATGGAAATAAACAATTCAATTCCAGATTCATTCATGGTTGCCACTGTTTAACACATAATTTAGAAATTAGATCCCTTGGAAAATCCCCTCCCCCCTCAAGAAAATCTGAAAAATACTTTTTCCCATTCATTACTACTGAAACAACTGAAGTGCAGAGTTTCAAATACAAGATGAAAGCAAATTGCTCAACTTTAGACAACAGCAATTACAACAGCTGTACAGTGAGATTTTACCTCTCCTTTGTCCCCTTTTCAAGTGACCTCCGATACTAATCACAAATAGCAAGCTCTGCCTACTAATGGCTATACCCAGCTCAGAGGGAACTGGGTCCATTACTGCATATTATAAAAGATTGCAACAGCCAGTTGTAACTTATTAGAATATACTGGATACAATAATGTAAACACGCATGACATCATAAATCTAAATGCCAGAAAGATTAATGTATAAACATTCCTGATTAACAGCACTCATAATATAAACACTTAAAGAAAGTATGCAACAGTTTGATTCAAAATTATAAACTAAAGGGGTGACTGATTTCATTAACTAAAAAAAACACACAAGTAGGAAGTCAAGTTTTTTTTAGGCATTTGTCAGTTAGTTTATTTTTGTGGTGTGCAAGAGATCAAAGAGTAAAAATATACATTTTCACACACACAGCCATTAAAATGTCACCAAGAAGAAAGATCCTATATGAATTTAAAGTAATTGAAAATTCATTTATAATTGCTGCTTAGCAGTTTTTATTATTATAATTTACTTTTGCGATTATGTCTGTCCTCTATTCTACTTCTCACACTATAGTTTAGGTCTGTCATTTACACCATAATGATAAATTTTTTTAACATGATGTAATTTACTCAAGAAAAACTATGTAGGATGTCAACTTGTGTTGTAAAATTAAACAAATGTGAAGTAAATATAGATTTACCATGTCACAATCAAATTTTTTTATTCAACAAATTTATATACAATTATTGTAAAACTGTGAATAGGGCCACATAAATTTAAATAAAAAAATCCAATTTAAATAAAAAAAATCCGATTAATTAATTTTTTTTCTTACATCATGATTTTTTACACCCTGTTGATTCTAATAATGAATACAAAGGTGTCAACCAATAGAGAACTTACCAGTCTCAACTTTTCTTCTGCTTCCATAGCCTTGTCATTTTCAAGTTTCTTCAACATCTCTTCCAACTCATTCTGCTTAGATTCTAGTTCTGCCTTTGATTGTTGCACTTGGCGAAGTTGTTCTTCAAGGCGACGAATGCTGTCCTGTGCTTCTAACAATTCTGTTTTAAAAAAATCCAATTTTCGATAAATAAATAATTTTGCATAGTGAAACACACTTTAGTTCAAAGAAGTTAAACTATGAAATTGTAAATAATATCCTACAAATCTTCAAAAATCGAAATTTAAATGGTAAAAGGATTGGAACAGCAACAGCTAAAAAGGAAGGTATACTAGTATTATCAACCCAACTTCTGGAAAAGTAGTTTTCCCAAAGTGAAATCGTAAAAGTTAGTTGTTAGTAAAAAGTAGTTGCCCTAACAGTTGACATTACACCCTTGGCACAGGGTCTCACAAAATGTTAACATAATCAAGTTTAAAGCTATCTAGACTAGATTCTTGTTTTACTTTAATTATTTTCATAGTTTGAATAACACCATTACTACATCAAAGTTTCGATAACATGAAATCCCATTCATCACGGTACATAGACAGCAGATATTAACAGATTTTAGAAAGACCAACAGTCAAACCTCTCAATAGGAATGAAGTAAGCAAAATCTTACTTTTCATATAGCACCATTACTACACCAATGTTTCGATAACAAGAATATCAGATCTAAATGCAGCGGGCTAAATTACTTTAATGCAGATTTTAACTGACGGCATGTAGAAAGACCTACTATCAAACCCCACTCATAAGGAATGGTGTTAGCGAAATCTCACTTTTTATATAGCACCATTACTACACCAATGTTTCGATATCAAGAACATCAGCTCAAGATGGTGCAGACTTAATTACTTTATTTGCAGTTTTCTAAAAGTAGCTTCATGTTTCATATAGCACTAATACTACACCAATGTTTTCATAACAAGAATTTCACCATTTATCTCTAGATGGTGCAGGCTAAATTACTTTCTTTGCAGATTTCAATAAGTAGCATGTAGAAAGACCTACTATCAAACCCCACTCATAAGTAATGGTGTTAGCGAAGTCTCACGTTTCATATAGCACCATTACTACACCAATGTTTCGATATCAAGAACATCAGCTCTAGATGGTGCAGACTTAATTACTTTATTTGCAGTTTTTTAAAAGTAGCTTCATGTTTCATACTACACCAATGTTTTCATAACAAGAATTTCACCATTTATCTCTAGATGGTGCAGGCTAAATTACTTTCTTTGCAGATTTCAATAAGTAGCATGTAGAAAGACCTACTATCAAACCCCACTCATAAGTAATGGTGTTAGCGAAGTCTCACGTTTCATATAGCACCATTACTACACCAATGTTTCGATATCAAGAACATCAGCTCTAGATGGTGCAGACTTAATTACTTTATTTGCAGTTTTTTAAAAGTAGCTTCATGTTTCATACTACACCAATGTTTTCATAATAAGAATTTCACCATTTATCTCTAGATGGTGCAGGCTAAATTACTTTCTTTGCAGATTTCAATAAGTAGCATGTAGAAAGACCTACTATCAAACCCCACTCATAAGGAATGGTGTTAGCGAAATCTCACGTTTCATATAACACCATTACTACACCAATGTTTCGATATCAAGAACATCAGCTCTAGATGGTGCAGACTTAATTTCTTTATTTGCAGTTTTTTAAAAGTAGCTTCATGTTTCATACTACACCAATGTTTTCATAACAAGAATTTCACCATTTATCTCTAGATGGTGCAGGCTAAATTACTTTCTTTTCAGATTTCAATAAGTAGCATGTAGAAAGATCTACTATCAAACCCCACTTATAAGGAATGGTGTTAGCGAAATCTCACGTTTCATATAGCACCATTACTACACCAATGTTTCGATATCAAGAACATCAGCTCTAGATGGTGCAGACTTAATTTCTTTATTTGCAGTTTTTTAAAAGTAGCTTCATGTTTCATACTACACCAATGTTTTCATAACAAGAATTTCACCATTTATCTCTAGATGGTGCAGGCTAAATTACTTTCTTTTCAGATTTCAATAAGTAGCATGTAGAAAAATCTACTATCAAACCCCACTTATAAGGAATGGTGTTAGCGAAATCTCACGTTTCATATAGCACCATTACTACACCAATGTTTCGATATCAAGAACATCAGCTCTAGATGGTGCAGACTTAATTACTTTATTTGCAGTTTTTTAAAAGTAGCTTCATGTTTCATACTACACCAATGTTTTCATAACAAGAATTTCACCATTTATCTCTAGATGGTGCAGGCTAAATTACTTTCTTTGCAGATTTTAATAAGTAGCATGTAGAAAGACCTACTACCAAACCCCACTCATAAGGAATGGTGTTAGCGAAATCTCACTTTCCATATAGCATCAGTACTACACCAATGTTTTGATAACAAGAACATCAGTTCATCGTGATGCATAAACAGAAGATTTTAACAAGTAGCATATAGAGAGAACTATCATACCCCACTCATAAGCGAAACAGTTAGATAACTGTAAGCGAAATCTCACTGTTCATATAGTCTCATTACTCCACAAATGTTTCGATAACAAGAATATCAGATCTAAATGCAGCGGGCTAAATTACTTTAATGCAGATTTTAACTGACGGCATGTAGAAAGACCTACTATCAAACCCCACTCATAAGGAATGGTGTTAGCGAAATCTCACTTTTTATATAGCACCATTACTACACCAATGTTTCGATATCAAGAACATCAGCTCTAGATGGTGCAGACTTAATTACTTTATTTGCAGTTTTTTAAAAGTAGCTTCATGTTTCATACTACACCAATGTTTTCATAACAAGAATTTCACCATTTATCTCTAGATGGTGCAGGCTAAATTACTTTCTTTGCTGATTTCAATAAGTAGCATGTAGAAAGATCTACTATCAAACCCCACTCATAAGGAATGGTTTTAGCGAAATCTCACGTTTCATATAGCACCATTACTACACCAATGTTTCGATATCAAGAACATCAGCTCTAGATGGTGCAGACTTAATTACTTTATTTGCAGTTTTTTAAAAGTAGCTTCATGTTTCATACTACACCAATGTTTTCATAACAAGAATTTCACCATTTATCTCTAGATGGTGCAGGCTAAATTACTTTCTTTGCAGATTTTAATAAGTAGCATGTAGAAAGACCTACTATCAAACCCCACTCATAAGGAATGGTGTTAGCGAAATCTCACGTTTCATATAGCACCATTACTACACCAATGTTTCGATATCAAGAACATCAGCTCTAGATGGTGCAGACTTAATTACTTTATTTGCAGTTTTTTAAAAGTAGCTTCATGTTTCATACTACACCAATGTTTTCATAACAAGAATTTCCCCATTTATCTCTAGATGGTGCAGGTTAAATTACTTTCTTTGCAGATTTCAATAAGTAGCATGTAGAAAGACCTACTATCAAACCCCACTCATAAGGAATGGTGTTAGCGAAATCTCACGTTTCATATAGCACCATTACTACACCAATGTTTCGATATCAAGAACATCAGCTCTAGATGGTGCAGACTTAATTACTTTATTTGCAGTTTTTTAAAAGTAGCTTCATGTTTCATACTACACCAATGTTTTCATAACAAGAATTTCACCATTTATCTCTAGATGGTGCAGGCTAAATTACTTTCTTTGCAGATTTCAATAAGTAGCATGTAGAAAGACCTACTATCAAACCCCACTCATAAGGAATGGTGTTAGCGAAATCTCACGTTTCATATAGCACCATTACTACACCAATGTTTCGATATCAAGAACATCAGCTCTAGATGGTGCAGACTTAATTACTTTATTTGCAGTTTTTTAAAAGTAGCTTCATGTTTCATACTACACCAATGTTTTCATAACAAGAATTTCACCATTTATCTCTAGATGGTGCAGGCTAAATTACTTTCTTTGCAGATTTCAATAAGTAGCATGTAGAAAGACCTAATATCAAACCCCACTCATAAGTAATGGTGTTAGCGAAGTCTCACGTTTCATATAGCACCATTACTACACCAATGTTTCGATATCAAGAACATCAGCTCTAGATGGTGCAGACTTAATTACTTTATTTGCAGTTTTTTAAAAGTAGCTTCATGTTTCATACTACACGAATGTTTTCATAACAAGAATTTCACCATTTATCTCTAGATGGCGCAGGCTAAATTACTTTCTTCGCAGATTTTAATAAGTAGCATGTAGAAAGACCTACTATCAAACCCCACTCATAAGGAATGGTGTTAGCGAAATCTCACGTTTCATATAGCACCATTACTACACCAATGTTTCGATATCAAGAACATCAGCTCTAGATGGTGCAGACTTAATTACTTTATTTGCAGTTTTTTAAAAGTAGCTTCATGTTTCATACTACACCAATGTTTTCATAACAAGAATTTCACCATTTATCTCTAGATGGTGCAGGCTAAATTACTTTCTTTGCAGATTTCAATAAGTAGCATGTAGAAAGACCTACTATCAAACCCCACTCATAAGGAATGGTGTTAGCGAAATCTCACGTTTCATATAGCACCATTACTACACCAATGTTTCGATATCAAGAACATCAGCTCTAGATGGTGCAGACTTAATTACTTTATTTGCAGTTTTTTAAAAGTAGCTTCATGTTTCATACTACACCAATGTTTTCATAACAAGAATTTCACCATTTATCTCTAGATGGTGCAGGCTAAATTACTTTCTTTGCAGATTTTAATAAGTAGCATGTAGAAAGACCTACTACCAAACCCCACTCATAAGGAATGGTGTTAGCGAAATCTCACTTTCCATATAGCATCAGTACTACACCAATGTTTCGATAACAAGAACATCAGTTCATCATGATGCATAAACAGAAGATTTTAACAAGTAGCATATAGAGAGAACTATCATACCCCACTCATAAGCGAAACAGTTAGATAACTGTAAGCGAAATCTCACTGTTCATATAGTCTCATTACTCCACAAATGTTTCGATAACAAGAATATCAGATCTAAATGCAGCGGGCTAAATTACTTTAATGCAGATTTTAACTGACGGCATGTAGAAAGACCTACTATCAAACCCCACTCATAAGGAATGGTGTTAGCGAAATCTCACTTTTTATATAGCACCATTACTACACCAATGTTTCGATATCAAGAACATCAGCTCTAGATGGCGCAGACTTAATTACTTTATTTGCAGTTTTTTAAAAGTAGCTTCATGTTTCATACTACACCAATGTTTTCATAACAAGAATTTCACCATTTATCTCTAGATGGTGCAGGCTAAATTACTTTCTTTGCTGATTTCAATAAGTAGCATGTAGAAAGATCTACTATCAAACCCCACTCATAAGGAATGGTTTTAGCGAAATCTCACGTTTCATATAGCACCATTACTACACCAATGTTTCGATATCAAGAACATCAGCTCTAGATGGTGCAGACTTAATTACTTAATTTGCAGTTTTTTAAAAGTAGCTTCATGTTTCATACTACACCAATGTTTTCATAAAAGGAATTTCACCATTTATCTCTAGATGGTGCAGGCTAAATTACTTTATTTGCAGATTTTAATAAGTAGCATGTAGAAAGACCTACTACCAAACCCCACTCATAAGGAATGGTGTTAGCGAAATCTCACGTTTCATATAGCACCATTACTACACCAATGTTTCGATATCAAGAACATCAGCTCTAGATGGTGCAGACTTAATTACTTTATTTGCAGTTTTTTAAAAGTAGCTTCATGTTTCATACTACACCAATGTTTTCATAACAAGAATTTCACCATTTATCTCTAGATGGTGCAGGCTAAATTACTTTCTTTGCAGATTTCAATAAGTAGCATGTAGAAAGACCTACTATCAAACCCCACTCATAAGGAATGGTGTTAGCGAAATCTCACGTTTCATATAGCACCATTACTACACCAATGTTTCGATATCAAGAACATCAGCTCTAGATGGTGCATACTTAATTACTTTATTTGCAGTTTTTTAAAAGTTGCTTCATGTTTCATATAGCACTAATACTACACCAATGTTTTCATAACAAGAATTTTACCATTTATCTCTAGATGGTGCAGGTTAAATTACTTTCTTTGCAGATTTCAATAAGTAGCATGTAGAAAGACCTACTATCAAACCCCACTCATAAGGAATGGTGTTAGCGAAATCTCACGTTTCATATAGCACCATTACTACACCAATGTTTCGATATCAAGAACATCAGCTCTAGATGGTGCATACTTAATTACTTTATTTGCAGTTTTTTAAAAGTTGCTTCATGTTTCATATAGCACTAATACTACACCAATGTTTTCATAACAAGAATTTCAAAATTTATCTCTAGATGGTGCAGGTTAAATTACTTTCTTTGCAGATTTCAATAAGTAGCATGTAGAAAGAACTACTATCAAACCCCACTCAGAAGGAATGGTCTTTGCGAAATCTCACTTTTATATAGCACCATTACAACACCAATGTTTCAATAACAAGAATATCAGCTCTAGATGGTGCACACTAAATTACTTTATTCGTAGATTTTAGTAAGTAGTCTCAGTTTTCATATAGCACAATTACTACAACAATGTCTCGATATCAAGAACATCAGCTCTAGATGGTGCAGACTTAATTACTTTATTTGCAGTTTTTTAAAAGTAGCTTCATGTTTCATACTACACCAATGTTTTCATAAAAGGAATTTCACCATTTATCTCTAGATGGTGCAGGCTAAATTACTTTATTTGCAGATTTTAATAAGTAGCATGTAGAAAGACCTACTACCAAACCCCACTCATAAGGAATGGTGTTAGCGAAATCTCACGTTTCATATAGCACCATTACTACACCAATGTTTCGATATCAAGAACATCAGCTCTAGATGGTGCAGACTTAATTACTTTATTTGCAGTTTTTTAAAAGTAGCTTCATGTTTCATACTACACCAATGTTTTCATAACAAGAATTTCACCATTTATCTCTAGATGGTGCAGGCTAAATTACTTTCTTTGCAGATTTCAATAAGTAGCATGTAGAAAGACCTACTATCAAACCCCACTCATAAGGAATGGTGTTAGCGAAATCTCACGTTTCATATAGCACCATTACTACACCAATGTTTCGATATCAAGAACATCAGCTCTAGATGGTGCAGACTTAATTACTTTATTTGCAGTTTTTTAAAAGTAGCTTCATGTTTCATACTACACGAATGTTTTCATAACAAGAATTTCACCATTTATCTCTAGATGGAGCAGGCTAAATTACTTTCTTTGCAGATTTTATTAAGTAGCATTTAGAAAGACCTACTACCAAATCCCACTCATAAGGAATGGTGTTAGCGAAATCTCACTTTCCATATAGCATCAGTACTACACCAATGTTTCGATAACAAGAACATCAGTTCATCGTGATGCATAAACAGAAGATTTTAACAAGTAGCATATAGAAAGAAGTATCATACCCCACTCATAAGCGGAACAGTTAGATAACTGTAAGCGAAATCTCACTGTTCATATAGTCTCATAACTCCACAAATGTTTCGATAACAAGAATATCAGATCTAAATGCAGCGGGCTAAATTACTTTAATGCAGATTTTAACAGACGGCATGTAGAAAGACCTACTATCAAACCCCACTCATAAGGAATGGTGTTAGCGAAATCTCACGTTTCATATAGCACCATTACTACACCAATGTTTCGATATCAAGAACATCAGCTCTAGATGGTGCAGACTTAATTACTTTATTTGCAGTTCTTTAAAAGTAGCTTCATGTTTCATATAGCACTAATACTACACCAATGTTTTCATAACAAGAATTTCACCATTTATCTCTAGATGGTGCAGGTTAAATTACTTTCTTTGCAGATTTCAATAAGTAGCATGTAGAAAGACCTACTATCAAACCCCACTCATAAGGAATGGTGTTAGCGAAATCTCACGTTTCATATAGCACCATTACTACACCAATGTTTCGATATCAAGAACATCAGCTCTAGATGGTGCATACTTAATTACTTTATTTGCAGTTTTTTAAAAGTTGCTTCATGTTTCATATAGCACTAATACTACACCAATGTTTTCATAACAAGAATTTTACCATTTATCTCTAGATGGTGCAGGTTAAATTACTTTCTTTGCAGATTTCAATAAGTAGCATGTAGAAAGACCTACTATCAAACCCCACTCATAAGGAATGGTGTTAGCGAAATCTCACGTTTCATATAGCACCATTACTACACCAATGTTTCGATATCAAGAACATCAGCTCTAGATGGTGCATACTTAATTACTTTATTTGCAGTTTTTTAAAAGTTGCTTCATGTTTCATATAGCACTAATACTACACCAATGTTTTCATAACAAGAATTTCAAAATTTATCTCTAGATGGTGCAGGTTAAATTACTTTCTTTGCAGATTTCAATAAGTAGCATGTAGAAAGAACTACTATCAAACCCCACTCAGAAGGAATGGTCTTTGCGAAATCTCACTTTTATATAGCACCATTACAACACCAATGTTTCAATAACAAGAATATCAGCTCTAGATGGTGCACACTAAATTACTTTATTCGTAGATTTTAGTAAGTAGTCTCAGTTTTCATATAGCACAATTACTACAACAATGTCTCGATAACAAGAACATGAGCTTTTGATGGTGCAGGCTAAATTACTTTGTTTGCAGATTCTAAAAAGTAGTCATTTCAAAAGTTTAGAAAGACCTACTATCAAGTCCTGGGTATGCAGAAGTTAAGTGATTTTTATTTTAAATAATCATTTATTAAGCAGATGCACATGTAAATGAAGATTATAAAAGTAATATCAATTTCTGAATGTTTCGAGGGAAGTTGTTGGTAACAAATTTGGAATGGTACCAAGTATGGAAAAATAGCCATTTATTATTGGATTACTGATAACCAGTTTTTAATTCACATATCTAACTTTATGCGGAATTAAATTATTTTGTATCCATTCTTTAATTTTGCATCTAGTGCATTTTGTTGTTGATATTTCTACAAATTGTTTCTTTTATCAAGAATTATATTTAGTTTAGTAATGCTGTTGAAAATATGCAGAGAAGATATGCCGAAAATATGGCATATTTTTTGATAAGTGGCATGTTTACCTACTAAAAAGAAAATGTATGTATAAACCCTTGAAGTCTGAGTAGAGTGCATGCATGGACACGATGCCAAAAAGTTAAAACATGTATGCCTGTGTAAATAAATCTCTTTGCTTAGGTACACCAGTATAGAGACTGGTAGTCAAGTTTAATCTGTTTATTGTTTGTACTTTCACATATTAAAAAAAAATAATAATAATAATAGTCAAAATTCAATCCAAGGGCTGGTAATGAACTTGCAGATGCTACAGCGAGAAATGCTGTGATTCCTTTAAATACGAAACGTCCATATGACGATCTCTGATAAGTTGCCTCAGACACAGGGTGAAACGAATGGCAGACCAACTGCAGCACTGAAAGTCGCAATACACTCCGCAGCATCTGGCCAATTATTTCATTTTGGATTACCTTGCCTATACGACATGCAGATGTTTCATTTAACTCGTCTTCGAATATGACAAGTGCGTTTTATGCACATGCATCTTGTACTTGGAGATACTGGGCCTATGTGTGGTCCCTTTTACCATCTGACATATATTAATCGATTGTACAGTTTTTAATAGTCTCCGCTATTACTTTTTCAATGCATCATTTTTAAACTTAAAACGTTTGATCTGGGAAATTCAAAATCAAATGTTTTAAAATTTTAACTTGACAACATAAGGGATAAATATGCAAATAATATGATTAACCAAATATGCAGAGTGGTTTTATGTGTTAGCTTGCTCATTAGAAGGATTGTAACGTTATAGAGACCAGAACATTTTAGTCCTAATATAATAATTGAAGCCAATCCCAACATGAGATAATATCAAAAATTTGCTGAAAATATTAGTAAAGATTTAAGTAAACAAAATACAGTATCACTATAAACATTCCAAAATATTTATAATGCTGTACCTAAGTTCATATTCCATTGCATCCAATCTGTGCAATTATTTTTAGTGTCTTCAAAGTAGGGAGACCAGTAATTATCAGTTTATAAAGGATCAATCCAGGGGTTGCTGATTAGAAGCAAACTTTTAAAATGATTTGTATTGTTTCATTTTGTTCTAAGCTATTTCATGTTCAATATTAAACTCAAGAAAAAAATAAGCGATTTTGAGCAGCTCTATTTGCTAATGCTTACTTAAACTAAACTATTTTATTGTAGTTGTCGTCGTGCGGGCCATATATGGCCCAATTGGTGGTGCCATTGCCCCGGAGGGTTGGACTTCTGCATGCATGACACATCCGTTTTACAGGGTCCCTTTCACACATCCATTCACTCACACATATCGTAATTTAGATCCTAATCGATAAATAATCTGTAAAATTGCTACTCGATATATTTGAACTTACCCTTCTGTCTATTCTCCATTTCTTCCTGCATTTGCCTTATCTTTTCAGCATACTCTTGCTGTTTCTTCTCTGCTTGCTCTCTGGCTTCCATTTCGCGTCTCAGTTTTTCTCTACAAGATAATATTAGGATTATTGAACTAAACTTAAATGTATGCATTAAAAGGTACCATATAAGGTAGTTCATACAGCTTTCACTCTCAAAACAAAATCTTTACGATCAATTGACGGTCGGTTTCACTTATAACGTGCAAATGCCACTGTGTCTAGACAATTCTTTTATATGAATTGTTTAATTGTTGTCTCCAAAACTTGACATTAAATTTAAAAGCATGATCCAATACCTGGGATCAAAAACTAGATATTTCAAGAGAAAAAATTATCTATTTTCTAGAGACTAAATAAAAATGATGGTTAAAGAAATTAAAATTTATGAAAAATTATTTTGAATTAAATTTAATTTATAAGGGAAAAGTCAATAAAAAATTTCTGATAGATAACAAATAAAATGTATGCAGAAATTGCATTTATCATAGTACAAGTAAATGTAATTAAATAAAATTATTAAATCAATTAACAGAAGGTAAAATATGGAGGATAAAAGGAATAATAAAAATATATGAATGGAAAAATTGAAGAATGCATATAAAACTTGTTTTTTAATAATCTCGCTAGTAAAATTTATAGATTTTGGTATATATTAGAGTATTTTCAGAATTTTGAGTTAAAATACATTTTATGTATGTAATGTACTTTCAAGAACCAAGAGGAAAAACCAAATACTAAAAAACTTAAGTCCTAGTTTGATCTACTTTTCAATTAAGAAATACAAAAGTCAGTTCAGTTGAAAAACTAGTCAAATCAAAATCCCTGACCATTAATTCATTTAACTATCAAGTCTATACCACAGATTGGTATTCTTAGTAAATAGATAAAAAGAGTAAGTTGTAACCAGTCTGAAGATCAGTTATCTGTCCTTTTTATGGACAAATCTATTTCGCTATAAAGTATTCAAAATTGTGCAAATAACTCATTTTAACCTTCCTTGCAAGATACAGTACAACTTGCTTGTAACAGGTTTTGTTTTAACGAGAACCCGGATTTAACGAGGAAATCGGAAATACTTGGTTGGTACAGTGTTAAGTCTATGGGAGCATAACTCGCTTTTAACAAGCAAACCCCGGTTATAACGAGCAATATTTTTGTGATTCATAAAATTTCTATTGACTTTTGCCTCTCCAGCTCAGCTAATTCTTTCTTGGAACTAAATTCTACAAGTGCCATCAGAAGTTTTAAATCAAACTTTAGCAAGCACTTGATTTTGTTGCATATCGATAGGAGAAAAAATGGGAACAACCTCAAATGCTAATGTAAATGTACTCGAAGCGATACGTTTAATGAGTGATGCATGGGAAAGCATTACATCAACATGCATCACCAATTGCTTCCGTAAGGCTGGATTGGACATTTTTCAAGAGGGGCAAATCACTGAAGTATACGACGTGGAAAATTTTAGAAATGAGTAGAGAAGAATTTGAAAATTACGTATATGTTGACAGGGGCCAATGTTATCACTTCCGAGATACTTACTCCCAAGGATATTGTATGTAACTGAAATTCAAGCTAAAGCAGATGAAAAAAATAATGGAAACGACAAATGTGAAGAATTTCACACTGAACCGCTCTCAACATACTCAATGGCTTTTGAGTTCACAGAAAAACTTCTAACTTTTTTCGAAGTCGGATGCAAATGAGAATGTTTTTTGGACCATGAGTCTTCTCTGATGAACAACAACACAAGAAAGAGACAATAAGCCAGTTCAAAGCAAATTAATCAACTTCTTTTGTACTGTACAGAAATAAAAAATAATGTATATATAATATATGTGTATGCATTTTTATGATTTTTTCGAGAACCCCTTTTTTACGAGCTCTTGGTTATAACGAGCAAATATCACTGTTCCTTCATGCTTGTTTTAGCGAGGGAGTTCGACTGTACTAAGTACAAAAATTCTTTAATGAATAATTGCAAATTAGATCTAGATTAAATTTGCATGTGCATTAACTGGTCAATTTACTGGCTTGTTCACTAGCTTAATTTTACATGCCACATAACCTACCTTTCTTGTTGTTTAGCTAACTTCTCTTCCCTAGCTTGAGCTTTCATTTGTTGCACTTCTATTG
This sequence comes from Metellina segmentata, assembly GCA_947359465.1. NCBI lineage: Eukaryota > Metazoa > Arthropoda > Arachnida > Araneae > Tetragnathidae > Metellina > Metellina segmentata. The sequence continues at coordinate 116,467,775 of OX375879.1, read as the reverse complement.
TATCAGGCTTTCTTCGTCGCATGTACAGTTCATGATTACCCATGCAAAGAGATAAAATCCTCTTGTTAATCCTCAACCGTGGGGCAAAGAAGACGAAGTCCTGCAATACATCGCAACAGGCATCAGAACATTACTACACAGAATTTTTTTTTAAATCAATATCAACACTGGTTTAACAAAACCAAAGATTGAAAAGCACTTCAAGCTAGTCTATAAACTAACTTAAATGCAATTCTATCTGCAATTATTTATGCAATAAAAAATATTAAATGCAATAAAGTCTTAAAAAGTAAAGACAAAAAATTAACTAGAACTAGTAAATACTAAAAATCTTTCTAAACTATTATCAACAAGTTGCATAAATATCTTTGAATTTTATAAATTCATACACCAGTACTAGCACATGTATAACTGTATGAATTTAATATTATAATTTATGGATTATGTTTAATAACTTAGTCATCTAAAAGTCTTAGTCACAAAATAAAAGTATGCAATAGAGAAATTAATAAATCTTACTGGTGCTTTTTTGTCAATGGGTTTGATGACAAACTTCTTATCATTAAATGATATATTCCTGATTTCACTCCAAGGGAAACCAATTTTAGGGGTTAATCTGAAAAAAAGAATAGTTAAACATTTATTTTTAAACAAGATACTTACAAATTTGTAAAATAAAGAATGTGCAGCTAAAACTCGAAGTGGCATTAAATTACAGAAATAAAATTGTGAATATGAAATAAGTTTATAATTTTTTTGCAAGTCGCATATTGGGCTGACAGGCGATATGATTTGTATGCATCATTCCCACATATAAGTCCTTAGAAAAGTTCCTGACTTGCTTTTTTAGTTAAGATTTCTACCAAGTCGCAGACTAAATTAAATAAGCACATGAATGTAATGCAAAAGTATTTTTACATTCAATTCATGCAATGAAAAGCAGTCACACAAAGGGGATAAAAATTGTTATGGGAATGCTTTAACCACCAGCAGGAGATATGAACAAATACTTCCCACATCTTCACAGTATTTTGAGCGGCCTACACTGCAAAGGAAGTTTCTTAACATAGTTGGTAAATTTGAGTGTTGTCTAGTACCTGCTTTAAACGTTGGTATCTTTTACGTTACAAGGGAGTGTTGGTGTAGTACATATTGACTAGTTGTGCAGAACCCATACTTCTATCTGAGAACGTACTTTTCGCTTGATGGAAGTAGTTTCGTTTTTCCCACTAAGATGGACAGAGCCCCAGAGAATCACTCACTGAGCCCTTGAGGTTCTATAAGGGGACAGCGCTGCCATTAGGGGAAGGCATAACTTATTTGAACGCACTTTTTAATAAATACAAAACAATATGCTAATAAATATTTGTGTTTTATTAATTTTAACACTTAAGTTCACTAAATATAATAAAAAAATATTACATTCATTTGAGAACTTTTAAGAGAAAATATTTTATACACGATTGTATACTAGTTCATTTTGAATTAGTTCGCATTTAATGCTTAATTTGGATGAACATGCTGAAAAGATTAACAAGTTTTTTTGGCACAAATGTCCAAATATTTTTTTAATTTTAAGTGTATTTAAATTCAATTTTCCTCAAATAACTCTCAATTTATAGTTAAATACTTTCACTGTATTTTATCCTTTTCATTTCAGAAACATTTTATCATTTCAGAAACTTTATACCTTGTACAAGTAACAAAATTTGAATATGCTATTGTGTTAAAGAATACGTTTTAATGAGACCACAGTGCCAGAGTAGAAATAAAACTATACAGTTTTAAAAACGTAATTTTCTAGAATATTAACAAATAAAGTGTATAAACTTACTTGTCGTCTTTTTCGTAAATATTTAAACCCAAGGCATCTACACCTAACCACAAATCTGTGCCTTTCTTATTTTTGATTTCAAAGTAGTTAACACCATACATTTCAAGATCCTGAGCTATTTTAAGGTATTCCATCATTGCATCTTCCCTATTGTAAAGAAACATAAAATTGAAGTTTAAGTACAAACATATTATATGAAAGCTTGCAAATTAGGGAATCTTGAATTAATCCATTCTGTTGAAAATAGAAATAAAAACAGGCAGGAGTATCTATGCTCCATTTATGATCACCAATTCTACAAACTGAATTTAGCTACTTTTCAAAACCTTTTGGAAGCATTTAGTGTCCATTATCAATCCTTTGGCAAGATTATATTTTCCTGTTGCAAGGTGCTTTTAAAACAAGCACATGAAGACCTATTCAATTCATAAGCATTTGTTATGGTTACTTGAGAATAAAAATTGCATTTCAAAACTGATTTTACAGCAAAATTGGGTTCATTACATATTTGAGAATTTGAAATCTTTCAACCATACCTAGGCATTCCTTTATGTTCTGCCCACCAGTTCATTATTCTTTCTTCCCACTGTTCTTTGGTTAATTTATGTTGATCCATCACTCTAGAAGAGGAAAATAATTTATTTAAACAGCAAATAACATAATATTAATTAAATGCATTTCTTAAAACTTCAAAAAGCATATCATGAAATACTGAATGATCCTACACAACTTGAAACAAAATTTAAGTTTCTTTTAAGATGCATGGCAGAGCAACTTTTTTTTAATATTGTGAGAAATAATAAGATATCTGGATAATTCCATGTGCATTAACTTTTAACAAATCATGCTTTTTTATTTCACAACAGTACAACACTTTTATTTGTACACATCTGCTGTTTTTTTTTAAGTGGTAAAAATGAAAATATGAAACATTTTTGGATCGAGATTGGTTTTTTTTTTTAATTACGCCTGCCATTGTCTTTACAGGTCTTGCAGTCCAATATAGCAGAGAGGTGGCCACAGGAAGGTCATGAGCTCCAAAGTCATCACATGAGCAAACGTCCAGCAGGGAGGGGCAACTGAAAAGGTGCTGAAAGGTCGCAGAGTGGGCAGAAGTGTTTCTTTAACCATACAGTACATTTTACCATCAAAAGTATAATGCGAATGAATGAGTTTTAAAGTCAGATTATATGTTACTAATAATTCTTTGTCAAAAGTATAATCGACAATCACGAAATCTACCAACTGCATGCAGGTCGCCAAGTTTTGAAAGTAATATAACCAATACCAAAATAAAACATGGTTCCCACAATATTTCAGAAATAAAATTCCCTGGCTTTTCCAGGTTTTCCAGACAAATTTTTACAAAATTCCAGGTCATACTTAAGCAATTCATATTTTCAAGGTAAAAAACAAAGAAAATTTAGCATTAAATAGCCAATAAAACAAATTTAAGAATTATACACAAAAAATTAATACACAAAGCATAAGTAATTTGGCATTGAAATAACTCTTTAAATAATCCTACATATTTGACTTGAATCAATTTGTGATTTAAAGTCTCATAAGCAAGAAATTCTCCAATATACGCCAGTGGACGAAACAAAATTCTTTGCCTGTTAAATATTAGCTGTTTCCATTAAAAAACAGTTGAAAATTTCAGTTCATAAAATAAAGCGATACGAAACTGTACGAATCGTATTGGCTACTTTTCTCCAAAGCACTGAGAAGCCACGATTAATCATTTTCTAGGTCATCGAGGCAATTTTCCAGGTTTTAGACAAAAATTCGCTATTTCCCGATCTTTTGGACAAAATTAAATTTCCTGACGATTCCAGGTTTTCAATGACACAGGGGAACCCTGATAAAATTACATAGCTGTTTGATAAAAATAGTTCCATCTCTTCCTAATTTATTTACATACCTTTGAGGAAGCAACCTATCGTTTGCTAAACATCCAGGTTTGTGAAGATCAGCATTATAATCTCCATGTTTCGCTTGGACGGCATAAGAGGCCAACAATACAGATGTTTCTGGTGGACAGTAGATTTCATCACTCAGTTTAGCATTTCTCACTTGAAGATAAAAGAGACGCTGCAAGAAAATATTAAGGTTTCATCAGTTTAAATGAAGTAAAAAGAAAAATCAAATCATCACTTAGTTAACAAAGTACTTTCCAAGATCTTCAATGTGAAAATATGCAATTTAAAAGTTCTAGCTTTCAGAAACATGAAAAAGCGTTTTAAAATCCTTTCAAATGAAGCGAGGAATCAAATATTACATATTTTCCCACTGGCAGAAAGCAAATTTTTCTGGTAATAAACAACTGATTCCAACGTTACTCCCTTGGATATATATACAAGGTGCATTCCTGAAAGTAATGCGCATTTTCTGGGAAAAATAGATTTATTGATCCGATTGGTACAAATGGTTAAAATTCTCCAAAATAGTCCCCTTGTGCACCAATACACTTGCAGAGACGATTCTGCCACACCTGGAAGGCACCCTGGAACTCCTCGACTGGAATGCCTCTCGGGAACCTTGTAACATGATGTTGGATGTTCTCCACCGACTCCCAGTGCTTTCCCTTCTCTCTTTAGTCGGGGGGAACAAAAAAAGTCACACAGAGCCAAGTTAGGGCTGTAAGGAGGCTGGGGCACCAAGGGGGTCTTGCTCTGGGTCAGGTAGTTGGTGACGACGAAGGCCGTGTGGCTGGGGGCATTGTCGTGGCTTGTAGACGTCTTTGATGTCAGGCCTGACGCACGGGACACGGCGATTCAGTCTCTTGAGCACCTCCAGGTAAAAAGCTGCGCTGACAAATTGTCCTTGCGGTACAAACTCAAAATCAGGGTGGCTACAAAAATTGAAGTAAAAAGTTCCCCGAGTTTTCCCTGATTTCCAGAGTATTTTACATGAAATTCCCTGAGTTTCTCCATCCGTCCGCAGAACAATTCTTCGGTAATTATGATAAACTAAAAAACTATAGACTGATAGATGAATAAAAATAAGATAAGTAAAAAATATTTTTACTGTATTCCATAAGAGACCAAGTAATATAAAGTTATAGACAGAATACTTAATTTTACATTTTTAACTATTTTGATGTGTTTGTAAAAGCAGTCATCAGCCCCTGAATCTGTCAATGGCGCCAGCGCTCGGTACATCTCTACTATTATAAAAGGAAGTGTTTGTCTGTCTGTCCTGCACACACTGTCCAAACGAATCGATGCCACTTACAATAGTGAAATTTAGCACACATGTGGTCGGAATTTTTTGCAATTTTTCTATTGCGCCCAAATTTTAAAATTTAATCTAAAACATTTAAAAATTAATTAATTGGAATTTAATTATTATTATTTTTCTTAGAATGGCATACGGTATAAAGACATGACATTCTACATTTATTTTTCCGTTTCCATTAGATTTTCTCAGCAATGATTTTAGCGGACGAACAAAACAAATAAAGTTTTAACTGGAGTTATGTAGTTCTTTTTTCTATCTCCTAGATCGTTAAAGGTAGAAGAAAAATTTCAACGGATTTCAAATCTGCGGAAAATTTTACATCAGATCGATACCTAAAAACATGATTTTCTTTAAATAAATAATTTTTAAATTGTAACTTTTATATTTTTTCCAATACGAATTTGGCCGCCAGCGCCGTGAAGAATTCTACCGTCGTGGTTAAAAAGATCAGATTAATTCATTTTGATTTCCTGACGAACGGATTCGAGTTTGTTCGTTCTGGCTCGAACTGACATTCTTCGTTGTTTTTTTTATCTTTGCGATCGTTAAAGATAGAATAAAAATTTCAACGGATTTGAAATTTGCGGAAAATTTCACATTAGATCCATACCTAAAAATATGATTTTCTTCAAATAAATAATTTTTAAATTGTAACTTTTATATTTTTTTCCAATACGAATTTCGCCGCCGAGAAGAATGACCTTCGTTTGATTCGAGATTCATTCATTTTGAAAATTAACGGATTCGGGTGAAGCAAAAGAAATAATTAAAGTTATGACTGGCGTTCTTCAGTGCTTTTTTTCTATCTCAGCGATTGTTTAAAATAAAATGAAAATATCAATGGATTTCAAATATGCGGAAAATTTTACACCAGATAGATACCTTATTCGTTTGATTTTCTTTTAATAAATAATTTTTCAATTAAATATTTATATTTTCATAGGAGATTGTGACGTTACGCTGATTGGATCTCTTCGCAAACGATTTTGGCCGCATTTGACAAAGACGAATCCATCACGAAAAGAACTGTAACGGGCAACGCAAACTTTTCAACAATAAAAAAAACTCAGAGTTCGAAAACTTTCGAAACAAATAATAACTTCTAACACATATGTATTAAAAAACATATGCATAATCTAAATTAGTACTTTTCCGTTAGCTGTGCGCAATTTTGGACCAAAATCAAAATCGCCAATCTAGGTATTTTAGAAAAAAATGATTTTTTTTTAATGCTGATTAAATTGGAACCGGATGTTTAACTTTTGCAAGTTTTTCCGGCCGTTAGTATTTTTCAAAGCTGCAAGGCACTATGTTCCTATTATTGACATTAGGGAACGTGGCACAGCTGTAGACTTCGGTTACAGGATTTCCGGCCGTTACAGGTTTAATAAAACAGTATACAATGTATACAACTCTTTTTTCTGGATGTTTACGTAAAAAATACACTTCTCATTTTCGGAATGAAAACAAAATTGGCGACATTTTGATTTTGGTTCTAAGTGGCGCCCGCATGGCTTACGGAAAAGTACCAAATGGGTGCCATTTGCAAAACGAAATTCCAACTCTTTCCCTGAGTAAAACGAAACTTCCCCGAGTTTTCCGGAAAATGATTCTTCCCTGATTTCCCTGTTCTGTCGCCACCTTGAAAATGGACCATTCCTCAGATGTCAACAAAGAAAATCAGCATTGTTTTCATGCGAGACTTGCTCATGCGTGCTTTTTTGGGTTAGGGAGATGATTGTGTGTGCCTCCTTAAAGGCCTCTTAAGCCATTTGATAAGTTTTCATTGCATTCTTCCCAAGTCGCACACAAAACTTCATCGCGTACCACTGTTCCAGCGAACACTCCATCGCGCCGTGACACAATAGTAAAAAAGACTTTGCGCGAATACACGTACTACCCCTCCAATTGCTCAGAGCGAACCGAGACTGGGCACGTTTGGAAAGGCAGATCCCCCCCCACCACATTTGTCGATGAAACCGAGCGCGCTGCGAAGGATAGTCGCGTCACAATAAAATCATGTGCATTACTTTCATAATGCACCCTGTATATATGCAGTACAAAACCCAAAATCCTCCGGACCTAGGCTATTTCGGACTTTCCGGATTTTGGATTATCTGCAGTTTTTTGACAAAAACCCCTAATTTAACCCCCACAGCCTCCAGCACGTGAATTTTTACACTCATTATTTACATCTAGTACCTGTTTGCAATACTAAAATGGCAGATATATAAATAGGAATAAATTTTTTTTAAAGGAAAAAACTTTTCAATAGAATGCAACACATTTTCTTACAAATCTTTAATTTTTTCCGTGGTATTTACTCTGAACATGTCAGTTATTTTGCGTTATTTCATCAATTTGGTCCAGGTTGAAATCCTTGTTCTTTAAAAATTGTTCTTAAAAGAGGAGGAAAGATAGAAAAAGCGAGAGAAAAAAATGCTGGTTAGCAAAACGTCTGGATTTTGGACTTTGTACTGTACTAGAATTTTGATTTTTCAAGGATTTTTTTTATTTAGTATAAAGCATTTTTCTATAAATTCAGGTAATTTTCTCAGAAGTTATTTCAAAATTAGGCTTGAAAGAAATTGTTTTTCCATTATACAAAAATAACAGTAAGAGAAATCCTTGAGTTTTACCCAAACGCAAAATATTATACAGTTATTAATAATCGTATAGTCCCAAAATTTCCTTTCAAAGTCAAATATTTTAGCCAGATAAAGCCCAAATATTACTTGGACAATTTAAAAAGCAAAACAGACAAGTAAAATAAACTTACCACAGTAATATCTTGAATCAATTCTTCAGATACATCTTCAGGGTAGAATTTGGCACGGAACTTGAACTGCAGTGGATTTTCTTTCTTAACGTCTTGGTTTAGAACCTAAATATTACAATCAATTTTACTCACTACTTTAACTTGTGTTAATAGCTGACATACACTTAACTAACATAGAAGTTACTCTCCATGCTTCTCATATCATAGCATTTCAGTGTTTCAATAACCAACGAAAATAATAAAGAGATTGAAGAAAATTGAAATTTCTTGTTTTAAGGGGTTTTTTTTCTTGTGAAGCCTGTGAATGTCGCAAGTTTCCATGCAAGTGAAAAGGGCACCACCTCAAGAAACTCCAGACAATTGCCAGTAACAAACCCATCCAACAAGAATTTGTTTGCCTAAATTCTATGAAAAATTTTTTATTCATGGCAAAGTAGTATTTCTGAGAAATGCTGGGATGTTTCAATGTGAACTGAAGTTATTGACAGACTCTTACAGAGAATTGTATAATGGCCTAACCAAAACAGACACAGCGATTAATAATTCATTCATAAAACCGGAGGAGACTCGTGCTGAGTTTGCTCAAGAGATCAGAAAGAAATTCATTAATAGAGATGATGTCCACAACATTTCTAGTGACAGCAGTGATATGCCAGTCATACGCAAACGCATGCGATGTGTTTGCATATGTCAGGAACTGAAAATGAATTAAATCCTGTGTAAAACTGATTTTTTGTTCAGGAAGAATTTCTCATTTCAAATGCAAATTTACTTCAATACATTTTAATTACATGTTATTCATAACATATTTTGTCGAAATAAAATAATAAGCTTAAAACGAATATTTTCATGTTTTTTTTGTTTTTTTTACTAATTTTTTTAGATAATTAACCAATTTTTTCTACTAGAGTTTTTTTACACAAATTGTTTTTACAGGTATTCTTCAGGAACATATCTATTGTGTAGAAGCAGAATTAGGTATAATTAACACTTGGGGCAAATTGTTGAAAAAAGCATAGTATAAAAATAACCGAAATGTTTACTTTTTTTCTTCTAAATTTTCTGATGGATTGAAAATACATTTAGATTTTTCATCAATGTATGCATTTGTTATTAAAAATTCTCTATGGCCTCTGAATTTTTGCCTTTAAAAGAAAATTTTCCAAGATTACTCTCAAGATTATTACCATGAAATTTACATCTCTACTACAAAATGTATCTCCTCCACTATAACAATGGTGTATTTGTTTGTGTGTGCGATTCATTAAATGGACCTACTTTTAATACATTACAGTTGGCATTCTAGGCTGACAAAATGGTTCTATTTGTATCCATTTATACAAACTGGGAAATAAAGTAGCATAGATTGCTAGGAATCTTAAATAATGAAAAGAATATCTGGAAAATATATTTTAAACTACCTTTTTGTTAAGTTTCAACCAGGTTGTTAATCCCTTACTATCTGTATATTGAAGACCAAAGAACCAAATTTCTCTTAATCCAATAGTCTTCACCACCTAAAAAATAATCATAATTATCATCTATGAATACTAGACATTTACTTGATATTTGAAAGAGAAATTATACAAAACTTAAACTTTTGCACCTAATGCCTAACAAATTTATAATATCTACTTTTTTAAATGGGGGTACTTTGAGGATGCACTCCTCAGCATACCCTATTCTGAAACCATGGTAATTTTTGCCATGTTTTATACACTTTGTATGAACTTATTTCCCTACTTCAGTCAAGACTGATAGTTTACTTGTTGATGGTTTAAGGTGGAATTCAAACATTGAATGAAAGCAGTGGAAAAAGTGAACTCGGCATTCGAGTGCACATGCTGTTGTCCAAGTTTAATATTAGCAACACAAGGGACAGTTATACAGCAAGAGGGGAGGGGATAGGATGTAACCTAGAGGTGCCTATTTAAAAGTAATAGATCATAACAGTAGTCAAAACTGTTACAAATGTAATGTAAAGTAAAGGAAGGAAGGTCTCCAAAAACAATTAGACTTTTTGCTCTAAAACAGTGGTTCTTAACAGGTGCTCCATAAACTTAGAGAAAATGTCCTGCCAAAATTTGAAAATCAGTGAAAACTTAAAACGGTCATTGAGACAAAAAAGAATGGAAGTGCAATAGTCTTTACTTGTACTTATGTTGGCTTTTAACTATTTTGATAAGAACAGGAATCAAACATTTTTCTCGTGTGGGCGGAGGTTGTGAGAAAACAATTAAATGACAACAACCAAAGCGAGTTTTTCCTTCAAAAAAGTAAAACTTTTTAGACAGATTGTCAGTAACATGAAATGTATTGTTTAGTAACTGTATGTGCAGGTTCATTTGCAACAAATTAATCTTCTAGAAACTAAAAAAAAACGCCAAAGAATTAAAAATAATTATTCAAAATGGCAAATGGACAAATATCTAAAACTAAAATATGATTCTAGCACTGATAGTGCTAGTGCAAATACAAGCACTATCAATAATGATTCTGACAGTAGGGAGAACAAAATAGAAAATGTCAATAGACATATTCCAATGGTTATTTAGATTCTATGGGGAAAAGCTATTATAATTGTAATGGTGCAATGGTACCAGCAAAATTAAAACAGCATTTAGCACAAATTGCATCGTATAAGTTGCAGAAATTATTGCTACAAATTTAAAACACACACCCTAGCAGAGCATCTGATTTTACCAGCATGTTCTGAAATAGTTCAAATTATGTTTCATGACACTGCAAAAAAATTTTTTGGAAGTTTTTCATTCAGACAATAAAAAACAGAATTATACATGCTAGATGTTATTGAGAAAACAGTTACTAATAAGCTTTCAGAACAATACTTTTTGCTTTACAAATTCATGAATCCACTGATATCAGCAGTATTGTTCACATACTAGGATTTGGATACTGTTGGATTTTGCACTAGGACGTGCACAACAGGACAGGATACTTTCGACTCCATTACGTCATATTAAGATAAATTTAACATAACATGGGAACAATGTGTAGTACCGATGGTGCTCGTACAATTGTTGGTTTTATAAAAGGGTTATTACTTTTGCAATAAAAAATCTTAATATCATATCTACACACTAGTTTTTACAGAGAATCGCTTGTCTCAAAAACATTACCTCTTGACATTAAAAACCATATTAGATCAAATTGTAAATATGGTAAACTACATCAAATTGCGACCCTTACAAACACCCCTATTTAAAAAACTCTTGTGCATTTATGGAAGCTCAGCACGAATCTTTACTTTTACATAATGAGGTAAGGTGGTTATCGCAATGGGACGTGCTGAGCGAAAATTTTTAACTTGCGGATGAATTACCAACGTTTTTTTTTTTTTTTCAAAACAAAGTGAGTGATATTTTAAAAAATTCTTACTAACTACTGTAGACAATATTAAAGAAATAATTCCTATTATAACATAACATTTAGCATTATTATTAGAAGAAAAAATTGTGAAACGCTTAACCTCATTAAAAATTATGATTGGATACATAATCCATTTTCTGCAGTCAATACAATTTATGAGTTTGTGTTATAAGAGGAAGAATTCATTACGTTGTTGACGGATCGTATTCTTAAAATAAAATTTTCAAAATAACAGCTGAAGAATTTTGGATTTTTGTTCAAACCGAATTTAAAACGATTAAAATTTAATTACGATTTTCATCATCGTACTTATGCAAGCTTGTTTTTTCAACATTAACGAATATCAAGACAAATAAATGTGAATAGGCTGACAAATATAGAAGAGGAAATGAGTAGCTATTTCACACATGACCAGATATTGAAAACATTTATACCCAAATATCCCAATTTAAATTGTGGCAATTTTCTTTTTCTTTTTATTTACTGATAGTTATTAGCTATTGACTGATGTGTGATAAACTGTTATGTGATTTTTATTTATTATACAATATTAAAAACATATATACCGTTTTATCTTACCACTGTACTACACAAAAATCAAGTAAAATTGTAAGTGTTCTGTGATAATGAAATGGTTAAGTACCACTACTCTAAAATATCCACAAAAGGCAACCACTGGCCAGAAAATTAACATTTTCTTTTATGCCAATAACAAACTATTACCATATTTTACAAAATTAAAACATTAATACTTTTTGCTCACTCGGCTCTAAAATATCCAGAATAAATGACCACGGCCAGAATAACTAACACATTTTCTCTTTTATACCAATACCAAAATATTGTAACATTTAAGTAAACCCATTTTTAATTTAAAAGGCATATTCAGAATACAAAATGTAAAAGTCATGCTAGTATTGAGAATAAACACCCATGGTTCCCAACTTTCAAAGATCTTATATCTCATGTGGTGCAACATTTTATATCTCATGTAGTATCAACATTATTTTCAAAACTGACAAAACCCAATTAACCCCTTCCGGTAAAATGACGAGTCTAGCTCGTCATTGTTTTTTCATACAATACCGCACAATGACGAGTTATACTCGTCATGCAACTAAAGTTACTGTAATGACGAGTACAGCGTTCTACCTTAAAAGTTAAAAGAACAGCACCAAGAACGGAACACATCAGTTATTTTTCTAGCCGTAGTCAAAAGGTTAAATAAATCGTATCGGAAGTGGTTAATATGTAAAAAAAAATACTAACTAAATTTCTAACTAAAATCTAGACTACCAAGTATTCCGAAGACGCAATATGTGTAGGTTTTAGAATTCATTGCTGACTTAACTTGTAGCACTTAATATGTTTGGGAAGGCTTAATATATAAATTTTTCACAACATTAGTCCCTTCAAAAGTGATAATTCATCCACTTTTTGAGTTTTTATGAACAAAGCCTTTCAAGTTGACAGATACAAAATTCTCATCCTAACATTTGCTATTTTGTAACAAAATACTTTGGAAATATACAAAAGGTTCAACTATCAGTATTTTACCAAAAAAACGACATTTTGTACAACACTCTACACCAGTGGCTGTGGACACAAGGGGTCAGCAACAAGGTTCCAGGGTCATAGACTAGTATTATATGTTCAGAAATCTCAATTTTAAATATTGGAAGATTCCAATATTTTTTATTTGAAGTAGACTGGTGAAGTTAAAAATGACTTTATATTGAAATTATAAGACATTACCAAAAACATTACCAAGTAGAAAATCAGTTTAAAGTTCACAATAAGATCAGGGCACAACAAATCCCGGGCACAAGGTCACCAAAAAAATTTGGTCTGGTGCCTAAATTTTCGGTTTCTGTGAAAAACATTTTTCATGGAACAAAATTTTGATTTTTTTTTAAAGCTAAGTCTGACAGAAAATCACAAGCTACGGCAAGTTTAGTAGAAAATCATTCGGAATTTAAATATCGACGTTGGCTGCAGAATAAGATGATGCTATTGCTAAAGGTTTGTAGAAGCAACTGTTAGACTTCAAATTTGTTTGTGCTTTATTTTCTGTTGGACTACTTTGGAACTATAAAGAGCCTCTCTTTGCTCTTTTAAAGAGAAGAAATTTTTTTTAAGCAGTGTGAACATTCAGAAAGCAGGACTGAAAAAATGAAAACGGATTTGTCAAAAATACATCTTCTGTGGAATTTATCAAGGTGTATGATTGCATGGATAAAGCAATAATGTTCAGTCAGTCTTTCACTGAATCACAAAATATGACAACACACATGGAGTCAAATATCTAGGAGAACGATATTTTGAATCAGGATTCTAAGCCATAAATGTTTTTTGATACATTCGGCTGGCCAATAGGAGATTCTTTGATAAGTTATGGTGTGAGTGAGATAGTAGAATTGGCACAATATGAAAAACAACTTTCATCATCCTCAAAGATTAATGAAAATTATCTGCAATCGTTTTACAATGAGAGGTATGAATTCAAAGTACTTGGGAAAGGAAAAAATTGAAAGATCTTCTAGAAGTAGCAGCATCTAATAATGATAGATTTTCAAGGACAGTTGTTATCCATAGTGTGTGTGTGCTTCCAGTTTCTACAATATGCTGTGGGCAGGGCTTAAGTTTGATGAATTTGATTGAAAATAAATTTAGGTCCTCAATGCAAGAGGAAAGTTTATGTAATCTGATGATGTGCAATAATGAATGGACCATTAGTGAAAGATTTTAATCCTACAAAGGCTGTGGACAAGTGGTATTTCAGTTCTAAAGCAACAAGATTGGTCCAAGAATGAAGTGAAATGTATAATGTAGATAATAAAAATGTTATTGCCTCAGTTACTATAAATAGCATATTTACTGCGCGTGTGTAATGAGTTCTATGATATACTCAGCATTAGAAAAATTATTAGTATATGTATTGCATAGGTTCTGTCTCCTAAAAAAATTCAACTGGCTCCTATTTTTTTTAAATTTTAGTCATCTGCAATAAGATTAATGTATCGGTTAAAAATTCATTATCTGACAAAACATTTTACAATTGACCACATGTTTAATGACCAACTATTAGCTTTAAGGTCAAAACTAAAAATTACTTGCATTTTAATATAATGTTACACAACTTTTAAACAGATAACATTAGGACTAGGCATTTTCCTCGGAAATATATAAGCAATTAGTGTCGTTGAATAACTGTTGGTTAATGAGCCGAAGCCGACTGCATATATTTTTGTCCACAGTATAATAGTACATCTGATTTTAATTAACGAATAAGAGTTTGTATAACATTTTTCAAGTTTATTTCTGAACTCGTTTTTAATTCAGAACATTCAATTTTTCATCACTAATCTTGTATTTTAAGTTTTATACAATCTATTTAGCATAAATCTACATATTTTATTCCAAATATTAAGATAAAAAATAAGAATCACTAGTTTATGTTAAATAAGATATTGACAGTAAATAGAGGCGTGAGAGTTCTTATTTCAAAGCAATGGACAAAGCTTGAATTGATACTTTTGAAACAAGATATGGCTCCATTTAAGACTTTAAAGCAACAAACCATACTTAAGTATGTGGCATACCTGGTCAAAGAGTTGTTTACCAGAGGTGTTGGGTTGGATAGCAAACTCCAACTCAGCATCCATGGTAATCACACGTACATTTACCTGAAAAAACAAGCAATCCAAATCAAATAACCATCCAATATTTATCAATGATAGTTGATAAATAATAATATAAATGAATCTTACCGGTTTAGGCATTTTGGCTTGTTTTTAGTTCAATCTGAAAAACAGATAACACAAATTAAGAAAACTGCAATTAAAGCAACTAGAACTCGCAAGTTTAAGAATCTCAATGAAAGATCCTTGGCTAAATTTCATTGAGAAACAGTTTTTGCCCTCTTATCTGTTTTTATAGCCTATTCTTCATGGATGCTAGTAAGACTAAAAGAATGCACTATCTGTATCCTACCTATTATCTCATAGTTTTCAATGCTGCAGCCTAGACTACCATATATTTGTCACATTATCTTTTTATAACAGTGATAGCTCATTTTTTCCATAGCAGAGATTATATTTAACCTAGAGACACAGAACAATTTCTGTCATGAAACATGCATGAAAAAAACACCCAAGAATCCAGTAAAAATTACAAGTAGACATGAAAATTTCGACACTTTCTTTCCATAACTATCCCAAATATTTAGAAAAATTAATTCTGGTAATAATGACAATTGAATGCAGTTTATTTTGAATTAAGAAACTTAAAGCAGAATTTTGTTTACTAAGCTTTTCAGAAAGGGTTCACTGAAATGCAGGGTGTCAAGATTTAAATCACTTGATTTAAAATCAACGATTAAAATCATGATTTTAATCAAATGATTTTTTTTTAAATCATTGATTTAAATCACAACCAATCTTACATTTTTATAACTAAGTAAATACACTCTAGAAAAATCACAGAATCTGTCAAATGCTTTGAACTTTCTGCACACATGGTGATTTCAGCACTAATGGCTACACCTCGTACTGATGAGCTTTTAAAAAAAATGTTTGGCACTGGACACTTGCAAATAATCTGAGGTGTCTATGGACTAAGTAATCTGTTGAGTCAGGGATTCTGCCAAATAGTAAAGTAAAAAATAAGTTGACATCTATTTGAAAGTTTTTACAATGTTTATGCATAATTTTATGTTACAAACAATAAAGCAGTAGGCCTACATCTACGTAAATGTCGAGACAGCAAAAGAAAATCCCCAAAAAGTAGGCCTAAACTACTTGTTACCCGTTTAATTGATTGACCAATGGCTTAGCTATAGTGATTTTTCAACTACTTTTTTTTAATTGAGACATAAATACAAAATAACACAGTTAATGTGATTAATAATTTATTAAATAAAAAATTCAACTGAGCTTTCTATTTGAAAGGATGAAAGTTTAAACACAGTGAACATCTTTTATTTTGCAAAATGCACCCTGAAACAGTCACCTTTCACTTTAAGAGTAGTGACCCATAACAAATATTTATTTAAACAGACTAATTTAGGTCTCACTTACACTTACTGATACATTTGTTAACATGATTATGTTAATTAGTCAAGAAAAACTATGGAGGATGTCGACTTGTGTTTTAAAGTTAAACAAATGTCTTATCAGCTCTTGTTTTGAAAATTCATTTTTTAAATGTACTGTCATGTAACACACAATAATATTTAGTAAAATAAATATTAATTTACCATATCACAAATTACAATTGTTTATTTAATTAAATATTAGTTTACATGTCATGTCAGAAACTCAATTTTTTATTTAACAAATTTATAGGCCCTACAGAAATTTAAATAAAAAAAATCCGATTTTTGATTTAAATCAAATAAATCTGATTGATTTTTTTTACACCCTGCAGAAATGTATTAGATTAAATTTTAGAAATATGGAAATGCACAAATAAAACTTTTATTCAAGGCAATTAACACTATCAAAACCTAATTAGCAACCAGCTTATACAGTAATAAAAATTGCTTGAATAGGGCAAAAATTCAGTTAACTCTGGACTAGTAAGTCAAGTTTTATTAAAGTTACAGAAACTAGTTCTATATTTGCTCTAGTCATATTTCGCAACATGAGAACTAATTTTATCAGGGTTCTACTAAGTACATTCATGGTTAGACTGACCCATATTCCTGTTAAACCGAGAATCAAAACAAACCAAAAATTTTATAGGAAATTAATTGCAAACTAGTATATAGGCTCAGGTTTTTTGTGTTTAGTTGGTTAAAACTTACCGTTAATTTAACTCAAATGACAATACAATTCAAATCCATGATATCATTACTCCTATGACACAAACTGTCAGTTCCATAAAGCTTAAAATTTTTCATAAGAGTTCGAAAGTCAGAATCTATAAAACACCATTTAACTTGTTTGGTTATAAAATAAAATTTCCAAGATTGTATAATTTGGAACTTGTGGTTACTGCAGAGCAAACCCTGTTCAATTACAATATCTAGACTAACCGAGAGCAGGAACCGGCACATTTGGGATTTATTAGCAGATATTATAACTACCAGATAAGCTCTGAAGTTCGGCTTTTGAATATCTAGGTCATTAGAACGCAGAGGGCATTCATCAATCCAAAGTGTGAATACTACATACAATTCACTGTTAAACAGTTCCCTAAAGTTGGCAGTGTAGAAATCTTGGGGCAATGATTTCCCTGATCCCAGGGGATATAGAAATAGGGGTGTTGAGAAGCAAGAGTGAGGGGGGAAATATGTCAAAAAGGAAATATTTAAAGCAAATGCTATGCAAAATTGAAATACAACTAAACATATACATCCAATGTTTTACTTATTTAAGGATATTTGCCCAAGTGACCTTGTAGATTATATTTTCAATAAAAGTGAGCTCATCTAACTATTAATAAATACAAAAATAACTTAAACCAGTTTTTATGCTGACAATTAAAATAGATTGATGTTATCAATCTTGCAAATTGAATCTCGTAAAGAAAATGGAATCAAAAGAAAGAAAAACCACCACTACACCAAAACAACTGAAAGAACTTTCATGCATGTCACATGAATGTTTACAGTGGGGGTGGGACCAAGAAAAGCATGTAAACACTGCAACTGCAAATCATAATTTTAAATATAGTTTAAAATGCCAAAAAATGTGGGCTTGATAAATATCAATCCAAAACTAACAAAAACTCGTGGGAAATTTCATGTGTGACAATATAAAAAAAATTAATGACAAAAAATTATCAGATAACACAAACTGAATTGTAGTTCGTCAATCAATTGGATAAGAGCAAATAGATGTTACAAATAAGCAAATTGTTAACATCTACAATTTCATAAACCGAAATATTTTAGATTGTTGACTTCAGATATCAACATTAATATTTGAACTAGGATCAACGGAAGTAAGCAAAAGGCCCTGCAGATATATGAAAACTAAGAATACAGGTCTTAATGAATTTTCATATTTTAAAGCATACGGGAAAATACGCCCTGCCCAGTTATAATCATAGAGCCTACCTTGCAAGGGCGGCGCTCGAATGTCGTCGGCAAAATTCCGTAACACACGAGCAATAAAGAGCAAATTCTCCAAACTTTCGAATTTGAAACGAAAGAAATCCACACCACTCCTAGACACACCGAAAATATGTATGATTTCATCAATAACCGCAACTACAGCGGTGAAGATACTTTTTTCCAGAATTTGAAGGCTGAGTCACACTACCACTATACATCCGGCGCGATTTTGCGATATTCCATAACTTGAAATGCAAATTTTAAGAGTAAAATCAACTTCAGAAAACTATGTGCTATCCTGTCACTATCAATAATAATTTGTAAGGCACACACTTACCTCAAATGAGAAATACGCCGAAAGTAGATATATTTCGCGGACGAAAACCGCCACACGCCACTCAAAATGGCCGTTTGTAACTCAACAGCGGAATATGAAAGCAAATTCGGTTGTGATGCCATTTATGCTTAATAATATTTTGGCTTTATCAGAAAACTTCTTTTTAGCTCAGGAAAAAATTTGAGTTGAAGGTTTTAAACTATTTTTTTATTTGAATTTCTAATTTTTTAGATAATTCCATTCAAATTGCTGTTTTGATAAATCTTTTTAATTGAGTAAAGATTCGGACAACACCAGGCTGGAAGACTATGAAAACAAAAACTACTGCGAATATTTTAATGAATAGTTTACACTCAAGTTTATACAAGAACAAACAATTGGCATAAACGTGAATTTGTCTTCAGAATTTCAATAAAACTTGTAATAATTGCAAAAAGTGTTTCAAAACATGAACAGTTTTTAAAATCTGAAAGTTTTGAAGACTTAAAATTATTGTTTGTATCAGTTTCCCAAACTTTTTTGGCTCAACGCCTGTTTTTCAGAGATAATTTCCTTTCGAGTTCCCCTCTGGAAAACTCTTTTTCAACTAATGTTAAGTTGCAAGTATAGCTGTGAGTAAAATTTTTCAATTTCATCAAAAATTTACGGAGACGTGTGTGTTTTTTGTGCTGTTTTAAATAAAATTTAAACAGGTCAAAGAATTGCTTAAATATAGCTTCAACTCTATAAGCGTCACTACAATAAATAATTTTCGATACTTAAAAAGTCCTAATACCGATTTTTTATACCATTAGTAATTAAAAGTTGTTGTTTTCCTAAGCTGTATTCATAGCCCGTTGTGTTGCTCTAGTACGACGTTAGTTAAAAATTACCAAATGACTTAATCTGTATTCAGTTTTAAATCAATTAATTCCTTTGTAAGGTTGAATTTGCTTGTGATAAATAGGAATTACATTTAATAAAAACTATAAATATTTATAAAATTTACAACCATAGAAAACAAAAAACAAAGCTAATGTAGGTGAGGGAAGTTGTTCTGAAAGTATTAATTCGTGATTCTTTTTATCTTGTGATCTCAAATATTTACCACAACTAAAAATGGAACAAAATTTTAAAATTTGAAATTCCGAGAGAAAAATTGGAAAAAACACACAAACATTGCTCACAAACAAAGGAAGCCGGATCTAGACTAAATTAATGTGAGAGGCAGTGACCATTTTCGTGACACAACTTTGAGCTACGATTGCATTAGCCGATGGCGTCAGGACAAGATCAATGATCATTTATAAAACTCTTTGTTTAATTCTCTTTTGAACGCGATATCTATCGTTCATTTGTGTTACATGTGCATTTTTGAAGTTATTAAGTTTTCGCACTTCCCTTTCTTGTGACACTCAAACATTAAGCGTGGTACCCCGGTTTCGAAAGGTAAGACGCATTCTACGTCAAGAACTGCACGCGGTCAACGAAACGCGAGTTTTGGTTTCGATTAGCACGTTCTTCAACTTAAAGCACATTTTTCAATTAAGATATTTAGTTTTGAATAGCAACCACGTGTTGTTTCAAATGAGAATGGTGGTGTTACTTGCCAAAAATGTACAGCTTTCAATATAGCCAAGTCATTTTATTTGAAGCATGAAAAATAAATGCAAGTTTTAATGAGCTTAGAATCGTTTTGTAGAGGAAACCAATGTTAAAATCTTAAAATGCTTTGTGAATATATTCGATCAGTGCCACTATTGGTCCAAAAAGTTTTATGTCCCCTTTATGGCTTTACTTTTATAAAAAGGAATTCTACATCTACGGGTGTTAGGACGTTTTAGGAAAGTAGATTTAAAATAATATTACTGCACCTCATCAACGAACACGAGTTTCGTTTCGTTATCTCGTCCAAGCTACACCTTTTTTTTTAATAATTCAGATTCAGCTTTGAATGTTAACCACAAAAAAAGTAAAGTATAATAATTTAATCAAAAAATAATAATTTCTGGAAAAAAAAGTTGCTTTTTTAGCAGTGCTGGTAAAACAATCTGAGTAATTGCAGTGTGCTCAATATACATTCCAGATTATTCAAAATTGCTAATTAAGGTTGGCTTAAGAAGTTATTCAGCTGTTTTAGCTAAAAAAACTTGCTTAAAAATGTTAGTAAAAGAAATTTAAATTTTGTATTCACTAAGTGTTCAATGTGCTTAATGAAACGTTTAACATTTTTCAGATTATATTGAATACATTTTATGTGACACTTGCACAAACACGCAAAACGCTAAACAGACAATGGGGCCACGATAGCCCGGTTGGAAGAGTAACAGTTTGCGACCGGAGGGTTGGGAGTTCGAATCCAATCAAAGACCGTCGTCTACAAAGGGGGCTGTTGCATGTTAAATGTACCGTGGCGTCCCACGTCGGTGCGGTGTGGAAGTTTGGAGGGTGGGATGGCGTTGCCTCGTCATTTGACCTTGGTTCAAAATTACATGGTGGTCTTCTCGGATCTATTCCCTTCGGGTTTGATCCCAGACCGTCGACAATATTTCATTGTGTTGCTCCAGTGCGACGGTAATTAAATTACCTACCTACCAAAAATAAAATAGCCCGTTGTGTTGCTCTAGTACGACGTTATCTAAATAAATTACCAAAAATACACACATAAAAGGAAGACAGACGCAACGAAGTTCAGTCACCAAATAAATATAAGTACTCACAGTATGTGAAGTTTCATAAAAATGTACCAGCGGTAAGTAAGGGTAGAGACAGACATCAAACGCGGAAACCACTGATTTTGTATTCGAATGGCTCAAAACGGCTAAATAACTTGAAGTAGGGCGAAAATATTCAATAGAACAAGCACTCCAATTTTATTTATATAGAGATTTAATGAATCAGAATTCTTGTCGATATCCTAACAGTTTTACATCTCTGGCTGTAGGTAAAATATCTTCGCAATTATTTTAACCCGGGAAAAAATAAAAATAGTTGTTTTGTGAAAAGTATTTACATTTTACTCATGAAATGATTTTTGCACATCTTAAAGTCGACAGCAGACGATTAGTCTCACTGCGACAAAAACCTATAGAAATTACTACTTGAGATTATTACAGAATATATTTGTATCTGTTCCAGCTGTCATCATGATAGAGTAAGTGCTAAGGGAATTCGTCATATTAAATACACTTATTTCACATGTTCTCGTACGGATACGCCCGTGTTTCACGAATATTCTTTATGTCCACAGCTTTTCGTAAATACCAGCGAATTCGGTAACATTTATATACTTAAGGGGGTCCGGGACACAAAAATCGTCAAATTTTCGAATTTTTTTTTTATTATTTTAAGAAATTCTCTGTGTTTTTCTGCTTAAAATGACGTCTAAATCATGTTTCTATCTTTATTAGAACTAGATATATAATAATTTTTGTGGTGCGTTGTTTTGAAAACCTAACACTCTTGACAGTTGTTGTCATGATAAAAAGATCTGTCTTTAAAACTTTAAATGCGTTTTTTTGCATGATACATTTTTTCAGGATTTCCTGTATTCAAATTGCTATAAGTCGAAAACCGATAAAGTTTAAGGGTTGAAATTTGGAATATATCTTTTTCAAACATTATACTTTAATTTTGATTCAGCAAATTTGAAACAAATATTTACTTTTAAAAATATGACTTTTTAAAAAAAAAGTACTTTATAATTTTCAAAAATTTTCATTCAAATATTTTTTATTTTTTATTAAATTAATATTTTTTAAATTGCTGAATCAAAATTAAAGTTTATAAATTTGTGAATAATTTACTGCAAGAATTTTGAAAATGGATCAAGAATATTTTGAGTTTTAGCAATTTAAAATAACCCCTCTTTTTTTCAAAAAATTTTAATTTAAAATTTTTAAAAAACTTTTGGAAAAATTTTGTGTTGTGATTTTACTTAATAGTTAGATGGGTAAAATTAAAGGATGGGTTCTAAAAAAGAACACACAGAATGGAAAAGAAAATAGAACTAACTAATTTTAGAAAACAGAATATGTTTAAAATATTTGATGCAGTTGGTACTCTGGTGACATGAAAAATTTATTTTTAAATATCCCTGGCTGTTAGTAAACTACAGACGATTCTTGATTCTAAGATCAAAGACATCAATGCGCGCGCACAAACGATAATCATTTGGCATTCTTTAAACGAATTATAAGGCACGCGCGCCAGAGCAGTGCTCTTTTTCCAAAACGTGTCCTCTGTTTTACTGCATTATAATTCTTTAATTTATGCTGCAAACATTTCTACAAATTTTTGAGAATTTTCTTGATTGCCTTAAATTTTTATACATGATCCGCTGTCTGTTGTTGGTTTCGATATTTCATTTGTTCCTTAATAGTGGAGCTGAAAATTTAGGAATCTACTGGAACGGGGTTGTAGGAGCAAAAAATAAAGAGTATGACGGAATTGGGAGAGAGTGATCTAAATTTTCGCAAATCAGTTTAAAAATGTAATTTCAAACGATTTGGAAAACTATGATTGAGACTCAATCAAATACAAAGAATAGAGGCAAGAATGTAGAAATGTTCAAATCAACGTTTCCTATTGTTTGGAACAAATTTAACTAATAGAAAAATAAACGTTAAATCTAAGCAATCGCAAATGTTCTCGCGTTGGTGTTGTGTGGAAGGGTGGAAAGTGGGTGCCAGCTCGACAGTCGACCGTGGTTCAAAATTACGAATTGTTGTCCTCAGATTTTTCCCATCGGGATTGATGCCACACCGTCGCAAATATAGCCCCAGAGCGACGTAAATCCAACTCAGTACATTGCTCTGTGATGCAAAGACTAATATACAAGTGATGCAAAGACTGTGAAACTATTTTTTTTTTATCCAATCGTGATTTTATATCCTTTAAAGTTAAAATTAACTTCTTGAAACCCTTTTTTTAGAAGTAAAATCTTCATTTCCTGTTGTTCAGTTTGAAATATTTTTAATCGAATTTTCTTTTATTCACTCTTAAGTAGCTATATGGACTAAACTTTAACTTAACAAAACAATAACTGGTTTGTAGCCATACAACTTAAACATGACTTCATTTTTGTCATAAATCTTATCAAATTGTGTAGTACAGTACAAAGTCCCAAAAATGGAATCCTCCGGACCTAGGCCATACCAGAATTCGGACTTTTCCGGATTTCGGATTATTTGCATTTTTTGTAAAAAGAAAACCTTAATCTAACCCCCTTCCCGCGCAAATTTGGCGTTTGCAATAGTTTAATAGCAGATATATAAATAGGAATAATTTTTAACAAAGGAAAAAACCTTTTTAATACAATGCAACAAATTTTTTACTTGCAAATCTTCCAATTTTTCTGTGTGGTATTTATTTTGCATATGTCCGTTATTTTGCGTTGGTCATCCATTAGGTCCAGTTTTCTGAACTCCTTGTTCTTTAAAAATTATCGGAAAGATGTAAAAAAGTGAGACAAAAAAAAAACCGCCGGTTGTCAAAACGTCCGGATTTTGGACAATTCCTGATTTCGGACATCCAGATTTGGGACCCTGAATTGTATTAAATTACTTTAACCCTACATGTGACCAACTCGACAGGATACCTCCTCCATAAAAATCTGATCAATTTTGCTAATGCCGAGATATCTAGGCATCAAAATATTACCGATTTGTCTTACGACGAGATCACGATATGATCAGGTTTTTTTTGCCATGACAAGATATCTCGTCGATCAAATTTTGTTTTCCTAAGGACGAGATAACCACCAAGGAGGGCTAAGTCTTTACCAAATTATCGTGGAAGTGTTTCGTCACTTGTAACCAGCTAGTAAGCAAAGTGTAAAATCGTTTAAAAATACATTGTTTACCTCTCAAATTTCTCGACCTCTTATTATGACTTTTGAGGTTTCCCTTAGGCCTGCAGATTGTACATTTCATGAACCGGTTCAACAAGACAATCCATCACGGGTTTGGTATTTAGGTAGTTAAAATTGTCTTACATATTTTTTTTATTTACGCCTTCTGAAAACTGCAGGAGCAGGGAATAAGTTCGGGTGAAGTTTAAAAGCATCATTACATCATTCATGTTGTACATGTGAATGTTATGCATTCGATTTTCAACCGGTGAGCCGCGGCACACTAATGTGCCTGAATGGTAAAACTTCTTAGATAAATTGCGTAAGATTTATTTCATTTTAAAAGTTTAGTCCTGAACTTTTCGGCCGACCAACCGGTATAGTGGTTTAGGTGTTAGCCTCTAGATCGGAAGGTTCCTGGTTCGAATCCGGGTATGGATTTTGTAAGTGTATGGTGTAGAGGCGGCTGGTGCACCTTAAATCTGTCGTGACCGAAAGTCCTCACGTTGGGTTGGTGTGCAAGTTTTGAGAGTGGGATGCCAGCTCAGGTGTTGCTTCGTCATCTGACAGTGGTTCAAAATTACTAGGTGTTGTCCTCGGATCTTTCCCTTAAGGGATTGATCCCGGACCGTCGTCAATAGCCCGTTGCGTTGCTCTAGTACGACATTAACTAAAATTACCAAATTACCATTCCTGAACTTTTCATAAGTGTGTTCATAAATAAATTCGTTATATCCGCATTAGTAATTTTGAGTATTATTTTTTATAGTACAAATAATCTATGTTTATTTCAAAATGTTTTCATATAATGTCCCATCTATATATATAAAAAAGTATGCGTGTATGTGTATATTCTCTATACAAATCTACACCAATTGACCAGTCCGCACCAAATTTGGTACACTTATACTTTAGAACACTGCGGAAAACAAAGGCTATTTCCTTCCTGTCTTCAGACTAATCTGTAGCCATGAAAATTGGCACACAGGTAGTCCTAAAACTGCCCCTCGAAGCTCCAATTTTAAAATCTAAAGTTTGCTTCTCTGCAATAAATGGACATGGATAAGGAAACACGTTCTACAGGGTTTATGTATGAGTTCACATAGGGAAATGTCGCGGTCCTATTTTAACTGTCGGTAGGAAACATGGTCTACTGAGTTTGTGTATTTGAGTTAACACATGAAAATGTCGTGTGGTCATATTTGAAACTCGAGCAACGCCGGGTTATGCAACTAGTAAGAAATGAAGGGAAAATGATTAATCCGTTCCCACAGCTGACTTTAAATACTTCACTTGGCTCGTTCCTGTTTTGTTTTTCAAAAGATCAGCATACATCCCAGTTTTGCCTTTTCTCAAATCATTGCCACTGATACGCTATCGACAGCACACTGTTTTCCTGTTATCCAGATCAAAAGCAATTTCTCAGCATGCTGAAATGTCCCTGATCTTTAATAATCGATTTCACCACCTCCGCAAAGTCAGCGAATTTAATAACGTCTTTATTTTTCACAATCGTAGATACCGTCGTTCTTGGCATACTGTATGCAGTAGCCTGTAAGTCTCGGATACGCCATGACACCTTCGTAGTTTTCAACAATCTCTTTTTTCACCTCGATGGTGAGCCTAGCAATTTCTTCGTTTGGCCTTGACTCTTCTCATTGACTTTCTTAGAAATCATGGTAAATGATTTTACAAAACATTTTCGTGATAAAGCACAAAATAACATGAAAATACAGTCAGTTATAGTGCAGGGTTGTTCACTGAATGGTAGAAACATTCGCATTGACGCTCGTGGCAGTAGGGGCAGAGATGGCAGATCTTGCCCCCTCTCCAAAATACCTCCTCCCCACCATTTGAAACACGCGAGTCGTATACGAAACAAAATTGTTTGCTTCCAAACTGGACATATATCAAGTTGAACGTATTTCAAAGCGCATGTATACCGAGATACCACTGTATTATTTAGAAAACAACTTTGGAGCAAATGGGTAGGAAATTTGTGAGGTTACGTCTTGTTTTTCGAATGAGATTTCAGCACTTCCCCAAATCTAATGTAATAAAAGGAAGTGTTTGTCTGTTTCTTGCACACAAAGTACTGACGAATCTGTGACACTTACAGTAATGGGATTTGGCACACAGGTACTCCGAATTTTTTGCTTAAGGTCGCGGCGAATTTTAAAATTCAATCTAGAAATGAATTTAATGAAATTGAATCATTATTGAATGCAACAGCATAGAAGAGATCACAGCTTCAAATTTATTGTTTTGGTTTCCGTTTTGATTTTTCGCGGAGGAATGATTTTCCAGCCAGACGATAAAACCGAATAATCTTTTAACTGGAGTCACTTAGTTCTTTTTCCAATCTCCTAGACCGTTAAAGACAGAGTAAAACTTTCAACGGATTTGAAATCTGCGGAAAATTTCACTATAGATCGTTACCAAAAAATATGATTTTCTTTTAATAAGTCGTTTTTAAATTGAATATATCTTTTATATTTTCGAAAGAGATTGTGACATCACATGAACTTTCTCTTTTCAAAAATAAACAGATTGCATCTTCTGCCCTTCGCGTTAAAAAATACGAAACAGATTACATTTCATGCCCTATTCCATTTCAGCGAATGAGAGCAAAAAAATAAAAAACATTTTGACTGAGATAGTTAAGTTCTTTTTCGTAAAATCGGAATCGTTAGAGATAGTTTTAAAATTTCAACGGATTTGAAATTCTACACCAGATTAATACCTTACACCACGGGCAGGGGCTAGCCACGCAGTGGCTAGTTTACTATATTACAACAGTTGAACACCAATTAGATTAAACGTTAAACGTCGCCAAAATACCCATGAAATCTGTAGTTTTATCATAAAAGAAATAATATTTTTTATTCCAACTATAAGGATTAATTACACGGAACTCTAAAATCAGAACGGTGATCATATGTGCTCTCAAAAATTCAAATTGATAAAAAATTAAAAACATTATATTTGTTTCAAACGTGCATCTTGAAGCAATATTTCCTATATAGTCCATGTCTCTTGCACACACATTTCAACTAAAAAACTTCCTTTAACTTTAAACTAAATTAGATAATTAATTTTTTTTAATCTAATCCACACGCAATATTCAGAGTTAGTTTCAAATAATCACCTCCTTTAACAAACAGAATCGGAAAGAAAGAAATTCTTTAAAAAACAACAATTGTTTTCATTAACAGATGAAGTTTTCAACTGTATGAAACCAAACTCTAGTCTTTCGAAGTCAAGGACCAAGTAAATGACTTTAGCCTTCGTGTAATTAGGTGTCATAAATGATGAAATGATTTTCCTATCCAACGTGTGTTACTTTTATCGGAAGAAAACGTATTAATTAAATCGAAAGTACTTGTCTTTTTATCGCATATAAATTTTCGCTGTCTTCGCTTTCGCCTGTAGCTGAAATTTCACATTAAAAGTATATCATTCTATTTACATAATCCTCCTTACCCTCAGAGGTGTTGCAATTTTACTTTGAAACTATTTTGTGATGATGTGCATATATCGCCCTAAAATTAAAACTAAAGCAAATACAATCAAAAACTAAATGTTCCGTTTTTGTTTTTTTAATAACGATCCCTTCTTAAGAATGACTTTTCTCAGAAAAGAGAGTTCCACAAGATAGCCGTAAAGAAAAAGATAATATTTTGCGCTCATATGTGCTTCTGAACTTGTACTTTGTAGAATTCTGTCAAGTATTTTTAGTTAAAGCGTGTTGTATATACAGTGTTGAGCAAATATCTGAAATATCTTTTGTCAGATGTGTGTACGGTAATGCCGCGGTTAGGTGGTAGAGGGCATTGCTTAGGTCAATCGATAACATCGTTACTGAGGCATAAGGTTTCATTCCCCTCTATGATTTTCAACCGCAAGCAGAGATTTCATAGCGTAGAATGTAGTGCCATTGCACGCCAGGAGGTTTCACTTTACTGTTGGTTTGCCTTTTATATCATGTGTAGAAGGAGCTATTTACCAGCTTAAAGCGACCACATGCTGCTCGCTTCTCAAGGGAGTGCCTTCGTGGTGTTGAAACCCTTCATTGGCCTCATTGACACTTTGCCTTTATTGGCCAGTGAGATCCCCAGATCTTCCTACAATTGAGCACGTCTGGGATGTGTTGGGCCGCACCAAACATCCTCCGGAATCTAAGGGATCTGAAACAGCAACTGCGTAATACTAGGCATAATATGCCAAAGGATTACATAAGGACTCCGTGGGATCCTTGCCACTACACTTATCGGCATGCATCACCTCTAAAGCAATTTAAAACTTACTAATCTATGAACTTTCTGATGCTACAATAATACAATAATAAAAATTCTACAGTAATAAGTACCTGTAAATTAAAATTTGTGATCATTTCTCTTTCTCTTAACGAACAATATAACTACTTAATTTCGTTCCCGGTTTCGATTTTTTTGGTAGGTTGTTGAATTAGCATGGAAAAAAACGAAACTGGCTATTGGCGACGGTCCTGGAACAATCCAGAAGGGAAAGACCCTGAGCTGGAGCCTCATTCTTCAAACTTCCACATCATGCCAACGCGAAGACATTTGAGACCACGACAGATTTCACGAGCACCAGCCCCCACGAACACCACTGTCTCGAATTATCGATCCTCCGGTTGCTAATCCGCTACTCTTCCGACCAGCCTATCCTGGCCCTAAATTTTTTTGGCATAGAGTAACTGGATAAGTCATCAAGACATCTACTCCTCAACACAGTTGATAATTTTCGTGTCAAATTCGGAATTTGAGTTGCGAATATTTAAATTCTAAATCTATTGCATGGGTGTAGTTGTGTGTATAGTTGAATCAACATTGCACGAAAGCAACACATTGGGCTATTGGCGACGGTTCTGGAACAAACCCGAAGGGAAAGTTACGAAGACAATCTCCACTATTATAAAAGGAAGAGTTTGTTTGTTTCGCGGCCGCAAAATCCTGATGATCTATGGCACTTACAGCAATTGGATTTGGCACACAGGTAGTGCAATTTTTGGGTAGCGGCGAAATTTTAAAATTTAATCTAGAAGATTTTTAAATGAATATAATAGTTTTATTATCTACCTGCTTCTTCAAACGCTTTTCGTCCGGACGAAAGAAGAAACCCCCTAAAATAAACTTTTTCTCCCCCACGTGACCTTCTTTTATATTTTCGCAAGAGATTGTGACGTCCCGTGAACTTTCTCTTTCCAAAAAAAAAAAACAGATTGCATATTCTGCCTTTTGCGTTAAAAAAAAGAGATTACATTTCCGGTCCCCTTTTCGGCGAATGAGAGCAAGAAATAAAAAACATATTGACTGGGATTGTTAAGTTTTTTTTCGTAAAATCGGAATTGCTAAAGATAGATTAAAAATTTCAACGGATTTGAAAACTGCGGAAAGTTTTACTCTAGAGTGTTAGCTAAAAATATAATTTTCTTTAAATAAATAATTTTTAAATTGAATATATTTTCAACGGATTTAAAATCTTCGGAAAATTTTACACCAGATTAATACTTTACACCACGGGCACGGGCAACGCCAGGCTAGCCACGAAGTTGCTAGTATATCATAATTGTGAACAACGGTTAGATGACAAGACAAACAAACAGACAAACACTTCCTTTTATAATAGTAGAGATACCTGTACTTCGGCAACCAGTAGGCGAACAGACGTAGTGATGAAGATAATTGTCAATTTGATAAGCCTTTTTTACCTGCTCACTAGTGGAATTCATATTCAACTTGGATCGGTCTGAGGTTTAGCAATGGCCAGATTTACTACAGCTTTTTCAATTTTGGTGTGTGCCCCCCCCCCCCTCCTGCTATTTAGTCTTTATACTGTGATCACAGCGAGGACCATGCAGTTCTTTCCGTCTGTGCCTCTGTAGTTCGGTTTTGCTGCTTACGTTCGTTCAAATGCATTCTGTTCCTGTTTAGGTACTGTTTTTGTTAATTCTATGTTAAATTTGCAATCGGGTATGTACATAACATATTTTTTATGTTTTGAACAGTTCAGTAGCATGCTCGGAGGGCAATAATAAACAATTAATTAGAAAATCAATTCGGAAAATTCAATATGGATATTAAACTGTTTTCAAGAAAAGCTGCTTTTTTTTCTTTAACAACAACGTTGACGATAGTAACAAAAAAACGCCTATTGTCTATCCAGGGGCCGCAACAAATGCACAAAAAGAGGGGGGGGCGGAAATGTAAATAGTTTGCGCACCACTGGTCTAGACAACCACCTGGAGGGTTAAGGACAACAAGACTTTGCAAGAAATTACGAAGCAAAACCATTTCGGCTCCATCATAGTGGAACCATTGCTTATTTTTTCCTGCTTGTTTAATTTGCAATTACGAATGTCATATGTATGCTATATCATTCGCTGTATTTAAAAAATATGTAATTGTACGTATCAAAAAAATTACGCTCAGAATCAGAATGGACGCAGAGCTAACGCAACTCTTTGCAGAAGTCAAAACAAGCAAGGAATGGTTGGAAAAAAAGCACGAGACATTACAACGGTATTTACACTGATGTCAGTGGTGGATTACCTCCATTCATTAACGACGGTGAAAAGAGCGTTTTTGCTCATTCTTATGGCTCTGTCGCATGCGCACTATGTCAAGTCATGACTTAAACACTCCATCTCGCTTACAAAAGACAATGAAGGAGCATTAATGAGCCCGGCATGAAGAAGAAAAAAAAGAAACAAAAATATCGGTGAAAATTGAAAACGAAAAATAAATTGGTACGCGAGATGAATGCAATTGTTTGAAAGTTACTTCCTGGCTTTTCAGGGCCTTATCTGTACGTTCAGTTATTTTTGTGCATAAATTAGCCTCTGATTGCTCTGTGAGCTACTTGAATCAAATTACGTCATAGTTCTTACTGTTGAGCTCTTCATAATGTGCGAGGACTCGAGACCTAATCGCATAATCATAAGTTGTATTGGCATCAATTGTTTATTATTGAAGTGCTTTTAATAAGTGATGAGATTGTGTCTTACCGTATTCTATCGATCCTTTTTTGACAAAATTACGAGACAAAAAATTATTTGGTCGGTCGTATCAGGTCTACAGACCGGGTAAAACTGTCCAGAATGCCGCATCTGGTATAAGCGTCTGGTAAAACTGAGCAGGTCATCTGGTCTGCAAATCCATTCTGGTAAACCTGTCAGGTGTACTGTAACTGGTCTACGGGCCAAGTAAATTTTTTCGGAGGGCGTATCTTTCTAGTCTACGGGCCGTATAAACCTATCCAGAAGGTCGCATCTGAACTGCGAGTCTGTTAAGCTATTCAAAGGGCTGTACCACGTCTGCGGGCCTGATAAAAATATTTTTAGAGCCTTATTTGGTCTTCAGGCCTGCAATCAATCCAATCAAGACCTGCTACTATTTGTTTATCTTATGCGTATCTCTAATATTATAAAAGGAAGTATTTGTTTGTTTATTTGTTTCCTGCACGCAAAGTCCTGATGAATCTATGGCACTTACAGTAATGGGATTTGGCACACAGGTTGTCCGAATTTTATGCAATTTTAGGGTCGCGCCGAATTTTAAAATTATATCAGAACATTCAAATTTGAATTCAATGAAATTCAATTATTATTGTTTTCTTTGGAATGGCAACAGCATTAAAAGTCAACTCCGAAATGGCTGTTATCCAATTTGCGAAGCAAACCATAGTTCATTATATTCATACAAACCAAATTGGAATTCGCAGGGAATTTCATTCCAATAGGCTACGAATTTCCATTTGGTTTTTCCATGTTTTTCCAAAACAAAATATTGCCCACTTACAAAAAAACATCCTGTATTTTGCTTATGTTCCACTGAAGTCGAATTAGATATTCATTCCGTGTCTATTCTGTAGAGTTTTAGCCTCTTTGCATTTGGTGTAAAATCAACCGCAAATGGACGCATCATACCGCATACGACGACATCACAAAAGCCCTATTTATAAGCGCAGTGTTTTATCTATGTTGGTACAATCACTTTCTTGTATTGCATAAACGATGGTTCTCTTTGTTCACTGCATCAAACATTAGCGTCTGCAGGGGCCGTAAGCAAACTGATATTTTTACGCGACGTTCTTGTCACGGTTTGTGATCTTGGATTATCACATATCGTTGCATTATTAGTTGTTATATTTTATTAATAATTGGTCTGAGCAGCGTAATAAAGGTTTTAGTTCACGACCAACGTTTGGTTTCTATTTTGTTCAGATCTCACATGTATAATTATATATGACCCAATGTGCAATATGTCATCCTACAATAAAATGTGGTTGCATTTTTATGTGCATGAGCCATAATTGACAAAGCTGTCCCAAACAGAAGACAGACAACGTGAAGTAACACTTCGTGATGACTCAACACTTCGCCACCCACAGTTCGCAGGTTTCTAGCGCAGTGGGAAAACACGCGGACCGCTTTTTGTCTTGGATTTATACCGACAAAGAGACAACAGACTACATTATGTTCCTACCTAACGAAATTATTTGTTCTTTAATTAATGATTTAACAAATTTTATACCTTCCCAATTATGCCCACGGAGAGTTGTTTGGAATGGTCTCCTGTGAAATACGTATTAGATAATAGCATGTGTCAATCAGATATGTATACTCAATAGTTGTAACACTTCAAGTGCTTTAGCTAATGCTAACGTATTTATTGTTATTGTATCACATGTTCTGGTAAAATAGCTGCAATGCTGTCGTATTTAATAATTGCGAGACGAAATGAATAATTTTTCTAGGTAGGTAGTTGAATTTCCAACTCGGTAGAGAAACTTAACGGGCTATTGGTGACTGTCCAAGATCAATCCCGAAGATAATATCTCCTAATTGTGAACCGGCGGTCGGATGACAAGATCAGCACCTGAAATGGCACATGACTTTTCAAACTTCCACACTACACCGACGGAAGGGTATTTGAGTTCGCGACCGATTTAACGTGTTCCAGTCCACTGGTACACTTCGGTACACTACGGTCTTTGGTTGAATCAGTTTCGAATCCGCAACCCTCCAGTTGCGACACTACAACTGGTTTACCGCGGCCCAACTTGAACTAGAATGAAGGAGATGTGTTTCTGAAGGATTAAAAGTGTGGTTTTTCGAAGTGGGCAATACCACCCCTGTGGGCACTGAAAAATATTTGTGGTGGCAATACTGTGTTGCGTCCCGTCGTCTTCAACGGAGTACTTAAAAGGGGGCGCTTCCTTCCAGTCTGACTGAAGATGACGTCAAAGATTACGTCTACAGGAGCCTGGCTAGCTAGCGAACTTCTTGAGATGACGTCATAGTATGGTGTAATCGCAGATGGGTGCGGTTATGCTAATTTTTGGCTTTTGTATTACATCAGTGATGCATCTCATCTGTAATACTTTAAACTGTGGCTTAAATATATATCCATATTTTAAAAAGTTACCGCTGCCGCAGGATTGAAAACTCGGTTTTTTTTTTCGATTCTTAGACGGTTTCCCGAGAAAGTACGGATAAGAAAATTACAAAATTGACATGGTTTGTTCAAAATTGTACATGGAACAAGAGTAAGAAGGCTATTAGTTCAGGATTTATTAAGTGTGAAAGTTGAAAAAGCGAAATTTCTTCCGCGAGTGAGCAAAACACATACAAATTTTGTCTTAAGCCGTGAGTTTTTTTTAAAGAGTACCTCTCAACCTAAATTTTTGCAGCTCGTCGGGTTTTTTTTTAAATTTCTATTTGGTTCTTGGTAATATTTTTTTTTAATTCGGGAAAAATCGGGACAATTTCGTTACTTTTTTTACATTTTCTTATCTATATCTTATTACTATTAGTTTTTTTAAGTTTGAAAACACCGTAAGAAACCTTAGAATATATTCTTTCTTACGGCATAATTATTTTTGAAATTGGTTAATAAATAAATTTGATGCAAACAAAATTTGGTTAGACAAATTTCGGAATTTTGGGATATTTTCGTTATTTTTTGTAAAATTGTCTTATCTATAGTTTAATACTATTATTTTTTAAATTTGAAAACATCACTGACTGTATTAGATTATACTCTTTTTTATGGTACAATTATTTTTAAAATTGGTTAATAAATAAAGTCGATGCAATTAAAAGTTGGTCATACAAATTTCGGAAATTTTCTATCACAATTTCCGATACAAAACTAAAACTGTTATATCTATAGCTTAATACCAAGCTTAATATCTATAGCGAAGCCCTAGCTGTGACGTCATGGACCGGAAAGTCATATCACGATTATACGAGTTATTAGGAAAGTCTCGCCGTCGCACAGGAAATTGTGAAAGGAATGTGGGTTTGCAAAGCAAATCAAATAGAATCTGTGAAAGGAGTGTTGGTTTGCGAAGCAAACAAAATTTGATTACGTAGCAATCCCCGTTGTTTGGCGAGCAGGGGCGGAGCCTCCTAGTATTGTAAATATTTGTTGTGCTACTATAAGAATTTTAGTATACAAAATGGGTTTTTTTTATCATCGGTATGGTAATGCTGGTTCCAAGGAAAATTGATGAACAAGAATGGGTATTAGGAAGATACTAAAAAAATTGTTACCTAGAAATATTTTAAGGAAACTCTTACATATCCACTTGGCCATTCAGTCACTCACCAAGGAGACGCATTGTAGTAAGAGTTTATACATTATAAAAAATAGATTACAACTGATCGGTCTAAAAACAAGATGACATTTCGCAACAAACGAGTGTCAACATGTTTGTATTTAGGTGTACTTCCGACTTCAGCAGGTTCTCTTCATTGGCATGAATCGGTGTGTGTTACGTCAAATGTATTGCACAATGCTTATATGTTGATGAGAAGAATTATATAGGTCATTTACAAAGTTATAGCAATTCATTATTAATTGGATAAAGTTATCCAGGGGAACTATGACCAAAATTTTGTTTGACAAAAAGGATGTAGAACCAAAGGTTTTGGTAATTTTTAATTAACGTCGTACTAGAGCCACACAACGGGCTATTGACGACGTTCCGGAATAAATCTTCTAAAGAAAAGATCCGAACCAAAAGGTTTTGGAAACTATGCTCTAGATTGTGATAAGAAAATTCTTATTTATTTGTGATTATTTTCTCACTAGTAATTATTTTTATTTTTACTAATTTGATTAGAATAATTTATTGAATAATCCAGTGTTTATGGTAGTTTATTTTTGTTTTCTTTCCTTTTAATAAATAGTTTTACAATTTCATTTCTAATTCGTGGGTTTTCTAAACTAGCTTTTTGAAATTTTAAAATTACACACACATATTTTGATAAAATTCCCAAACCTTTAAGAGCACAGTTACTCTTGAAATTTATTATTTATTGAGATTGCTTTCAACTGAGATTGATGGGGCGAAAAAAATTGTTGTTGAAAAGGGGTGTGTTGAGTCAAAAAAGGTTTGGGATACTATGGGTTAAAGGGGTTGGATATTTATGACAGCTGCATTCCACTCATCCATGGTTTATTCTAATGGAATTTTGCATCCCTGAAAAAGAGGAAACGGATGCAAATGATAAAGATATAATGGTCGTGAATAATTAAACTATTTCCTGCTATCGTAGAATGCCTTCAGTAGAAACTGGAAGATCAAAATTTATATCAATCTTTTTTGCTAAGCATCCCCTTTTCAAAGACAATTTTTTTGTCACGATCCTTCCCTGGTATACATCTCAACTAATATTAAATTGCCAGTGTATCAGTGCCTATAATTTGTGAATTTCATCAAAATATTTATGAAATTGTGCGTGTGATTTTCAAATTTCGAAAGTTAGTTTGGAAATAAAACATCTCAAAGCTGATATTATAAAAATCTTCGTTTTTATAAAACAACAAAATAATAAGGATAAGGCACCGTGATGGTGTAAAGATGTGAAACGTGTCGTCGTGCCTAGAGGTTGGCACAAAAAAATAAGTATCCCGAGCCAATATTTAATTTTCATAAAAACTTGAATATACATTTCAAAAGTCCTCGCTGTAATCAGTCTATATCAACGATTTACAACTGATGTAATCACTGTCAGGCTTTGGTGTGCTTTAGGGGTGGTGAAAACTGTTTAAAATGTGCACAGTTCATTTCATTTCAACGGTTTAGTTTCCAACTTCTGACAAGTGTATTCAAAAATAACGTCAAGTTATAAATAAAATTGAGTATTACTTTATTTACACACCAAATAGTTTCAAAACAAACGATTTTTCAAACGCTCTTTCTTTTCCGAGGGGGGGGGGGGTTGATATTTGTAAATCAAGCAAAATTATAGCTTTCTTTTTTCATATCGACAAAAAAATTAATACATTATTTACGTGCCTCAGAATTTTAGAAATTACTGGTGAAAAAGGTTGAAAATCGCTGGTATGGACAATTCTAATTAGAGAAACTCAAACGGCATACAACATACCCGCTAAGCTAAATAATAAACCATAACAAATCTCAAACAAGCATTTTAATTTATTTCATTTTCTAAAAACTTGTTTATCTTTTCAGCGTAGAATTATTTTTTTACTCCATCAATTACTATAACTATTTCCTAACCTATTGTGTAAATGTTCACTAAAGTTTTATAAGGAAGTGTCAGATATGGTTAACGATCCTTTTTGATACACGAGAGCTCATGTATACCGGCATTTGGGCTTACAAGGAAGTATTTGACCCTCAAAAGCAAGTTACTGTCCGATAGTCTGGTATGGCACCTTGCCTATTTTATTCACAGCACAGCTCTATTTTCAATGAGTTAATTACTACAGTTAGGTGCGAAACTGACGGAAATTAAGATCATACACAATCTATTAGATATAATTAATGCTTGCTTCTGAAATGTAGTTTCTCCGGTTTTGCTGGGGAATCCAGTCTCTACACGAGAAGGGAACGTAACAGAAATGGTTTATTTTAGCCTATCTGGGAGGCTCATGTCTCAAATTAAGCTTTTTTCTACCAATTTTACTCCTTGCTTGTATTTGTGTGTTTTGTTTACGCTAACACATCGTGTGCTATAATTGTGTATTTATGTTCAACTGTCGTGTACGTTTAAGCAGTGGCCAATCACCTACTATTAGCATTAGGAATGAAACGCCATTTTATAAGCCCAATTCGAAGAAAGGATTCTGAAGGATCAAGATTTCTAACTTCTTCAAATTCCAAAATGTCTTTGCTACTTCTTCAACACTTTTTTGTTACTTCTTCAACACTTCTTTGTAACTTCTTCAAAAAATTAAGGGTTAGAAACTTCAGAATCTCTTCTATGAGGTAGGCTTCGAAAATGGCGCTTCGTTTGCTCTTAAAATTCTGCATTACAAAAGACATTCGTGCTGATAACGTGTTGGATTTTGAGGGTTTGAAAAAAAGAAAATAGTTCTATACATTTAAATCAACAGATTTATTTACACATTTGAATATTACATTCCAATATCACAACATGTTTTGAGTATGAAAGACGAAATAAAGAGTTTTAGACACTGAATATCATATAATTCCAAAAAGAATAAAAATTACTTGTGTTGCCCCTTCCCCATATACAAATTTAACACATAAACAAAAAATACAATTGAGGGTGGCTCGGACATCGATCAGTAGCTATTTCTTAGAGATCTCGGCATGGGAGGGCCTCAAAATTAAAAAAAATATTGTCAAAAATATGCATTTTCTATATAAATTTATATATTTTCTAAATAAATTAAGATAATAATTAAGAAAGAACATTTTTTGTATATTTGATATATTTGATATAACAGAACGTATATTTGATAAAAATTCCAAGAATAACCATAGATGTATGCGGCATGATACCTTCATACTCATCAACAATCTCTTTTTTCACCTCTATGGTGAGCCTAGCCATTTTCTTCGTTTGGCCTTGACTCTTCTCATTGACTTTCTTAGAAATCACGGTAAATGATTTTCCAAAACATTTTCGTGAAAAAGCACAAAATAACGTGAAAATACAGTCAGTTATAGCGCAGGGTTGTTCACTGAATGGCTGTTTTTCACTACACAATTTCATTAACAACACAATAAGCTTGATTTATTCATCTAGGATTTCAATTTCAAATGAGATTTTTGCGTTTTATTACTGTATATTTTGCTTATCCATGCAAATGTCAAAATAAAGACATCATTTTACTTTTAAAACTTGATTTTTAGAATTATAGGTTGTGATAATACCATCGTTATAGACAATGGCATATTGCTTTTTAACGGTGTTTGAGAAATTCTTTAGCATATTGCTGCTCATTCGTAGAAAACACCATTTTGTGTTTTCTGGGTCAAGCTCTTCCCTGATGACGCCCTTATCCACCAACACTCATTTTTTAAAATATCTTTAAATTATTTTACTACTTTTTAAAATTTTCATTTTGTTTTTATATTTAATTTAAATTTCTTTACCGAATAGCTCAACATGGGATGTAAACAATATAAAATTGATCGTTCTTGGATTCATTCATCCATTTTGCCCTTTAGTGTACATATACTTGATTTGAAGTATGGAGCTCCATATTATTGCTAAAACTTACACGGAGAATAGTTCGCCGTTCTAAAGAAATTCTTCTACAATCTGATTACAGATAACAATGAGAAATCTGAAATCAGTGCAGACAAGAGAAAATATGCGTGAAAACGGGTTAAGTCTAAAAACAATGCCCAATCATCTTGGAACAAGTCAATGGAATAAAATGAAAGTTATCGTTCAGAATCCAACTGGCACAACGACTGGGATGTCTTTTGCTCTTCATTTTATTGGAATTAAAAATTGTCATCAGTTAAACTAACCGAAATGCTGTTTAGCATTTTTGGATATTTTTTTCTTTAGGGGTAATGGTATTCATTCGTGTGAATATGGATGCTATACTCATTATAAATGGATTATAATAAGATATGAAATGCGTGATTAACAAAACTATGCCATCAATAGACCTAAGCAATTAAAAAAGTTCATTTTCAAATTTTTATACCTCATTTTAACGTAGAGAAATCGGCTATCTCTTCTCTAGTATTATAAAAGTGTTTGTATGTTTGTTTGTCCGGTATGTGCACGTTACTGACGAATCTATGGCACTTACAATAATGTGACTTGGGCACACAAGTACTCCGAAATGTTTGTAATTTTTGTGCAAAGCCCGAGTTTTAAAATTCAATCTAGAACATTTAAAAATGAATTTAATGGAATTTAATTATTATAGTTTTCTTTAGAATGGCAACAGCTTAAAGTATCACAAATTCTAAATTTATTTTTTCCGTTTCTGTTTGATTTTGCAGAGGAACGCTTTCAGCCGAAGAACAAAATAAATAAAAAGTTTTAACTGGAGTTATGTAGCTCTTTTTCCTATCTCCTAGACCATTACAGACAGAGTAAAAATTTCAACGGATTTGAAATCTGCGTAAAATTTCACATTAGATCAATACCTAATAACATGATTTTCTTTAAATAAATAATTTTTGAACTGTAACTTTTATATTTTTTCCAATACGAACGCTGCCGCGAGGAATTACCTTTGTTTGATTCGACATTAGGGAAATTACAGTTTCCATTTCCTGCACTCAAACTATTCCACAGCGAAGGAAAGCAAAACAAATTAAACATTTTGACTAGCATTGTTTAGTTCTTTATTTGGAAAATCGGGATATTTAAAAATTAACAGAAAATTTTATACATTTGATTTTTCTTTAATAAATAATTTTTCAATTAAATGTTTATACTTTCACGAGATTGTGACGCTACGCCGAATTTCCATTTGGTTTGCGAAGCAAACCAACACACGGACAACTCATGGCTGTTATCCAATAGGCTACAAATCTGAGTGAACCCGAAAATGAGCATACAAATGAAAAATATAGAATGCATTTGAACAAGAGAAGGAGATAGAATTCAAGTGGAAGTTCGGAAGCTAATAGTGGTAACATTACAGATGGGTAAGTAGGTAATAAAATAACGTCGTTCTGGAGCAACACAATGGGCTATGTGGTCACATGGCAGAGGTGTGAACTATTTGAAATACATTTTATTGGAAATAAAAATCTCTGAAAGTAAGAGTGCGTATTTGAAAAACGTAAACAAATGTTATTTTATGAATTGACTAATTTCTATTTCATTTGAACGAAAACTATTTGATATTGTTTGAACTAACGTCTTACTGGTGCAACACAAGGGGATATTGACGATGGTCCGGTATCAATCCCCAAGAGAAAGATCCGAGGACAACACCTAGTAATTTTGAACCACGGTCAGATGACGAAGCAACACCTGAAAACTAGCACCACACTCTCCAAACTTCCACACCACGTCAATGTGATGTTGATGACCAAACATCTAGTAATAAGCAAAATTGGTCGAATTTTGATGGACGATATGTCTCTTTTGGGACACTTGAAGCCACAACGGATTTAACGTGCACCAGCCTCTTATGTACACGAGAGGTATTTGGCTGGATTCGAACTCGCATCCAATACTCTTTCATCCGGGCTACGCAGGCCGACCAACCGGTATAGTGGTTAAGGTGTTAGCCTCTAGGTCGGAAGGTTCCTGGTTGGAATCCTGGTCCGGGCATGGATGTTTGTAAGCGTATGGTGTAGAGGCGGCTGATGCACCTTAAATCTGTCGTGGCCGAAAGTCCTCACGTTGGGTTGGTGTGGAAGTTTGGAGAGTGGGGTGCCAGCTCAAGTGTTGCTTCGTCATCTGACCGTGGTTCAAAATTACGAGGTGTTGCTCTCGGATTTTTCCCTTAAGGGATTGATCCCGGACCGTCGTCAATACCCCATTGTGTTGCTCTATTACGACGTCAATTAAAAATTACCAATTACCGGACTATCGCGACCCTGTGTACATATCAAATGTACACGTCAATGTTAGTATTCAGTGTAAATGAATTTAAATATGGTATGAAATATGAGTAACGTACCTCCACCAACAGATGTTACCAAGTAAGAAACTTTAGGGATGAAGCTCTGCGTCCCGTCTAATAGTTAATATTAAATCACTAAACTGTTATCTAAGGCCCGATGCACACATCCGGTTTTTCAACGTGCGGCGCCGCTGCGACAGCGCAAGTGCGGTCTGAGATACATTAGTTCCAATTGAGTAGTGTACACATACCTCCGGTGCTGCTGCGGCGACGCAAGTCAACTTACGTGCAATTTGTACCGCAGTTCCCCACGGCGCAGCAGCTCACCGCACACGCTTCTCTTGTCTTGAGTACCATGTTTTCATACATAAATGGAATGTGAATAATAATAAATAAATGGATGTATCCAGTAACGCACGCGTCTATTTTGTTTCTATATATATTTTTTTGTACACCACGAAAGCGAAAAAACTCGTTTTCTTCAATAGATATCCATCGCAAATGTAGCGAAATGAGTACTTGCGTCATTTCACGGTTATGTGTGCGTGTGCATAGTTGGGCTTCGGTGCCGCAGCGGCACCGCACGTTGAAAAATTGGATGTGTGCACCGGGCCTTATACAATGATGAACCTCCGTAAGTCGGTTGCCGACCAACCGGTATAGTGGTTAAGGTGTTAGCCTCTAGATCGGAAGGTTCCCGGTTCGAATCCGGGTCCGGGCATGGATGTTTGTAAACGTATGGTATAGAGGCGGCTGGTGCACCTTAAATCTGTCGTGGCCGAAAGTCCTCACGTTGGGTTGGCGTGGAAGTTTGGAGAGTGGGGTGCCAGCTCAGGTGTTGCTTCGTCATCTGACCGTGGTTCAAAATTACAAGGTGTTGTCCTCGGTTCTTTCCCTTAAGGGACTGATCCCGGACCGTCGTCAATAGCCCGTTGTGCTGCTCTAGTACGACGTTAACTAAAATTACCATTACCATTACCGTAAGTCGGTTGGAAAAGTAGTCGATTAGCAACCAGTGTTGCGAGTTCACAACTCCTTCAATTCCATCTAAAGACCGCCGTGTAGCTGTGGACTGGTGCACGTTAAATCTGTCGTGGCCTCAAATGACCCCTCGTTGGCATGGTGTGAATGTTTGGAGGG
The DNA here is from genome assembly GCA_947359465.1 of Metellina segmentata. Classification (NCBI taxonomy): domain Eukaryota; kingdom Metazoa; phylum Arthropoda; class Arachnida; order Araneae; family Tetragnathidae; genus Metellina; species Metellina segmentata. The sequence goes on along the minus strand of OX375879.1, from coordinate 116,425,303 downwards.
CAGGTGGCTCAGGTGTTCACTTCGTCATCTGACCGCGGTTCAACATTACGTGGTGATGTCCTCGGAGCTTTCCTTTCGGAACTGATATCGGACCATTGCCAATAGCCCGATGTGTTACTCCAGTGCAACGTAAATCCAACTACCTTCCTAACACTTTTGTTCCAGTGCCAAGCATCTTCTAAACATTGACAGGTGGCAACTTGAGTGCGACTCCTCGAAAGGGTGCCGCGAAGAACGAACGGGGTGGTAATGGTAATGGTAATTTTTAGTTAACGTCGTACTAGAGCAACACAACGGGCTATTGACGACGGTCCGGGGTCAGTCCCTTAAGGGAAAGATCCGAGGACAACACCTCGTAATTTTGAACCACGGTCAGATGACGAAGCAACACCTGAGCTGGCACCCCACTCTCCAAACTTACACGCCAAAACCAACGTGAGGACTTTCGCCCACGACAGATTTAAGGTGCACCAGCCGCCTCTACACCATACGTTTACAAACATCCATGCCCAGGCCCGGATTCGAACCAGGAACCTTACGATCTAGAGGCTAACACCTTAACCACTATACCGGTTGGTCGGCACCAACGGGGTGTTTTTAGAAAAAGGGGGAGTGTGACCAGAGAGGGGATGTCTTGTTAGGACGCTTTGCCTGGACAGTAGTTGTTTTTCTGTTCATTAATTCTTGAGGTTATTACCGTTCTTTTTAAACTTTTCTGCCGACCAACCGGTGTAGTGGTTAAGGTGTTATACTCTAGATTGGAAGGTTCATGGTTCGAATCCGGGTCGGGGCATGGATGTTTGGCGGCTGGTGCACCTTAAATCTGTCGTGGCCGAAAGTCCTCACTTTGGGTTGGTGTGGAAGTTTGGAGAGTGGGGTGCCAGCTCAGGTGTTGCTTCGTCATCTGACCGTGGTTCAAAATGACGAGGTGTTGTCATCGGATCTTTACCTTAAGGGACTGATCCCGGACCGTCGTCAATAGCCCGTTGTGTTGCTCTAGTACGACGTTAACTAAAACTACCATTACCATTAAACATTTCTGTCATAATTTTCCTGTAAATAAACCAAATTTTGAGTTTTGAATCGGTTTCTGTTTAACTGACCTCTTAATCAATGAGCTCTTCAAAACGTCACAAAAATGGCCACGACGTACTCATCCGAGCACATTTGAAGGAGGGGAGGGGAAGAAGAGTTCTACTCGGACCTTGCACCCTAAAACCCAAATTCCAATCCTGTCCACCGACTAATAACTTCCGTGTGTATGAAGAGTTCCTCCAACTTCAAAACTTTAAAATAATAAAGTGTGGGAGATAAATCGGCCAGACGCAAACCTACTTCGCAAGGTGAGCAGAAAGATTACCCAAATTGGGATAAGTTGCCTGTGACCTTATGATGAGTTGATTAGTCACACGTGCGTGCTGGCTATCAAAGTAGGCCAGGAATCAAAAGACGGACCAATACCATTCACCGAACCGGTATCTGTTTACGCTATCGACGTCAGTTCGCTGTGTCTTGTGGTCGGAATAATGAATGGCATAATGGTTCGCGTTATTTACAAAACGAAAAGGAAAAGTAAAATCAGCCCTTACTATGAATGAGTCTCTGACCATGACATTAATTAAAATGAATGCATTTGTTAAGAGGACATGACACGATAATGTCGGTTCCGGAATATTGCCTTGTCCAGAGATGGATCAAACACATAGGCGCGTGCCTATATTCTATCCTAACCCTCCTGGGGGTTGTCTCGACGAGATATCTCGTCATTGGTAAAACTGACCAGTCCTTGGTGGGCGATGTACACTACCTCACAATAATGGACCGGACGCCAGCGGATTTGCATAAAATCTGACTACTTGTTTGGGGGTGTTTTTCGTGGTATGGCCAGGGACTATTGCATGTTCTTCCTGGTCAATTGAACGCCGACGCTTACGTGAACATTTTGGACAATCAGGTTCTTCCTACGCTCTGGCAATTTTATGGAATGGATGAATGTTACTGCCAGAACGACAACGCTCCGTGTCATGTTGTAACCTCTGTCAAGTAGTGGTACCAAGATATGGATGTAAAACGTCTTCCCTGGCCTGTTCAGAGTCCCGACCAAAACCATTGTTATTTTAGCATTAAAATTTTAATATTTAGACCCAATCGGACATGTGTGTACAAATTTATGTAGTCACGGGAAAAAAAACGAACCCCTTTTTTTATTTCGAGAATTATTTCATATCAGAACAAATTCAAAGTTATCATACAATTGGGAATAAAGTCCTCTACAAATTCAAATAAATTGCATAAGGAGACGTCTTCATATCAAGTTTTGCAAAAACAACAAAATTTCTAATGGAAACACAATTGTTTTGATGTTATAATCAGATTCTGCATCGCAAAATTAGTCTAAATATGAAATTTCATGACTTTACGACCACTACATTTGAGAGAGATCCTGAGATATTCAATCCGAAAGTTCGTGCAAATTTCCGGGATCATCCCGACACAGAAAGTCGACAAAGAAAACTATTTGTCGATCGAGATTAATTGTATTTAAAACTTCCCAAATTTCAAATTCGAACACTATTTCAAAGGTATTTTTCACTGATCCGAAAATTATTATACTTATTACGCAAGTGCAAATGGTTTGATGCCGACCAACCGGTATAGTGGTTAAGGTGTTAGCCTCTAGATCGGAAGGTTCCTGGTTCGAATCCGGGTCCGGGCATGGATGTTTGTAAACGTATGGTGTAGAGGCGGCTGGTGCACCTTAAATCTGTCGTGGCCGAAAGTCCTCACGTTGGGTTGGCGTGGAAGTTTGGAGAGTAGGGTGCCAGCTCAGGTGTTGCTTCGTCATCTGACCGTGGTTCAAAATTACGAGGTGTTGTCCTCGGATCTTTCCCTTAAGGGACTGATCCCGGACCGTCGTCAATAGCCCGTTGTGTTGCTCTAGTACGACGTTAACTAAAAAAATTACCAATTACCAATTATGCAAATGGTTTGATAACTACATTATTATATTTACTATGTAAGTGCAAACTATCTAAGAATTAATATCCTAGGTTTATCAAACAGTTGGTAAACTTTTGGTTGTCCCGATAATCGCAATAATGGTAATTGGTAATTTTTAGTTTACGTCGTACTAGAGCAGCACAACGGGCTATTGACGACGGTCCGGGATCAATCCTTTAAGGGAAACATCCGAGGACAACACCTCGTCATTTTGAACCACCGTCAGAGGACGAAGTAACACATGAGCTGGCATCCCACTCTCCAAACTTCCACACTAACCCAACGTGAGGACTTTCGGCCACGACAGATTTAAGGTGCACCAGCCGCCTCTACACCATACGCTTACAAACATCCATGCCCGAACCCGGATGCGAACCATGAACCTTCCTATCTAGAGGCTAATACCTTAACCACTATACCGGTTGGCCGGCTCGAATGAACAAGAGTGATTCAGTATTTTTTCCGTGACTGTACATTTTAGACTTGGTAAATATACTAATTACGTCGCACTACCACAATGGGCTATAGGCGCTCCAGGATCAATTTCAGAGAAAGATCAGAGGAGGACAACACGTAATTTTGAACCACGGTCAGATGACGAGGCAACACTTAGGATGGTGTGGTGTCATCTGACACCACACCACTCCAATGTGAAGACAGTTGAGGCCACAACAGTTTTAACGTGCTCCAAACCCCTTCGAACACGATGGTCTTTGGTTGGATTCCAACTCGCAACCGCCCGGTTGCTAATCCTTTACTCTTCCAACCGGGCTACCTGGCCCCTATTTTAGAAAAGGAGACACAAAATCGATTTATTGGAATGTTCGGTTTGCATTAACTTGATTAAATTTTATGAAAGCTTTTTTGCGATATTTAATAATTAATTTAATATCAAGAGCTATCGTACTAATTGTATTTATTGATAAATTATAATAATTAAATTTATGTTTTTGTGAGAAAAAAATATTGTACGTGTGCAGACAATTTCTGAGAATAATTAATGACACGGGGCCTCAAAGTTACCTGGGTCTAGGACCTCAAAACCACTTGATACGCAAGTGACCTTGTATGTTTTCGAGTCACATGTTTAGCGCACACCTATATTTTAGAATAACAAAAACTAAGGAAATGTTCGTTTGAAAACTGCGAAAACGAGCTCACCTACGTAACAAGCTATTCTCGTATTTTGTTCGTGTCGATTTTATAGCTGTGCTGGAATTTATAAGTACAAGAAAGACTTCTGGTTTTTTTTTATGTAAAAGAGACTGTCGATTTATGTTACATCCGGTCAAAAGTAAATTTGTTTGAGCGTAAATATATCGAGCTTCAATCTGAATGAGTACAAGGGTTGGTAGGTATTTTAATTAACGTCGTACTAGAGCAACATAACGGGTATTTATTGATGATGAGATCCGGGTTCAATCTCCTAAGGCAGGGGTTCCAAACCTTTTAGTAACTGCGTACCACTTGAAATTTTTAAAAAATTTTGGCGTACCACCAGTCCTATATTTTTTTAGAAACATATGTCTTATGTCAGAAAAGTGCCCAATGACTTGTTTTATTTTAATTAAAATACTAAGAAAGCTTCAGATTTTATGATTAATGCACTTTTATTTCGTATTAATGATGTTTTAATAATAGAAATAATAAAACGATTATTGAAAATTACAGTTCTAATTTTTACTCACAGGTCTAAAAACACATAATTTTAAATAATTAGTACAAACTACTCAAACAAAGATTAACATAATCAAAAATCAATTTTTAGTGCAAAACTTGTTGTTGTTTGTCTTTTATTAAAATATCAATATCAGGAGCAATGAGCTTAACTTCACTCTTAAGTCCTTCGTAGAATATTTGAGTTGCTCGTATCATCCTTGCGTACCACCTAAACGTTGCCGCGTACCATCGGTTGGGAATCCCTGCCCTAAGGGAAAGAGTTAAGGTGTTGCCTCGTCATCTGACCGAGGTTCAAAACTACGAGGTGTTGTCCTCGGATCTTACCCTCAAGGGATTGATCCCGGACCGTCGTCAATAGCCCGTTGTGTTGTTCTAGTACGACGTTAATTAAGAATTACCAAATTACCCCTTAGGGAAAAGGATCCTAGGACAACACCCCGAAATTTTGAACCACCGGTCAAATAACAAGCAATTTGTGAGCTGGCACCCGACTGTCCAAACTTCCACACCACGTCAACGTGAGGACATTGGAAGCCACGACAGATTTAATGCGAACCAGCCTCCCTGTACACGACGGTCTTTGGTTGGATTCAAACTCGCAAATGATCACTTGCGAGAGCTACGAAGTCCCGATCAAGAGCGTTGAAATGCATCAGAGCTCCTCATTGCCTGTACGAAATGAAACGCAGATTAACATTTTAATTCCATGCAAAAAAAAAAAACACTGATTTTTTTTTCAAGTCAGTTTATACTATATGAAATACATGAGCTAGAAATATTCTAATCCCCATTTCAAGACACCAACTTTTAGTTTGTTAGCCTTTCTTATTTTTTATTCTTTTCCCACGCGAAAAAGAAAACAAGAATGAGTTATTCCATTTCCGTAAAACAAGCCATGTGGCTTGTTTTAGGGAATAACGCTGTGGGATTAGGCTAATTCTTTCTCTCCCCATCGCCTGCTGCGCTTGGAACTGTGTCATCCTTCCCCGTGCTCTCGACACAGATAATGGGAAAAGGAAAGACCCGCTTTTTAGTGTCTGCATCACATCAACATCGTTCGTTTATGCAGAAAAGATCCTGTCGGTTTCTGAAATCGCTCAGCGGCAGTGGTTGCCCAGTTGGAAGAGTAACGGAACAGCAATCGGAGGCTTGCGAGCTCGATAGTCAAACACCGTCGTGTTCATGGTGGACTAGCGCACGTTAAATCTGCCGTGGATGTTTGGAAAGTGTTCAGCCAGCTCAGGTGTTGCTTCGTCATCTGACCGAGGTTCAAAATTACGAGGTGTTGTCCTCGGTTCTTTCCCTTAAGGGACTGATCCCGGACCGTCGTCAATAGCCCATTGTGTTGCTCTAGTACGACGTTAACTTAAATTACCTACCTACCTACCCGGACAGTGTCAATAGCCCGTTGTGTTGCTCTAGTACGACGTAAATTTTAAAAATTTCCTAAATCCTTAGGCGTGGTTCAAAATTACGAGGTGTTGTCCTCGGATCTTTCCCTTAAGGGACTGATCCCGGACCGTCGTCAAGAGCCCGTTGTGTTGCTCTAGTACGACGTTAACTACAAAATTACCAAATTAATTACCTAAATCCTTAGGGGATTGATCTCGGACCGTCGTCAATAGCCCGTTGTGTTGCTCTAGTACGACTTTAACTAAAAATTACCAATTACCAATTACCTTAGGTAATTGGCAATTTGTTAGTTAACGTCGTACTAGAACAAAACACAACGGGCTATTGACGACGGTCCGGGATCAGTCCCTTAAGGGAAAGATCCGAGGACAACACTTCGTAATTTTGAACCACGGTCAGATGACGAAGCAACACCTGAGCTGGCACCCCACTCTCCAAACTTCCACGCCAACCCAACGTGAGGACTTTCGGCCACGACAGATTTAAGGTGCACCAGCCGCCTCTACACCATACGTTTACAAACATCCATGCCCGAACCCGGATTCGAACCAGGAACCTTCCGATCTAGAGGCTAACACCTTAACCATTATACCGGTTGGTCGGCTCCAAAATCCTTAGGTAATTTGGAAATTTTGGTAATTTTTTGTTAACGTAATACTAGAGCAACACAACGGGCTATTGACGACGGTCCGGGTAATGGTAATTTTAGTTAACGTCGTACTAGAGCAACACATCGGGCTATTGACGACGGTCCGGGATCAGTCCCTTAAGGGAAAGATTCGAGGACAACACCTCGTAATTTTGAACCACGGTCAGATGACGAAGCAACACCTGAGCTGGCACCCCACTCTCCAAACTTCCACGCCAACCAAACGTGAGGACTTTCGGCCACGACAGATTTAAGGTGCACCAGCCGCCTCTACACCATACGTTTACAAACATCCATGCCCGAACCCGGATTCGAACCAGGAACCTTCCGATCTAGAGGCTAACACCTTAACCATTATACCGGTTGGTCGGCTCCAAAATCCTTAGGTAATTTGGAAATTTTGGTAATTTTTTGTTAACGTAGTACTAGAGCAACACAACGGGCTATTGACGACGGTCCGGGTAATGGTAATTTTAGTTAACGTCGTACTAGAGCAACACATCGGGCTATTGACGACGGTCCGGGATCAGTCCCTTAAGGGAAAGATCCGAGGACAACACTTCGTAATTTTGAACCACGGTCAGATGACGAAGCAACACCTGAGCTGGCACCCCACTCTCCAAACTTCCACGCCAACCCAACGTGAGGACTTTCGGCCACGACAGATTTAAGGTGCACCAGCCGCCTCTACACCATACGTTTACAAACATCCATGCCCGAACCCGGATTCGAACCAGGAACCTTCCGATCTAGAGGCTAACACCTTAACCATAATACCGGTTGGTCGGCTCCAAAATCCTTAGGTAATTTGGAAATTTTGGTAATTTTTTGTTAACGTAATACTAGAGCAACACAACGGGCTATTGACGACGGTCCGGGTAATGGTAATTTTAGTTAACGTCGTACTAGAGCAACACATCGGGCTATTGACGACGGTCCGGGATCAGTCCCTTAAGGGAAAGATTCGAGGACAACACCTCGTAATTTTGAACCACGGTCAGATGACGAAGCAACACCTGAGCTGGCACCCCACTCTCCAAACTTCCACGCCAACCCAACGTGAGGACTTTCGGCCACGACAGATTTAAGGTGCACCAGCCGCCTCTACACCATACGTTTACAAACATCCATGCCCGAACCCGGATTCGAACCAGGAACCTTCCGATCTAGAGGCTAACACCTTAACCATTATACCGGTTGGTCGGCTCCAAAATCTTTAGGTAATTTGGAAATTTTGGTAATTTTTTGTTAACGTAGTACTAGAGCAACACAACGGGCTATTGACGACGGTCCGGGTAATGGTAATTTTAGTTAACGTCGTACTAGAGCAACACATCGGGCTATTGACGACGGTCCGGGATCAGTCCCTTAAGGGAAAGATTCGAGGACAACACCTCGTAATTTTGAACCACGGTCAGATGACGAAGCAACACCTGAGCTGGCACCCCACTCTCCAAACTTCCACGCCAACCAAACGTGAGGACTTTCGGCCACGACAGATTTAAGGTGCACCAGCCGCCTCTACACCATACGTTTACAAACATCCATGCCCGAACCCGGATTCGAACCAGGAACCTTCCGATCTAGAGGCTAACACCTTAACCATTATACCGGTTGGTCGGCTCCAAAATCTTTAGGTAATTTGGAAATTTTGGTAATTTTTTGTTAACGTAGTACTAGAGCAACACAACGGGCTATTGACGACGGTCCGGGTAATGGTAATTTTAGTTAACGTCGTACTAGAGCAACACATCGGGCTATTGACGACGGTCCGGGATCAGTCCCTTAAGGGAAAGATTCGAGGACAACACCTCGTAATTTTGAACCACGGTCAGATGACGAAGCAACACCTGAGCTGGCACCCCACTCTCCAAACTTCCACGCCAACCCAACGTGAGGACTTTCGGCCACGACAAATTTAAGGTGCACCAGCCGCCTCTACGCCATACGCTTACAAACATCCATGCCCGGACCCGGATTCGAACCAGGAACCTTCCGATCTAGAGGCTAACACCTTAACCACTATACCGTTTGGTCGGCCAATTACCTAAAGACGGTCGCCGACCAACCGGTATAGTGGTTAAGGTTTGTAAACGTATGGTGTAGAGGCGGCTGGTGCACCTTAAATCTGTCGTGGCCGAAAGTCCTCACGTTGGGTTGGCGTGGAAGTTTGGAGAGTGGGGTGCCAGCTCAGGTGTTGCTTCGTCATCTGACCGTGGTTCAAAATTACGAGGTGTTGTCCTCGAATCTTTCCCTTAAGGGACTGATTCCGGACCGTCGTCAATAGCTCGTTGTGTTGCTCTAGTACGACGTTAACAAAAATTACCATTACCATTACCTAAGGTAATGGTAATGGTAATGGTAATTTTAGTTAACGTCGTACTAGAGCAACACAACGGGCTATTGACGACGGTCCGGGATCAGTCCCTTAAGGGAAAGATCCGAGGACAACACCTCGTAATTTTGAACCACGGTCAGATGACGAAGCAACATCTGAGCTGGCACCCCACTCTCCAAACTTCCACGCCAACCCAACACCATTACCTAAGGACGGTCGACCAACCGGTATAGTTGTTAAGGTGTTAGCCTTTGGATCGGAAGGTTCCTGGTTCGAATCCGGGTCTGGGCATGGATGTTTGTTATTGTATGGTGTAGAGCACGTTAAATATGCCTTGCCATAAAATGTCCTCACGTTGAGTTGGTGTGGAAGTTTGTAAAGTGGGGGGCCAGCTCAGTTATTGCCTCGTCATCTGACCGTGCTTCAAAATTACGTGGTATTCGAACCAGGAACCTTCCGATCTAGAGGCGAACACCTTAACCATCAGACCGGTTGGTTGGCCTTGACAGAAAAGGAAAAAATTGCGGTAATTGGTAATTTTAGTTAACGTCGTACTAGAGCAACACAACGGGCTATTGACGACGGTCCGGGATCAATCCCTTAAGGGAAAGAACCGAGGACAACACCTCGTAATTTTGAACCACGGTCAGATGACGAAGCTACACCTGAACTGGCACCCCACTCTCCAAACTTCCACGCCAACCCAACGTGAGGACTTTCGGCCACGACAGATTTAAGGTGCACCAGCCGCCTCTACACCATACGTTTACAAACATCCATGCCCGAACCCGGATTCGAACCAGGAACCGAAAAAAAAAAAAAATAATAATAATAATAATAATTGCGGTAAATTGGTAATTTTAAATTAACGTCGTACCAGAGCAACACAACGGGCTATTGACGACGTTCCAGTATCAATCCCCTAAGGGAAAGGTCCGAGGCCAGTAAAAAATTGCGTAGCAAAGTCAAAGTATATTTTGTTTCATTTTCCTAAATTTTCCTATTTTTGTAAGAAATTACCTTTGAATTTTGTGTTTTCATTCCACGCTCTATCATTACTTCCTGATCTTCGTTTATAAAAGTGGTACTTTTTTGTATACTTCGGCAAAATCAGCTTTCAATTCATGTATAAGGTATGCGTTAGCACGGAACATTGCGCCACGAGGAAAGCATCTGCACTTTATCCCAATGCGTGGCCTTGCTTTCCGCACCGTGATACAACGCTTCTTTTCATCGTTCCTGTTATTTATTCGCGGGAATACGGTTTTCGAAGAACTATTTACTGTTTACTATTCAAGGATATTGGAAGGCGGTGATAAACCTGGGTCATTTAACCGCAATCCGATGCCTCGTGGCATTCCCTATCGGAGAAAGAATATTCCTTCAAAATCGATTCTTGACGAATAAATTTCAGTGGGAAGAATGGATTCGACTTTTTTGAGTTCTGTTTGGTTCCGTTGCTCTGGAATTAGTTTTTAATGGAAATAAACCGGTGCATGTGTGTGCGCAGTTTCATACAATTTTTCTCTCTTGCTTGGTTTGAAGATCTGTCCCTTGGTATTTAATTTAATTAACATCGAACTAGAGCAATGCAACAGGCTATTGGCGACGGTCCGGGATCAAACCAAAGGAAAAGATCCGAGGTCAACACCACGTAGTTTCTGAACCATAGTCAGAACCATGAGGGAATTCCAAGAGATACCGCTCAAAGAACAACCAGAACTGACCGTATAACATTATGAAAATGATAATAGGTTTAATATATTAAGCTTTCAGAAATTAATAAAACCTTAAGAAGAAAAGATGTTGGGGTTGTCAGGAAAGATTTTGTATTTTTTTTATTAACGTCTTACTGGGGAGCAATACAACAGGCTGTAGGCGCCGGTCCGAGATCAAACCCAATTGAAAAGATCCGAGGTCAACACAATGTAATTTTAAACCATGGACGCGGCAACACCTGAGCTGGCTTTCCACTCTCCAAACTTCCACGCCATGCCAACGTGAGGATATTTGATGCCATAACAGATTTAACGTGCGCCAGCCCCCTCTGTACGGGATGGTCTTTAATTGGATTCAAACTCACAACCCTCCCCATCGCTCTTCTGTTGCTCTTCCAACCGAGCTACCGCGGACCATGGAAGATCTGCCACATGTTTGCGGGAAAGAACAAAAATCCTAATGTGGGATACATTATTGATTGGTCAAAGGGATTATCCAACACAAGCATGCGCTTCTGTAGCGAATCAAAATTTCGTAAGTCTACGGGACATGTTAGAAAATTCTTAATTCCTCTGACGGAAAAACATACATTTTGTTTGCCAGTTTCTAAGTCTTGTCAGAACAGATCTTCAAAATGCAACAACAGTCGAGAGACCTTTGAGGATACCAAGAACGTGGGGGGAGGGACAGACATGTCTTAATTTTTTATTCATTATCTGGTGTTTGCGAGTATTATTATGAATGGACTGTTCCCCAAATGTGCAATTAGTGGTTCAGCTGCATTCTATACCTCGTTTAGCAGCAACGCTATTTAGCGCGTTTTTTGGTGCACCTTTTATGTCGCCAAGGTAATTCTTACCAAAAATAAATTTTCTACTTAATAGAAAATAATAAGATCATAGAAAAAATTTAACATGAAAAAATTGTCGAGGTTGCTGTAAAACCGGAATAACCGTAATAAAGATGGGTTGCCTTCACCTGCCATTACTCGGCACTAAAAGTGCGCTAAAAAACGCGCCAAGAGCGTTGCTACCAAACGAGGCATAGAATGCAGCTGTACCGAATTAGTTCAACAAAATATTCTTCACGCATAATCGTTTGAGCTCTGTGAATTTCGATTCACAGCCTATTTCCTAAAAAAATAGTTTAAAGTAATAAAACGTCGAAATTACTTCTGAATATATTCATCAATGGTACCATATTTCTGATAAATCAAGTGCAATAAGTTAGCTCTTGCCGATTGGACAAGGGTATATGAAGATCTCAAACATTTGCATGTTTCAGAACGTTCCGACTTCCGCGGTCTATCACGAACACAGACGTTATTCTTGTAAAAAGAACAAAACTAAAGAATTCCATACTTTGACAATCTTCACTGACCGAGATACACCTTTTCTCTGCCTAAAAATAAATCTACACACAAAGAACAGGACGATTCCGGTTTTTATCTTTCAACGCATTGAAATTCTACTTATTTTACGCTAGCTGTCATGAACTGTAGTTGATCTGGTGATAAAAGAGCTTCTGAAAACTGCTTTCTCGAAAGATTATGTTCGAACGGTTGGGTAGCAGTAAAATCGAATAATTCGCGACATGCTATCCAGTAGTGTCCCAAACAGTGTATCATTATGAAAAAAAAATTTCACATGGTTGCAAAGGTCATTTATAGAGCCAAATTCATAAATTAACAATTTTACTTTTCAACCAGTTATTACCAAAATGAAGACCGGATTGCATTGAATTATTTTTATTTTCATTACAGGCCATTATTTGCATTGTAATTATGCAAACTAATTTTAAATAAACTGTTGACAATATGTCATTTATCTGCCATTTATTTGCACCAAAAACTGGTCCTTTTTTTAAATGTGGCTCTAATAATTGAATCACTCACTGTAGTACATAACTACATAACACAGTTCCGAAAATAACCATTAATCAAAATTAAGCGACTGTATAAAGTTAAGGAAGAACGTTAGAAAGCAGACAATTCTGTAAAGACAAAAGCCCTTCAATATTCATGGAACTAGAATACCTGAAAATAGGCATATACGCTAAACTTTCTTAATTGTTTATATCTAGTGGTGGTAAAAAGTGATGTTACTCAGATTTCATATCTTATACAAATCCATTTACTATATTGATATGTATTTATAATTGTATAGCATCCATATTCACATTTCATACATCAAAGCGAAATAAAATGAAAAGATAGTAATTAAATGTACCTAAAAAATGCAAGTTGAACAGTTCACATTGCCTAGCCTTATTAAATGTTGCTTATAGATCAGTTCGCTTTAATTTCTTTTAAGAAGCATTAAATAAACAGAATGTTTCATGAAAAATTTCTTTAAGCCAAGGCTTGAATGGAACATTGAATTGCAATGATAAATGCCTTTTACAAGTTGGTTTCTGATATCCATTATCATCTACTTTTATGTAAATAGTTGATTCAATGGCATTTAAAATAATTTTCACAGCGGCTTTGCACATTTGTTACGGAATTTTTGGGGATTTTAAAGGAATAAAAGGAAGGAAGAGGAAACAATTACTACCTATATTAGAGGTTCAATAATTTCATTCACCAATTAACCTCCGTAACACGGATTGTAACAACAGTGTTCACTCTAAAGATGAACCTTGAGGTTTTTTCGCTTAAAAAAGAGAATCTACAATAAAAATACATTTAATTGTGCTTCGTTATTTTTACAATGCTTGCATTCCAAGAGGAAATGCGAAATTCGTAATTACTTTTTTCCACTTTTCGAACGCAATTATCGAAAATTTAAAAAGACGTAGCATAATTGAAAAACTGAATTTTGATTGTAAAATAATAATCCCTGATTCATTTAATTTATAAAAGTGTAATTGAGTGTTTTAATTTATAAAAGTGCAATTGAGTGATAACAGTCCGAAAATAATTCAAAGAAATCAAATGAGTTTTTACCAAAAAGAACACATCTTACGGAACCTTCTATTCTTTATAAGGTTTACTTACATTGTAACTTTCCAAAAGAAAATCTCTGCATTTTCTACTTTTCTCATTATATTCTCATTTCTATTCAATGACTTATTTAATAGGTTCTTGCCACACAAAATTTAAATCAACTCAAAGCTATAGCACTGAGGTAGAAGATACCTTTCTGAACCGTGGCATCGGACAGTACTATTTTCTGTTCGTGGCGAAATATAAAATTAAATTCAATGCAAATTACATTCGACAATAAAATTGAGGAAATTTAGTTTAAAGCTGAGTAACGATATCCTTCTTTTCATATCGTTTGCAATTGTTGAATTCTTATGAAGGAATAACCGTCGTGTAAAATGTCCCAGAATTCTTCAAAAGGACGGAATTCCATTTTACACACAGGACACAATTTATACGAATCTCACAAAAAATCTAATTTCTATTCGATGAGTTATTAATAGGTTCTTGTCACACAAATTTAAATAAACACCAAACTATAGAACTGGGGTATTATAACATTTCTTAACCATGGCATCAGACAATATTATTTTCTGTTCGTGGCGAAATATGGCAATGAAATTTTCCATGCAAATTAAACTCAACAATAAAATTGCATAAATTTAGTTGAAAGCTAAACAACTATATCTTTATTTTCATATCGTTTGCAATTGTTGAAAGCTAATGAAAGAATAATCGTCACGTAAATGTCCCAGAATTCTTCAAAAGAATGAGATTTTTTTTTCTATGATGCCGTTTTCGACCACTTCCGTGATTTCACATTCATTATTATCAGCTTCTTTAAGGCAGCATTGCGCTCTCAACAATCTTAGATAAAAAACAAAAAAAGATGTACTCATTCGCCAATGCACCCACGCTTTCCACCGCTTTGCGTGCTTCTCTTTGTTTACCCTAATTATCTATAGCACGTGTAGAATAATTTCGTAACAATGAAACGAAGAACAAATTCGCTGATGATATGTTATGGATTGGAAAAATCGTGTTGACTTCTCCATGCAACATTGATAATAGAATACCTGCAATATGTCGTCTGTCCTGATTCTTTATCGAAATAAGATTCCAAACATTTTCTAGACAGTTTGAAATACTGTCAGTAAGAGATAAATGCATAACCAAAAGCGTATTTTGCTTATTCTTCAACATGAGATACTTCTGGTTCGCCTTCTAGTTTCGACATAATTTAAAAAATTCGTTATGATTAAGAAAGACGTTGGAAATCTATAAAGTAAAGGGGAATGTCGATGAGAAAAGTAAATCAGATAACACTCATTGATGAGGGCGAAACAATAATTTATCTAAGTTCATTATAGTGAACAGTGTAATTGTTCAAGCCTACAGATAGCAAGCTTCTGTTCTAACAGATTCAAAAGAAATCACTTGTAAATGCTTATCAAGAAAGTCTATCTATCTTCTATATATACTATATAAAAAAAAGGATGTGGGTGATATTTTCAGTATATTGTTAGGAAGGATGCATAGAAATGACAAAAATTGTCAGTTCCATATATAAGTTTGTCATTTGATTGAGTATAATATAAAAAGGATGTGTATAAATACTCTTTTTGAATCTACACCGTTTGAACAATCCACAAATTTGGTACACTAATACTTTAGAACACTGTGGAAAACATAGACTATTTTTTTCCAATCTTCAGACCAATCTGTAGCCATTAAAATTAACACAAGGTATTCCTTAAAATGCCCTCGAAGCCCCAATTTTGAAATCTAAAGTTTGTTTTCCTGCAATAAGTGGACATGGATAGGGAATGCCGTGGTCATATTTTAACTGTCGCGGTAGGAAACACGTTCTACAGGGTTTGTGTATTTGAGTTAACACAGTGAAATGTCGCGGTCAAATTTGAAACCCGAGCAACACCGGGTTATTCAGCTTGTAGCAATAAAAGCATAAGTTCACAAACTATCTCCAAATTTCGGAAACACCGAGTAAAATCGTAACAAACATTCATTGAGGTTCGTTGTGCATTTGTAAACAACAAAATGCTACTAGATTGGTTTTAGGTTTTATGGCGCAATGGCCCATATTTGGACAACCTGCGTCAAACACAAGTCAGGCAACAGAATGTAGATGGAAGGAAAAGCAAAAGGGCAAGCGAGGGTAACATTTAAAAAAAAAAATTTCATTTAACGTTACACTGGAGTAGCCAACGGCGACAGTCCGATATCAAACCATCCAAAAACAACACTAGGTCATTTTGAAACACGGTCAGATGACGAGGCAACACCTGAGCTGGCACCCCACTCTCCAAACTTCCACACTAACCCAACGTGAGGACTTTCGACTCCGACAGATTTAAGGTGCACCAGCCGCCTGTACACCACACGCTTACAAACATCCATGCATTGACCCGGATTCAAACCAGGGACCTTTCGATCCAGATTCTAACACCTTACCACCAGACTGGTTGGTCTGTTGGAAGTTTGGAGAGTGGGGTGCCAGCTCGGGTGTTGCTTCGTCATCCGACCGAGGTTCAAAATTACGCGGTGCTGTCCTCGTATCTTTACCTTGTTGGATTGATACCTGACCATGGTCAAAAGCCCGCTGCGTTACTCCAGTGTGGCGTTAATTAAAATATCTTCCTACCAACCTACTCCGATTACCATTTTCCTTCAATTTCACCAACGCTTCGTAAACCCTTTCCGATCCACCTGATTTAAGGCGTTAACCCAGTGCTTCTCACCGCACGCGAAACAACACACAAAAAAACAATGCCAATGACATTCAGGCGAGATTTATATTCGGGTATTACCTACTTTCCCTCCTCGGTTTCGCAACAGTCCGCACGATGAAAGAGATACTACGAAAATTACTCATTTGTGAAGGATCCGATGGCTGCCATGTCACTTCTATGTCATCCCCGCGTTCAATTACACCATCGCCGCAGCCTTCGCTTTTATGCGGATTTTGATGCCATGAGATGGGGTTGGGAAACAACTACATGCGCCTGCTATTTCGACAATCCACCGACCAGAGCTGATGGAAGAAGGGTGGTTTTGTGTCGGACGAGGCTGGCTTTAGTGTTGTGAAATTTTAAAGTCGTCGAGAATGGCGGTGTCCTTTAGCGGACTCTTTAAAGGCTCAGTCGAGTTTATGAATAGATACGTTGGGCAATTTCCCAAGAACGAGTCGGTTTTAATTATAAACAAGAATGCAAATATCCTGGTTAAATATTTTTACTTTTTGAGTTGTAGAGCTAGATTTCAGTTTGCTTCGATAAATTTTTTTTTTATGAACGAGTATCTACGTGGTTTATCTACCCGAGTAAAATTATTCGAAGATCCGTCTATGGTCTGTGGGGCCGACCAACCGGTATAGTGGTTAAGGTGTTAGCCTCTAGATCGGAAAGTTCCTGGTTCGAATCGGGTCAGGGGTTGGTTGTTTGTTAGCGTATGGTGTAGAGGCGGCTGGTGCACCTTAAATCTGTCGTGGCCGAAAGTCCTCATGCTGGTGTGGAACTTTGGAGAGTGGAGTGCCTTTTCAGATGTTGTCTCGTCATCTGACTGTGAGTTAAAATTACGTGGTGATACACCGAATGGTTACTAGTTTAATATTGTCTGTCGACCGGTTAAACCTTCAAGGGGTCTCGACGAGTTATCACTTGAGGACGCCTGCCGACCACCTTAAAATCTCATGACTCAGGAACACTGCATGTAACAAGGTCTCTAGGGTCGAAATTATAAACACGGTGAGATTCATTGAGAATCATCAGGACTTGAATGTCCAAGGAGACTAAGAAATACGAGCTTTTTTCCCTTGCTTGTTGTATATATACAAGGTGGTTGGATAAGGTGGTAAATGGACGAATTTTAAAAAAATTGTCAAATTTTCAATTTGGATCGTACAGGGTTGAAGATAAGCACATTGTGCAGAGCAACTAGGTAAATTTTATTAACAGAAGGAAAAAAATCAAGTGTGAAAAATAATGTCATACAAATGATGACTTTCGCTGGCAATGCATTTGTCAAGTCAGTCTTTGAAGTTCGTCATCACTCGCTGCACCCTATCGTCCGGTATTCCTGCAATTTTATTTCTGATGGCATTCTTCAAATCTGCGAGGGTTCGTGGTGTATCGACGTAAACTTTTGACTCGGTTGACCGGCTTGGACTCTGAATAACAGACGCTCAACATTTTCTGGTGTGACTCCGTTCGACGAGGGCCAGTTTTTTTGTTCACTTTCACATTACCATGAGTGCGAAAATCATTCACCTCCCTCAAAATTGTGTAACGAGAAGGAAGCACATAGCGCACACTGTTAGGTTGAAGTGACGACGGAAGTTACGCCGAGTAGCCACGATAGAGTCGCCATTTCGAATAAATTCCTCCACGGCAAACACACGATGCTCACAACGCTCCAGTTATCTATTTCAACTAAACTTACACGTGTGGGTTACGAGTGGACGGGGTCGGCGACCTTGTATGACCCCTCCCCTAAAATTACTACCCATTACAAAAACGTCCACCACCCTGTATATATTTATACTGTAACTTAGTATAATTTTTTTTAAGTAATTACTGTATGGATGTAATCTCTATTATTATAAAAGGAAGTGTTTGTTTGTTTGTCGGTTTGATTCGTGGCTGCAAAATCCCGACGATCGATGGCACTTACAGCAATGAGATTTGGCACACAGGTAGTCCAAATTTTTTGCAATTTTTGGGTCAGGGCGGACCGAATCAACGTTTGATAATTTTAACGCGGCCCGCTGAGGGGGGCGGGACGTTGATTGTTTATATTTTAGATTGTTTTGATTTAATAATTTTAATTAAATTGTATTTAAACATGCCTTCAAAATAAAATAAAGTCACACCAGAAAATGAATATAAAGTGATTTAACATTTTAACACACTAGAACGCTAAATCAATGAGTACCCTGAGCTTGTTTCATTGAAAAGAGACAGTTTCATCTGGAGGTAATAGAAGACAATGACACCCGAAGTGTGTTGCTTATGTCCAGTTTATTCCGTTGTTTTGTTTTGGTTGCTGTCACTGCAGAAAACCCAACTTCACACAGATAGATTGTCGGAAATGGCAATAGGGATTTAAGTGCTGTGGTGGCAATCTCAGGGTATTCCGCCATGACTTTAATCCAGAACACCGGCAGAGTTGTTGTCTCGAGCGTAGTTTTAAGGCCGCCTTCATTTGCAATCTCCAGCAGTTGATCTTCTTGCACAGACATGCTAGATTCGCCTGATGTGTTGACAAATGGGTTGCGTATCCATTCCTTACTAGCTCGTGGGTCTTTGTGGTTGGGAAGTAGCGATCAAATTCTTTTAAAAGAAAGACAGGCGATCGTGCACCAACTGGGAGAATGAATGTTTAGGCTCAGCCTCGCCTAAAATCCCCGCTAATGTCTGAAACCTGTCCAAAATGCCTCTGTTCAAGCGCCGTCCCCACAACTTCAGTTTGGCTTTAAATGCAGCTACTTTGTCTCCCAACTTGAAAACAGCTGTCACATTTGTCAAAATTGGAAAATAGAGATATACAGGATTCAGAAATCATAATTAAACATAACAGAACAAATTTCAAGTTATGATTTACCGCCTCCTAATTTGAGTGGACATTTCATAGATAAGAACCGCACAAACCCGAGAGAAATACACCACAGTAAAAAAAATGGAAATAATTTAATGTTCCTTGGGCGGCCCGGTACCATTTGATCCACGGAGTGTAAAGGAGATAAGTAGGAAATATATATTTCCACTATATAGATCCACGGAGATAAGTAGGAAATATATATTTCCTACTTCCATGGTCTACCCAGATTGTTAGAGCACATTACATAAATACGTCACTAGCCACAGCGTGGCTAGCCCGGCGTTGCCCTTTGCCCGTGGTGTATGGGCCAATCCCGGCCAGTGGTCTCCAATCCCGGGCTGGGAACCGGTACCGATTTCCTACTTCCATGGGGTAGACATGTCATCTCGGTGGCATGCTCTACTCATCCAACCACACTTATTGAAACTGATACAGTGCCTCAGGACTCAACTTTTTCATGGGACTTGGTAGCCGAGATGGAAGAGGAGTGGATGAGCAACCGGTGGGTGGTAGCGAGTTCAAAACTCAATCCAACTATAAATCGTAACTGGTGCATGTTAAACCTCTCGTGTGGGGTGCCTGCTGGTGTTGACCTCATCATCTGACCGTGGTTCAAAATTCTGCCGTCTGCCAGGCGAACAGTTGCGCTCCTCTTGTACAGCAGGTCATACACAGGCTGGTGGTGGCGGTATTATGCTTAGGGGACGTTCTTATGGACGACTCTGGGACCCGTAGTTATGGTAGAACAGACCATGAACGATGCGAACTATCTGAACATCATAGCAGATCAGTTGCACAGTTACATGGAGTCTTCCAGCAGGACAACGCCCCATGCCACAAGGCTCGGATTGTGTTGGAGTGGTTCGAGGAGCATACTGATAACTTCCACTTAATGTCCTGGCCACCTAACACGCCGAGCTAATCCGATAGAGCACATTTGGGGTGTCATGGAGAGGCAGCTCAGAGCTCAAACACCACCATGTCCGATTAACTCGATTTTGCGTGACCGCTGCTTAAACATTTGGTACAACCTGTCTCCAGTCATGAACCAAGAACTTGTGGCATCTATGCCCAGGGGAGCTGAAGCTGTTTTGCAGGCCAAATGAGGCGCAACGCGTTATTGAGTAGGTGGTCATAATGTTTTGGCTCTTCATTGTATGTTTCAAAAGGATTTATGTGTATATATATTCTCTATCCAAATCCACACCGTTTGACCAATCCACACTTATACTTTAGAGCACTGCGGAAAACATAGGTTTTTTTCTTTCCTGTCTTCAGACACATTTGTAACCATGAAAATTGGCACGCAGGTAATCCTTAAAGTGCTCCTCGAAGCCCTAATTTTAACATCTAAAGTTTGTTTTTCTGCAATAAATGGACATGGACAAGGAAACACGTTCTACAGGGTTTGTGTATTTGAGTTAATACAGGGAAATGTCGCGGTCATCTTTAAAACCCGAGCAACGCCGGAATTTTGATATAAAAGCTAGTTTGATATAAAAAGCGTATTGCCCGAAATCTTTCTTTTTAAATGTCTTGGTCCTTAACAACAGTTCTATTAATTGCACGCCGTCAAGTCATATACTTTGTAAGGGATATTTTTTGTTCGTCATTCTGTTATTTTTGTTTGTTGCGATATTTTATTTGATCAGTTCAACCTAAATTTTTTTTTATTGGTTAGAACCCATCAATTGTTATATTTCTTTAGACTTTCCATTAAAATGTCAGAAATAATAATTGAATTCGTTAGACATTTTCCTTTCTTTTATGTCAGTGTGTAGACTATAATGAATCACAATTCTTCAGATGGGTTAAATAAATTTGTTTATATTTCCGACTACTAAAAAGCTATTTAGGTACATATTTTATGTATAAAGCATTTCAAGTCTTTTAAAATATGACATCGATTGACCCTCACTATGTCCATTCTGGTCGGTGTCCAAAACTCGAGTCTCTTTCTCACCCCCATCGTTCTTCTTTCGCCTCCTCACTCGGCTGATGACCGTTTGCTGACACCCCCGCAAACGTCCCTCGGGGATCAAATGGTTCCGTCCTGTCTGCATTCCTCAGTGTCTGGCCGGAGAAGCTCGCAGTGGTTACACTAACTTCACCACAAGACGGAAGATGTACGTAAGGCAAAAGGTGGCACAACTCTTATTAATATAAACTTGTTGAATAACCCGGCGTTGTTCAAATATGACCTCCACATTTCCCTGTATTAACTTAAATACACAAACCTGTAGAACGAGTTTCCTACCGCGACAGGGAAAATATGACCAAGACATTTCCCTGTGTTAACTCAAATTCACAAACCCTGTAGAATATGTTTCCTTGTCCATGTCCACATTTATTGCAGGAAAACAAGCTTTAGATTTCCAAAATTGGGGCTTCGAGTGGCACTTTTAGGACTACCTGTGTACCGAGTCTCATGGCTACAGATTAGTCTAAAGACAGGAAAGAAATAGCCTATGTTTTCCGCAGTGTTCTAAAGTATGAATGTACCGAATTTGGTGTGGATTGTTCGGCGTATATTTGTATAGAGATTATATATATGCAAACATGCACATCCTTTTATATATTTATAGATATAGACATTTTCAAAATGATTATGCTTCTGTGTCCAAACCAGGGCTGTAGTGGAGGGTATACGGCGGTATATGCCGTATACCCTCTGGTTTTTCCAGCAAATTCCGTATACCCTCTGCGTTTTTTTTTAAATTGCGTATACGCTTTGCTTTTCCTAGAAAACTAGGGGGCTCCGTCCCCTGCTCGTCAAACGTTGGTTAACAAATAGTCCAGATTTTGGACAGTTCGGGATTTCGGAATACGAATTTGGGACTTTGTACTGCATATGCTAAAAGAAATTATTTTGAAAAAAACTAAATGTTTTGCTTCAGCTACAAATATATATTAAATACATTATATAATAAATGTTTGTGTGACACATCCTAATATCCTTAAACAATAAATATGAAATAAAACAACTTTAAATGTTTTTTTTTTGTATCTTTGATCTTTTATGCTGTTGCCATTCTAAGGAAAACAATAATAATTAACTGTCATTAAATTGATTTTTAAATGTTATAGATTGGATTTTAAAATTCGGGCCGCGTACAAAAATAGCAAAAAATTCGGTCTAGCAGTGTGCCAAATCCCATTACTGTAAGAGCCATGGATTCGTCAGGAACTTAAACATAACAACAAACAAACAAACACTTCCCTTTATAATAGTAGAGATGTATTTGCGTGTGTGTGCATACCCCCCCCCCTCCCGTAGAAAGTGTAAGTAGTAAGTATATATTTCACTATGGAAAAAATTCTGCCGGCGCTCGTGGTATACCCTCTGTTTTTTTTACGACTACAGCACTGGTCCAAACTCTAAATAATTGATGGTCCACTCAGGTAAATAGGATAAAAAATTATGGAGACTAACTGAGTGGAAGACTCCAAGTACCTTAGGGAATAGATAAAAAAAGACGCCCTTTGGAAGCAGAGCAGGGATCTGCGTTTTTGTTTCGTATTTCGTTTGTACGGTTTCGCTGGTTTTCCTCTTTCAACATTCACATTTGCATTATTATTAGTTTCAGTTGATTTTTCATAATTGTAATTTGTTGTGGCTGTTACAACTGGTGACAAACCTTTTCGAAATTGAACAGAGCTGATTTTTCCCGGACGTTATAAAATATTGTGATCGAGAAGCACATTTTTTAGCTTTTAATTTGACAACGAAACCGATTATGAGTTGTACATTTTTCTTATATCTTCAATTTCTAACCGGTGTGCTGCATAAGTAGCATTGGTATGATTTACGAATGGTGAAACGGCTTAAATTGTGTAAGATGTATTTCATTTCAACTTTAGTTTTGTGCTTTTGACAAATGTGTTCATAAATAAGTTTAATTTCTAGTATAAATCTGTACCTTGGTAGAAAGAGGGTTAGTTTTCAAATTCACTGATTTTGAGTTATGTCCACAGATGATTTCACAAAAATGAAAATTTTTAAAGTAAAAAAAGCACTACCCGTCAATACTTTATGAATGTATCAAAATTCTGGAAAGTATTTTTTGAATGTTTCATTAAGAATAAATATAATAAAACTTAATAAATCAGCTGTTGTCAAAAACTTTCAAATTGGACCTTGACGTACTTTCTACTAAAATAAAGAAATAATTTGGAGAATTAAAAATTTTGTTGTAAAGTATAAATAGTTTAAAAAAATTATTTTTAACTCTTTTGGAGAAATCAAAATTCTATCAAAATTTCAATCAAAATTCTATCTATATTTTTTTTAGATCGGCAGTTTTTTTTCGGGTGGGTGGGTTGCTTGGATTTGCCGCAGAATAATTGAAATTAGTTTATGTATACCACGAGATGAAAAATGTTGAAATAGCTTCCCTGTATCTCCTGTCGGTGGAATTAGCGCAAGGGCAGTAATTGACCAAACTGAGTCAAACACAAAAAATACAACTTAAATCACCAAAGTAAAACTTTTTTGAGACAGAAGGATTGGAATACACCTAGTCTGTGCTACAATATCTTCTCTCGGAACCCAAACAAGAGAAAATATTTCCGTTTAGAAATGAATCCGAATTGAGGTTCTGATTTCTTCAAAGATCAATTGATGAACACTATTATGCAGTAAATATCATCATATGATTTCGCGATTCCAAACTCTAAGATATGGATCAGCTTTCTGATTAGTATCTTAGATTATGCAAATCCCCGAAATCTGTTTCGTTCAATAATCCTGGCGGTTGCCTCATTGGGTCTCATGTCATTAGAAAAAACTAACCAGATTTTTATGGACGAGATATCTTGTGATTGGAAAAAATTGACCTCATCTTGATCTCGTCATCTTCGAAGAACAGCAATATCTTCATCATTCGGAATTCAATAGGCATTCTTGATGACGAGAAGTCTCGACATCTTCTAAGAACGGTAATATCTTCTTCATTCGGAATTCAATAGGTATTTTTGATGACGAGAAGTCTTGTCATCTTCGAAGAACGGTAATATCTTCTTCATTCGGAATTCAAACGGCCTGATGACGAGAACTTTCGTCATCTTTGAAGAACGACAATATCTTCATCCTTCGGAATTCAATCGGCATTCTTGATGACGAGAAGTCTCGTCATCTTTGAAGAACGGCAATATCTTCATCATTCGGAATTCAATAGGCATTCTTGATGACGAGAAGTCTTTGTTATCATCAAAGAACGGTATTATCTTCCTCATTCGGAATTCAATCGGAATTCTTGATGACGAGAAGTCTCGTCGTCTTCTAAGAACGGTAATATCTTCTTCATTCGGAATTCAATCGGTATTCTTGATGACAAGAAATCCCGTCATCTTCTAAGAACGACAATATCTTCATCATTCGGAATTCAATAGGTATTTTTGATGACGAGAAGTCTTGTCATCTTCGAAGAACGGTAATATCTTCTTCATTCGGAATTCAAACGGCCTGATGACGAGAACTTTCGTCATCTTTGAAGAACGACAATATCTTCATCCTTCGGAATTCAATCGGCATTCTTGATGACGAGAAGTCTCGTCATCTTTGAAGAACGGCAATATCTTCATCATTCGGAATTCAATAGGCATTCTTGATGACGAGAAGTCTTTGTTATCATCAAAGAACGGTATTATCTTCCTCATTCGGAATTCAATCGGAATTCTTGATGACGAGAAGTCTCGTCGTCTTCTAAGAACGGTAATATCTTCTTCATTCGGAATTCAATCGGTATTCTTGATGACAAGAAATCCCGTCATCTTCTAAGAACGACAATATCTTCATTATTCGGAATTCAATAGGTATTTTTGATGACGAGAAGTCTTGTCATCTTCGAAGAACGGTAATATCTTCTTCATTCGGAATTCAAACGGCCTGATGACGAGAACTTTCGTCATCTTTGAAGAACGACAATATCTTCATCCTTCGGAATTCAATCGGCATTCTTGATGACGAGAAGTCTCGTCATCTTTGAAGAACGGCAATATCTTCATCATTCGGAATTCAATAGGCATTCTTGATGACGAGAAGTCTTTGTTATCATCAAAGAACGGTATTATCTTCCTCATTCGGAATTCAATCGGAATTCTTGATGACGAGAAGTCTCGTCGTCTTCTAAGAACGGTAATATCTTCTTCATTCGGAATTCAATAGGCATTCTTGATGACGAGAAGTCTTGTCATCTTCGAAGAACGGTAATATCTTCTTCATTCGGAATTCAAACGGCCTGATGGACGAGAACTTTCGTCATCCTCGAAGAACGGTAATATCTTCTTCATTCGGAATTCAATCGGCCTGATGACGAGAACTTTCGTCATCTTTGAAGAACGACAATATCTTCATCCTTCGGAATTCAATCGGCATTCTTGATGACGAGAAATGTCGTCATTAGCAAAATTGTTCAGATCTTGATAGACGAGTTACCTCGCCGAAAACATTTGAAGGTTTAAATTTTATCTTGTAACCATAACACAATAGCGATTTTTCTAAAGTTTTGCACGCCCCTGTAAGATTTGCTGGATGTACCGGTGAACTGAGAAAAGAGAGACGGCTGTCGTAAGTGATGGCTGTCCATAAAATTACACTAGTTTCTGCTTAGGGTCAGGCGGGGTAATTGTAAATAAGGGGTAATTGTAAACAAGCTATACAAGCGCCCATGTGGGATTCCGAGAAACTAAAAAGTTGTGAAATATGAAAGCTGGCAACCCTGAGGACGAATATGGTGATCTCGTATTTCTTTGAACCACAGCTGATAGCAATATGTTTAGTTGAAATTTTTATGGTTGAAAAGTTTGGGTTTTAAAGTTTTTGTGTGCTGCATTTTCTGCTGCTCACCATAATACATTGAAATGTATGTTGTTCCAATTCTTTACTACGGTCAGTTATGTTTCTATCGAATAGAAAATCATTGACTTTTGTTTCTGGGAACTTTAATACATCACAGTTGAATGTTTACAATTACCCCATATTTTACAAGGGACCGGGTAATTGTAAACATAACTTTGACAATAGTTTCGTTCAATTTGGATGGAAAACCAACATCTTGTTCTGTGTAATTTTGTATTGAATCGCATTTAGTACGTTTGAATTGCGTTTTATTGCATTTTTCGTGTTTCTTGGGGTTTTACTAAAACTTCACACATATGGTGAACTTCTTAGAATTGGCCAAGTGCTGTCACGCTTGAAGGAGGCAGAAGAGAAAAAGAACAAAAGTTTGCCTGGTGAGAAGATAGTGAAAGAGCTAGAAGTAAGCTATGAGGATGAGGAACTATTGAAAGAATTGACTAACGTTGATGGTGAAGAGTTTGAAGTTCTCCAAATATTCAAGAAAAATATAGTACAGCTTGTAGGAGAAGTTAAATATTTTGGAGTCATTCATTGAGACGACTACGTTTCTATTTGGTAGATGTTGAGGGAGGGGGGACGAGGAATAAAACCCATTTCTCGAATGTATAAGGGGCGGATGTTGTTTCAGAAGAGGAGTTTGAGATCATCGGACTCAAACGCAGCGACTAAATTCGCTGTGGTTGAAAAAGACTAATTCTGTGTTACCAAAGACCATATCAAAGCAATTTTACCTACTCCAACCTGTGCAAAGAAGGCCGTGAAGAAATTTTCCAATTTGAGGGCAATGTTAATGTGTAAGAAATGTAATGTTTGTTTGTTTTTCGTTCCTAAGGTTTTTTTTTTTTAAATTTGTTTTTAATTTTTTTTTTTTTTTTATTTTTTTATTTTTTATTTCTTTTATTTTTAAATTTTTTGTTTTTTACACTAAATACATTCTTTGTTCAGCAACTATTCGAATTATTTATTCTTATGTATTTCTGGAAGTTCACCTCATGATCAATGCAACTTTCTAATGTCACTATATTTTGCTGGGGTAAGAAGTGGGAGGATTTGGTAAATGTAAAGATCAAAACGGGGTTATTGTAAACATGGTATAAGAAGGGTAAAATACCATTGGAGCTCCTTCTACTGCAATGACTACTGCTCATGCTGTCACTTATTCAATATTCAATCTCACGAGGAAAATCGTTGTTTACAATTACCCCTACTTTCAGGGGTAACTGTAAACAGCCGAGTACGGTGTTAAATTTATTTTCTGGAATCTTCGTACTAATTAAATATCAAAGCAAAATAGTGACAAGTTGATTTAGTAGGGTGAACAATGTTTAATTACTTCATCAAGAATTTGAAAATAATGACTGAAAGTGAACTTACAAATTCTGTTTTTAATTACCCCGCCTTACCCTATCCCAACAACCACATGCGGTTGTTTCTTCGTTGTAAGAAGATAGTAGCTGCCTCATGCACGTCGTGATAACAGAAATATACCAACAGTTATGTACTTATCACATTTTTTATGCTCCGTACTGTAAACACATCGCTTCATCTTAAACAACACTACTAAAGACATCGCAAATGCATCGTTTATGTTTCTATCTTCAGGCCAGACCTCGTCCTCTGACCGTGTTTTAGAAAATATCAAAATGTCCTCGAATCTTTTTCTTCGAAACTGAGGTTCAACAACAGTTTATACATTGTGACGACACTAGCAGTAAAATAATACAAGAATATCCATATAAATTACTTTGCTGCTTGAGTATAAAAATATTTGGAGAGCCGCTATTCTCAATTTTTAAGTTTTGTGAAAACAATTGCCAATTGCAGAAGATTAATATACAAAGTGATTTTTTTTTTAAACTGACACTATTCAGAGCCGCCTGTAGCTCGATCTAACAACCGAAATGGCACCAAACTTGGTATGGAGACTAATAATAACATGGGAAGTAGGATTCCGTGAAAAAAAAATTTAGTTCCACAAATCGGCGATAGGGGTATTTATGGCGCTGTACAAAGTAAAAAGTGTTACAAAAAAAATAATAATAACACATACATAATTACAGCGAAATGTTGAGCTTTATTCACTTCTCCACATAGTAGAGAGCTCGCTGCAAGACTTCCTATACCGTGGAAAAACTCATATCCAATTGTCGAGCTACACCCCGGGCGCTGCTACTACCAGCAATGGTTCCCTGTGATCCGTCAACATCTGTTATCACCTCGTGTAACACAGATTTACGTCCTCTGCCTGCGCGAATTGTCAGAGACCCAGTTTCCTCGAACTTCTTAATCATCTATATATATAAAACACTAACGTACGTGGACCCGAAATCGACGTTATTTGTGTATCGTCGAATGGCAACAATCAACGTAAATAAAATAACCCAGATATTTTGAATTCTTGCTGTTTTTAAATAGCCGAGGTCAATTTCTATGCAAAGTAAGGAATTAAATTGTAAAAATTTATGTTTGAACTGACTTCTTATTTCTTCCTTTGATGTAAAAGTAATTTAAACGTAATTTTGCTACCTGGTATCTGGCCACTTCAGAATTAATGTTTGCTTTTTTAATTTGATTTAGAATTCCGTGTTTGCGTATTTGAGTTGATTGCGAGATGTTGTGGACATATTTGAGGATTCCCAAGTATTATAAATATGTATTTTTTTTGTTAATAAATCATTATTGTCTTTGTCAATATCGTTGAAAAGTCTTTTGTCGCATTATTCTATTTCACAATATATTCAGGAAATCGAAATTCAACACGTTTGAATAGATACGTACGTATTTTTTTTCTTCGGAATTTTGCATTTTTTCAAGGATTGGAATTTTATTTTTGTTTGCACTATGTGTTCTGGTATATTACCTATTGTAGAAATATTATTTAGGGTTAGATTTTAATGATCTGTCTATTTCCTGCAAACTATCACTAGACATGTATAATTTTGTAGCGGTATATGTATATTTCGACCAACTTTCCTTAAATATTTGATTGAATACGCTCGCAATGATTTGAAGAATTGTTTCATAAAAATAAATAAAATATACAAATCAAAACATGCTTGATTACGGTGCTTAAAAAAATTTAAAAAAAGCACTATTACACACCGACGAGCGCTAGCCGGCGCAGCCCGGTTAGTTCCCTTGAAAGCATTAAGCGATTAAGCCATCGACCTTAAAATGAAATAGACGGATCATGTGGACGAAGTCGCTGTCGTAAGATCTCTGAAGGGTAAATCACAAATCGACTAATCCGATTGGCTATGGAAGCGCAGACTAGTGTTTTTAATAACGGTGGATAGTCAAGTTAACCAATTAACAGTTTATAATTCATGCTTTTACCCACAACCACGTGACACATCTTCAAACCGAGCAACTGGAAGAAATAACTTGAAACAGCGGTCGCATGCTCCGTCTATTTCATTTTAAGGTCGATGGATTAAGCCCTTTTACGTAGCTTCTGTCGGGTTCTAAACTCACGAAGAGCTGTGGATGCATTGCACTGATTAAGATGAACAGCTTCACCAGTTATGCGCGTTCTGGTAATGTGAGTCGCATATTCACTTGAGCTGGCTCACTTCAGTTGAGAATATTTTTCGGAGCTGTCTACATGTTTTTATAGCCCAAATTACTGGCGCTGTTGTCGCATACGAAAGCATAAATTTGCATTTTGCTTTGATACCCGTGTTTTATGCTAATTCTCGGTTTGGTAAGCTAAAACAGCGTCATAAATATCCTTATCGGCGATTTTTTGAACTATTGTTTTTTACAGAATCCTACTTCCCATGTCATCATCAGTCTCCATACCGAGTTTGGTGCCATTTCGGTTGTTAGATCGAGCTACAGGTGGCTCTGAATTGTGTCAATTTTTAAAAAATCACCTTGTAGATTGATTGTTGAATGAACGTCGTACTGAAACAACACATCGTACTATTGGCAACGGCTCGGGACCAATCCCGAATGGAACGAACCGAGGACACCTGAGCTGGCATATCACTCTTAAAACTTCCACAACATGCCCACTTGAGGACTTTGAGGCCACGACATATTTATAGGTATTATAGGTGGTTGGATTAATAGCATACTGGAGCAACAAGTCGGATTATTGGCAACAGCTCGAGACCAACCTTAAGGGAAAGAACCGAGGACACCAGAGATCACTTCCCACTCTTCCAACTTCCACACCACGCCAATGTGAGGACAGTTAAGGCCACGACATATTTAACCTGCACCAGCCCCCCACCACCACATACACACACCTATACGACGGTCTGTAGTCGGACCTAGTTACGATTTCGTAGACTTCCGGTTTCAAATCCGTTATTCTTCCAACTGGGCTACCGGGGTCCAAATCACGTCCAAAAGTAGCACAAGAAGCAAGCTGACAATCAGGTCCGAAAGAAGGGAGGGAAAACGATGTGTGGAAGAGGGAAAGGTGTTGGTCTAGAGATGTGGAGTTTCATTGCTGTCTTTAAAATAGAGGACTCAAACCACAGGTGGTTACGCAATCCATTCAATTTTAGACGCAACCGGTCTGCATCGCAAAAAAAAAGCGCTCGTTGTATGCCCCTTCCATTCGATTTCCGAGCAGGTGTGTCAACAAAAGAAGGTTAACGCTCACCGAATAGCTGGAAATGAAGTGACTAGTTCGGCGGCACGCATGTCAAGTATGTGGAACAGACGCGCAAAGATTGTCACCAGACGAACAACAAAAATATTTGCGGAGGACGCTTGTGCAAAGGACACAGCGAGAGCCCTCCAAGAATGCTCTGTGGAAAACTGTCGTGATGAGGCAAATTTACTGTCGGCGGTCTAATTCCGAACCTTTAAACGAAGGTCGTCAAATGGGTTGAATGCGAGCGCTCACGATAGCATGTTTATCTGGAACTTACTTGTAACAATGCTCAAAAATGACGTTATTACGCGGAATTTCATTTTTTTTTGGGAAACCAGAAAATAGGGCTCAGACGATAATCACGGGAATAAAAGTCTCGTAAAAAACGTACTTAAAATGCCCTTATTGACAAAAATAATTTACAAAGATATAGTTGGGCTTAGTTGGATGATTTGGGATTTATGCCGCAAGGGCAAGCATATTTGGCCAAGCTGTGCCAAACACCGGGCTGACAACGCCAAGTAATGGTTGGTTTGGGATTTTATGGCGCAATTCGGCCACATTGCGCCAAGCACAAGACTGTTAATGTGACGTAATTGTGAAAATAAATAATTTAACAGAAAGTAGAGAAAGCCAAGTAATGGACATACACACAAGGAAAATTTAATGGCAAAATGTGAGAAATACACTCAGAGAGGGATCGAGCATGCTCTCATGCATCATGAGGGATGAGCGAGTCTACAACTCTCAGATATAGACATTTTTGCTAACTTGAAATCATAGACTCCTGTTTTAATAAGCGTTCGTGTTGCGAGAATGACAATTGAAGTCATTTATGTCAGCCGTAACTTGCATAAATAGCTAATTCGGTTTTAAGATCAACTGGAGCAAACTTTTCCCCGTTAGGTTTAATTCATTTCTTCTTTAATCTGCTTATCAAAAACAACAAAATAATAATGAAATTCAATAGGAATTTGAGGCAAAGCTATCACAATTTCAGTAACCATCCTGGTGGTTGCCTCGACGAGGTATCGCGTCATTAACAAAACTGACCTGATCTTGATAGACGAGTTATATCGTTATTAGAAGAAAACACGATCATTGAAAGAAAACGTATAACATATTGATTTTGTTATAATTTAAAAAATTGGCAATATCTTGATGACGATACATCTTGTCATTAGCAAAATTGGTTAGATCTTGATGGACGAGATTTCTCGTCTAAGCCTCGTTTAGGGCCAAGGCGTCGACAAACGCGTTTAATTTTCCTATGAACGTTTCCATGAACCCAATTTCAATTTGTTACCCATAAGGTTAGAATCTACTGTGAAAGGACAGGAATTCTCGTAATGGCAGCCATTCTTTTTTCTTTGCCCGTGTCAAAGGTAATGAGTTGTCTGCTGCTTGGGAAAAGGCGAGTCTCAAAACTAATTAAATTCCAAAATTTACCAAAATGGCAATAAACTACATTTTAAGGTGCGAGAACATTTGGACAGCAGCAATAAAATCTTCACAGACCGCATGGTTCATTTGCTTACACTGAAAGTCTCTCTCATATGGCTAATGTAATCAAGATCAAAATGATATACATTGAAGCTCACGATCTAAAAATGTATAATTTACATTGTATGAAACATTCAATGGAATTTTCATTTTTCTAGGAAATAATTTCCTTATTTTATCTATAAGTTTATGAACTAAGAACTTTTTAATAATTTATTTCAAGATTGAGTTGGATCGATAGCTTTTATATGTACCCCGACTTCATTTATGACGGATAAAATACCGATACATTTTCTGTGAGCTAGAAATCAATACTCAGAAATAGAATTCAAACAGTGTTTTAACGTTTGATATAAATAGCTCCAAGTGGCGTGTTCCACACGAGAAACGTTCGTTTTTATGAAGATCGTTAAACTGGACAATGCTGCCACCGATAAAAACAGCTATAATTGTAACATCGGCTAAGAAAATAAATCTGAGGATAAGAGGATATTCCATAAAGCAAATTTAATTCGCCTAGTTCTCTTTCAAATGTGTTTTCAGAAAACTCGAACATTTCTGTGACTTGCCTTAAAATTGAAAATTTAGTGAGTTTATTTGACCAAAAATAAATTTTTATTTCTGAAAAGTCTGAACTAATGACAGTCTTTGACCATGAGCGCATAACCATCGGAAGAATTATTTGATGATGTCATTTTATGATTTCATTTCCTGGAGCGAGGAATTTGAAAAAGAATCGTCTGCGGAAAAGAAAACTACGAATTCCATTCACGGAAGTTTGTGCGAGTACTCATCTAAAAGCAGGTTTGCAGAATAAGGATCTCAAAACCTTTCCGAGCAATTCTTCAATGCCTCAAGGTCGTAGAATGAAGAAAGGTAAGATTGTTTACGGAAAATTTTGGCTCATTCAGTTTAATTATACACGAGTAAAAATTAACAAACCCATGTTCAATTATATTGCAATTGGATAGCTTTCAATGTCAACGTCCTTGACTACATCATTTTAACCCAACGAAAACGTGCCTGCAGACGAAACTATACATAATCAAAAAAGGGTTAATTGAACAGATTAATCACATAAAGATACGAAAAATAAACGAATTCAGACTTTTCAGCAAAACAAAAGCAAATGAATCTTCTGGTTGTTCGTCTTGAAAAGTTGGCTTCCGTTTAATTTACATTAAGTTTTAAACACTTCTTTATTTTTCCCAATCATCATTTCCTCAATTAAAATTTTTTAAGTTACTTTCAATTTTCGGAGTACTGCACTTGTATTCTTTCTGGTCGACAACAACGTATTTTTTGCATTAAATAGATTTTTTTTGCACCATGGACAGTTTCTTAAAGCAATTTTAACCACATGAAATTCAAAACTCAAAAAACCTGAAAATTGAAAAATTCGATAAAAAAAATGGATATGAACAAAAGATAAATGTTCGATTCTCAAACACCAGAAAGTTATGTCGAGTGGTAAATAGAGTAAGTAGCGATGAAAGTAAATGGAATGCTGCTATGAATAATAAGACACCTAAATATTGGTACAGATTTGATGTAACGATTTTTAAGGGGGTTGTAACACTTTTAGCGTGCTTCTTATGTCGCCAAGGAAGAATATTTTAGAAAAAGAAAAAATGTTTCAGGTAAGAGGATAGTAATTTAAAAATTCGAAAAGAATTTAAAAATTTGAAAAATTTAAGCAAGCAATTATTTAATCCACTGTGAAGTAAATTTTTCTTTGATGAAAAATCTTTACTTTTTCTGAAATATTGTTACAGAAATTTATCAGATTGAATAAATTATTTATTAATTTCTTGTCTAAAAGAGAGAGAGTGAGAACCAGGTTCTCTCTATCAATAGTTTTATAAATGATCATAGTATTGCTTATTGTAAACTTGTGTTTTTAAAACATAGTAAAATCAAAACCGTTACTGATTACAAAAAAGATTAAAATAAACGTGAGGTTGAAAATAATTCTAATAAAGTGGGGTTACCTTTGCCTGCCACAACTCACTACAAAATGCGCGCCAAAAGCGTTGCCTTTGTGGCAACGCTTTTCAAAACGATTTTTCAAACGAAACAAAGTCTATATCAAAACGATTGTACCCCAAAATTTTGTTGGAATTTTTTTTTTAATTATGAGAGTGAAAATTTTTTAAATCGAAATGCAATAAAACTCTGTCCGTGAAAGCCGTTATGATTGAATTCAATGAAGCGATTATTCTTTGAATTTTCTTCTTTGATGGCTAACGTCTCTAATTTGTCATAAAAGCTACAATTTCGTTGTTACATTACATCTCTTTCATATACATTTTGCAAATCCTCGAAACATGTGTTTTGCCTCATGGAATTTTGTTATAGTTGTTAGATCAAAACAAATGAACATGGAACATGGCACAAGGAAATGGTAAGTAGGAAGTTAATTAACGGCGCACTGTAGACACAAAGGGACTGTTGGTAACGGTCGGAAATCAATCCCGATGGGTAAAATTCGAGGACAACGCCTAGTAAATTTCAACCACGATCAGATGACAAGGTCAACATCTGAGATGGCACTCCACTCCCCACACTTCACCAACGTGAGGACATTGAAGCCACGATATATTTAACGAGCACCAGCCCCCACGTACAAGACGTTATTTTGATGGATCGTGTTCCGAACTCGCAACTCTCTTGTTGCTAATCCTCAATTCTATCAACCGGGGGCCGACCAACCGGTATGGCGGTTAAGGTGTTAGCCTCTAGATCGCGGAAGGTTCCTGGTACGAATCCGGTTCCGGGCATGGATTGTTTGTAAGCGTATGGTGTAGAGACGACTGGTGCACCTTAAATCTGTCGGTGCCGAAAGTCTTCACGTTGGGTTGTTATTGAAGTTTAGAAAGTGGGGTGCGAGCTCAGGTGTTGCCACGTCATCTGACCGTGGTTCAAAATTGCGTGGTGTTGTCCTCGGATCTTTCCCTTAGGGCAGTGTTTTCCAAAGTGTGGTACGCGTACCCCCAGGGGTACGGGAAGAGTTTGGTGGGGGTATGTGTTGCACCGGAGTTTGGTGGGGATATGCACTGCACTGTGCTTGGCTGCGCCTAATTCTACGTTCTCATGAGTCAAGACAGTCTTGTGAGGGGTGAGATTGTCCGAAGTGACACGGCGGAAATATACCACACTTCGTTACAGAAACAGCTTCGTTAACCCTTCGTCGGGCGCAACCGGCTTGACAGGCACAGCTTTGACATGAACTTCAATGTTTTCTTAATGATGGATTTGAGTTGAGAAATTGTTTACATGACTGTAAATGGCTTTGTAAACTAGCATACTTAGCAGATATAGTCTCTGTTTTAAATTGCCTCAACTTATCGTTACAAGGCAAAGAAATTTCATTGTTTCACGTTCAATCTAAAGTGAACGCTGCCATCGCAAAACTAAAGTTATGGCAAAAGAGATTTGGTAATGGAGAAGTAGACTCGTTTCCCTCTCTTCATGAGTTTATAACAAGTTCGGCTACTAAAATGGATGCTGATACTCTGAAATGCATAACACAGCATTTGGAGAGTTTGCAAATGGGCTTGAAAAACTATTTCCCTGATTTAACCAAAAATATTGTATGGGTAAGATATCCGTTTAACATTAACACAGCATCCATGCCAGAAGATTTGAATTACGGAAATTAAATACATCCATTTTTTCGACGAGGGGTACTCAGCATTACGAAAATTATAGAAGGGGTACACATGTGTCAAAAGTTTGGGAAACACTGCCTTAGGGGATTGATCCCGGACCGTGTCAATAGCTCGTTGTGTTGCTCTACTGCGACTTTAATTAAAATTACCTGACCTTACCTGTCAACTGGGCTCCTCTCTTCTACTATCCAAGACCATAGAGGATTATCACAGACTTGTATATTATGCGTTTTTAAATTATATTTTCAAGCTGCTAATTTTATACTTAATATCGTGCTATTTTAAAAAGTGCCATATTCGCATATTTCCTCGTGAGCGGATGTAAATTTAGGCCCTTCCATAGAAGAAAAATCAAAACATTGGTTTAAATTCGGTCTGAGAAATTAAGGAGGTCAAAATCACAAAAAGTGAGCTTCTTATTCGAGGAGAGAAAAAGATGTTCGTGCACTCACAATTAAGCCACTCGAATCGTGTGAATGGTTACGTGGTGTAATGGTCACTATGCGCATGTATCTAAAATTTATGCGACATTTTTAATGTTAAAGCAATGCAATGTAAACTTAAAACTCAGTTCAACTTATTATTTATTAGTATTGGGGTTTTAATGAAATATCTTCATGTTGTATACTCGCTTTTGTGAACCACTGTATATTAGCTAAAAACGAACGGATTTTATGAACATCCGACGTGAAGCAAACAAGATTTAACTTCTCGACTAATTTCTTTTTTTTTTCTCGTGTTCTCAATGTGGTTAAAGCATGCGTATAGCACAGTTGTCGTACCACAAAGAATAAACCAGCTATTATGAAAAATAATGAAACCATTGTGCACCGTGGAATTCTTATTGAATCGGGCAAGAAAGCGAATTGAGAAGTGCGTCTATAAGCCCTAGAACAGAGGAAGAATGACTTCGTATTCATTTGCATTGAGGCAATGATCTGTCATTGATAAAAAACAGGAAGAGGAGAAAGGATATTTGTGTTGGTTTTTATACACAAAAAGGATTTTCTTTTCAGTACGAGGAGGAAAAGAATTTTCTTTCTGTTTGCATTTTGTAATAAGATGTTTATGGCAAGGTAATTACCTGGAACTACAGAGACGAACCGAAAGGACGACGAAAGCAACATCATTTTAATATCGCTAGACATTTTGGAACTAATGACTTTAACTTCAACTGTCCTGCCTCATTGTTCCATTACGACTGTTGAAGTATCTGTGCATTGTCTGAAGACTATTAGTCATAATTTAAGCATCAATGGAATAGTTCAGAATTCCAATTGTAACGTGAACGTGTAAACCAATGGGTTATGCCAATACCTCCTAGTGGTCTTAATTTATAAACGTGTATATGTATAAAGTATGAATCAAGATTGACTGCAACGTGTTTCTTAGTTATGTATTATTTGTCTACTAGGATAAATGGCCCGTCATACGACGTGTACTTAAAAAAATTTATTTATTTTGGTCAAATTTAATTTATATAATTTTTAAAACATTACAATACGTTATCAATAACTGTGTATAAACCTTTTTCCATCACTATCTGTCAACTTTCCATGCTTTTTCGCATGATGTAGTTTATTGAGCAATATTGGTAAAACAATTCTTGATTAACACTGGTAAAACAATATGAGTTGCGAACGGCAATCGTATTATACTCAATGTTATTTCCATTGCGATTTCAAATAAAAGGATTTTTGATACTTCGTACCTCGTAACATCACACAACCAATCAAAACAATTAGAAACTCCGACAACTCATGACGTCACACAACCAATCAAAACTTTAAAAGCTACAGAAACATAGCAGAATCTAGCATTTTATGTAATAAGATATTATAAAATTCAATAACTGTGAAGACGCTTTTCAGGAGGACTATAACTTTGTTAAATTTTTCATCTTGATTACCGGTGTAAGATTGGGAACTCGTCTGCCACTCTCAAACGGAATTATAATTATCTTCCCAAAAGTGTTCGTACAATTACGAATTTTAATGAAATACTGCTCTATTCATTAATAAAAATTAAAATTTCAGAATAGGAATTTTTTAATAATATCTATTACTTGTTCTTAACAAAACTACATAAAATATTTTAAAAACAGAGCAAAACATTTTTTTTTTTTTTTGGAAAATCAATGAAAAAGTAACACAAAATTTTACCTCACAAAAGTCTACGTACACTTAAAAAATCTCTACACATTAGTAAATATTGTAATATTTGTGTAAATTAGCACTTAGTTGGATGTCCTATAGCATATGTCCACAATATAGCATATATGCTATATTGTGGACATATATGTCCACAACACCTTTTAAACGTCTAGGAATAGAGTTCACTAGATTTTTTTTTGTAATTTATACATCCATGTTCCTCTATTCTTCAATCAGTACTGTTTTAGTATGCTTTTCGTTTCAATGTCCTGTCTTCGTACTCTAACCTCCAGTTCTCTACAAATGTATTCTATTGGGTTTAAATCTGTCGACTGAGGTGATGTTTTCATAACTTCTGACTAACTAGAGACATAACTAAAGACACCATAGGCGAACGTTGAGAGCCGTGTGCTTGGGATTGTTATCTTGATAAAAAACAAAGTTGTTTCCAGTACCCAAATTTTGGGCTGATTATTTTAAATTGTTTAGTAAAATATTTTAATAAAGACTATGATTTATTATACCATCAATTAATACCAAATTACCTAGACTTGATGCTGACATGCCCCTCCACACAAGGACAGCTCCATCGTCATGCTTTACTGTTTAAACTATGATTTTAGGATTAAGTTTCTCATTTTTCTTCTCCGTACAATTAAACGCCCATTGAAACCAAAAATGTTAAATTTGCATTCATCTGCAAATAAGATATGACTCCAATATATTTCGGGATTATTTAATATTGATTTTGCGAAAGAAAGCCTAAGCTGTCTATTTTTCGCACTTACAAAATATTTTCGTCGGGCAGAATGCCCATTTAATCCAGCTGATCTCAGTACTTGTCGAACAGTTTCATATGAAATTGAAGTTGGAAAGGTTTCAGTAAATTCTGTAGAAATGTTTACAGCACTCAAACGTGTTTTTTCACAAATTTCTAACTAGAAATCTTTGATCACGTTGAGTTAACTCTGCCGGACGACCTTTTCTTACCTTGTTTTCGATAAGATTTTCTTTTTTAAAACGTTTTAACACATACTGCTCTGTAGAATGGGATGAATTTACTAATTTAGCGATATTCTGAACATTTACTACTAACTACTATGATGAAAAACAATCAATTTGCGAATGCTGTTCGTTGTTTCCTTACGACTACGAGCCATTTTAAATAATAAATAGAATATTGCTATGTATGCAAGCAAAATTAAAGCCAAACGATTTTTAAATATCACCACGATACAAAAATTTTTAAAAAGTGATCGACGATAATTTTATTTATGAATTTATCTGAAAATGTTTCGATGTACGATCACTTTTGTG
Organism: Metellina segmentata; assembly: GCA_947359465.1. Taxonomy (NCBI): domain Eukaryota; kingdom Metazoa; phylum Arthropoda; class Arachnida; order Araneae; family Tetragnathidae; genus Metellina; species Metellina segmentata. The sequence goes on along the minus strand of OX375879.1, from coordinate 116,385,850 downwards.
ACGTTTTCTTTCTCTGCGTCCTTGCATTTTCATTGTTATAGAAAGAAAATGAGTCAATATTGTTTTTTTAAATGTTAGGTTTTATTCAGAATTATATGGAGATGATATAACAAAAAATTGGACTTTACATTCGAATTCAATTTCAGACTACATCGACTTTTCTACACATTTTTAAAGTGTACGAACACTTTTGGTAGCCACTGTATAGTCTGCTCTTTTCAAACGAAATCACAATTATCTTTATTTCTTTTTTAAATGCATGTTTTAAAAACCTTACAACTGCTCCGCCTTCACAAGACATAGATTTAAAAATAAAACTCCATCACGGGTGCTTCAGTTTGCTTTTCAAAGATCCTCCTGCCGCTTTTTCTCACAAACGATAGGAAGGAGTGCCATGTTAAAACATAAAAATAAATAACGAATCGCTTACGAAAATAGAGCACTTTTGTGAGACAGCCCACCTCTTTAATGATGCTAAAATGGTTTTCTTGCCCTTTTCGACGATCAGAAATCGGTCGCCCGGGAGTGTGCGAGGGCTGCGCATTTTCGGCAAACGATCTGGGCACGTGAGCTAGAAAAGCTTCTGTTTTTCACGCTTCGTTATGCGTGTAACAATTGTCTCGCAAACCCCCCGCCCCTGCCTACTGTTACGCGGGTGCAAGGATGCGTAGATATTAAATGAAATAGAATGCACAAATTGTTTAACGATACCAGGAGAAGCCGTTTTATAACCACTTCAAAGTTTTCCGGCGCTTAGAGAGGCATTTTCCATCAAGCTGAATGCTGATGGCGGTACAGCTTCAGTCTACGTTTATAGCGGTGGCAATGGCCTGGGGGCTTTTTTTTTTTTCTTTTTTTTTTTACGCACTTCTAAAGTTGCTCAGAAAAGAAATTTGAAATGAACCAATGAAATCAATTTTGAAAGAATGTTCAAAATGAAAATTTACTTCTTAATCTTACCGAGGTTGCCATAAAAACCTCAATAACCGTTATACAGATGGGTTGCTTTAACCTACTATAACTCGCTACTAGAAGTGCGAAAAAAAATGCGCCTAGGCCGTTGCCACCACTATAAACGTAGACTGAATCTGTACCCTGATTGTGGTGTTTCTTCGGCGAATACGTGATTTCTCTATGTATTCTGAACGTGACGTCAGTTTGCTAGTTTTTGACGCGTATTACGTCGTTAAAATCGGAACAGTACTGAGAGAATGCATGAAAAGTTAAACGTTGCAAAAACTTGTTGCGACTGTTTTTTTTTTATTTTTTTTATTTGTGATTTTAGAACTAGAAAAACATCAAGAAGATGAATATAGCGTCGTGTAGACAAATGATGTTCGCACCTGACATGACCGAGTGCGCAGGCGCAATAATGTGGAGATTCTACGTTGCTGGGCGAGCTTTCGAATAGTGTAACTTTGCATTGAGTGGAGTGAGGACGTAAGTGGTGTCAAGCTATCGATTTGCGCTACAAGTAATATTGTACAACAATTTCTCAACAACAATTAATATCAAACAGCACTTTAATCTTTCAAACTGTAAATTAATTGTTAACACACAATAAACAATCGTTCCAAGTTCCTATGTCTGCTTCAGTCATTCCACAATCCAACATCAGGCACGAGTATTCACGTTAAAACTTCGTTTTGTGTCCTCGACCTAATCTATCAATTTTTCAATACGATTTCAGCACTTCGACAGAATAAATTCCGAATAGATTTGCGATAAATGATTGTGCAACACCAAATACTTTTAAGATCAAATGCAGAACGTTGGCGAAATAGTGATATACTGTATTTTAAGATAGACCCATATATATCAGGGAAGAGTATTTGGACACGAAATGTAAAATATTCACTGACAATCTGGTTTGTTTGTGTTTCACTTATAATTTCTTTTATTAAAACAAGAAGAAGTTTGGAACAACGGACAGGATTTTCACGGTTCAGGGAAAACCTGGAACTGTCAGGGAATTCTAAAAAAATCAGGGAAGGTTACGAATTTTCGTCTAAAACCTGGAAAATCGACTCAATGACCTGGAATATGAGTGACCATGGCTTCTCAGATGCTTTGGAGAAAAGTAACCAATAAGATTCGTATAGTTTTGTAGCACTTTATTTTATGAATTGAATCTTTCAACCGATTTTAAAAGAAATTGCTAATATTTAACAGGTAAAGAATTGTGTTTCTTCCTCTGGCTTAAACTGTAGAATTTGTTGCATTGTGTAAAGAGTTATTTCAATGCCAAATTACTTGTGCTTTGTGTATTAATTTTTACAGTGTATAGTTCTCAAATTGTTTTTTTTTTTGGTTATTGAAGGCTAATTTATTTCTTGGTTTGTTGTAGGGAATTGATTAAGTATGATCTGAAAAAAAAATTCTGGAAAAATCAAGGAATTTTTTTCTGAAATAGAGTGGGAACTATGAACGGAGCAACACAAAGTTATACTGTCAACCCGATGGGAAACAATAACTCGTAATTTGGAACTGCGGTCAGATGACGAGATCAAAACCTGAGCCTGGCACCCTAATCTCCAAACTTCAACACCATTTCAATGTGAGGACATTTGAGTCCACGACAGTTTTAACGTTCATCACCCTCCCATGCACAGGATGGTCTTTGGTTGGATTGAGTTTCAAACTCGCAACCCTTCGGTTGTCAATCTAGGACTCTACCAAATGGTAAAAATATTATCACGTCCTCCCTCAAGAGTTTTGACTTGATTTTGACTTTTGAGTTGAAACTTGGTCGAATCAGAAAACAAGCATTTAACACAAGACAACAGAAAGTGGACGCAAAGGAATATGATACACCGATGAGAATATCAAAAAAAATATTCGATTCACATTTCAAAATTAAGAATGACATAACACAAATTGTCTCGCAACCTTCAAGAACTCATTTTGAAAACAACGTTCTTGAAGATCAGTGGGAGTTTCAAACGGGAACTTCCGGAGAATTCATGACAGAACGTTTGTTCTTTTCCACACAACAAAGAAGCGTTTTCACAGGGATTGTTCAATTCAGAGTTCAATGGATGTGTCTCTATTATCTTTGTATTCGATGAATCGTTTCTTGATGCGTAAAAACTGTTTTGGATAAGGAATATTTATATTTAATCTGCAAATGAAAATAATTAAGTTACAAATTTTCGAATTGTTTCGAATTCAAAAGTTTGAAGGAAAAGTTTCGACTGTCTAAAAATGAAAAGTGTTTCTGGTTTAAATTTTTCGTTTTATTGGACTTTTGAATTTCCTTATGTCTGTTATATTTGGCAAACATATTGGCACTATCATATTTGGTTGAATGAAGAGAAGATGAAAGTTTTTTACAGTTCATAACGGCGTTACTCGTGGTGTTGGTTTGCGAAGCAAAGTGGTGGTTTGTGAAGCAAACCAACACCATGGGTAACGATCATTGTCAAATGCGGACAAATTAGGATTACGAAGAGATGCATTCAGGGTAACACCAAAATCTCTTGCGAAAATATAATTATTTTTTTTTTTTTTAATTATTTTTTAAAGATAATAAAATGTATAAGGTATCTTATCTGGTGAAAAATTTTCCGCAGATTTCAAAACCGTTGAAATTTTTAATCTATCTTTAACGATCCCAACTTTACAAAAAAGAACTGAACAATGCCAGTCAAAACTTTTTTAATTTGGTTTGCTTTCCTTGGCTGGATTTGTTTGATCTCAGGAAATGGAAATATTTATTTAGAATATGCCATCTCTTTATGGTGTTACCATTCTAAGGAAAACCACAAGAATTAAATTCCATTAAATTCTTTTTTAAATGTTCTAGATTGAATTTTAAAATTCGTCGCGACCCAAAAATGGCAAAAACTTTAGACTATCTGTGTTCTGTAAGTGCCATAGATTCATCGGGACTTTGATCACAGAAAACAGACACACTTCCTTTTATAAAAGTAGAGAAAAGTTCTCAATTTGTTTTATTCTCGGTATCGGCTTGATTGAGGCAGACGATATCTAAATGGCAAGCGTATTTTCAGTATATGAAAGGCAACGGTAGATGATTAATCACTTTATTTCACAAAAGCGGAAGATGGCCACAGCTGAGAAAATATTCAAAGGGCAAAATGCGAAGCTGCCTTTTGGAATGAGTAATCTAGTTCCGTTCTCCTCATGTTAAGCAGCCTGGCTGCAAACAGCGGCATAGAAAATCTGCATTTTCTTTTTGAGAAAGAGTAAGAAAATACTCTTCAAAATAAGTTCCCATATTTCTGGTTCCTGATTTAAACTCCTCATATGTATGATCCAGTGTCATATTTAATAATAGACATATCCAAAGATTCGAACGTGTTTTCCAAATAAACGCCATTTTTGTTCTAAATATTACGTCTAGCTAGTCGTATTTTCTATACATTACTACAAAGCATACTTTCAGGCCTATTTAATTCAATAAAAAATACAACAACGAGTCGATTTTTTAAGTACCATGTGTTCTAAATTACACATATGTATCACGTTTTCTCCTTTAAGCACTAATTGAACAGCTTTGTTGTCATAAATATACAATGAAAAAAATTTTCACTTAATCGCAACGGTTAAGCTATATTTATATAACTTTAATACAAAATAATTGTAGAAACGTTCCACATTTCTGGGGGTTTCTATTTCTGGAAAACGACGTTTATTCTTCACGCTCCGAGAAAGGCCATGGTCTAATCTGTTTTAAAAATATGTGAAATTGTCAAAATATTTATATATTTTTATTTTTGACCGAAAATTAATAGTGTTTAAACAGCTAAAAAGAAAAAAATGTCAGTTTCTACTGTTAAGTCAAAGATAATGTGAAGTCTTAATTGCCTTTTCCCTAACCCTCCAAATCGTTTCGAGGAGATATCTCGACCTTCAGGATCTGACGAATTTGACTAATGGTGATATATTTCGTCCATCAAGATCTGATCAATTTTGCTAATTACGAAATATCTCGCCATCAAGATATTGCCGATTTCTTATGATGACGAGATAAAGATCTGGTAAGTTTTCTTCCGTTCTTCGAAGATGACGAGATTTCTCGTCATCATGAATTCCGATTTTGAATTCCGAATAATAAAGAAGCCGTCCTTCGAAAATGACGAGATATTTCGTCATCAAAAATACCGATTGAATTCCGAATTATTAAGATATTGTCGTTCTTCGAAGATGACGAGATCAAGAAGATGTCAGTTTTTTTCCCAATGCGGTATATCTAGTCCATCAAGATCTGATCAGTTTTACTAATGATCAGTTTTACTAATGACCTATTCGAGACAACCACCAGAAAGACTAATTAGCTCACTTCTTTTTTATCTCTACGAAAAGTTTTAGTAAAGTATAATCTAAAATTATGTCTTTATTATCAAAGAACATGCAGCTTCTTTCTTTAAGATATCCAAACACGTTAAAAATGTCATTTTGACCAAAAATTCAAAAAATGTTTTTTATCTTATTGATAGAGTATATATTTGACTTTTCAAAATATTTTTTATTTTTTTTTTCATTCAGTTAATTAGTTGCAGAGATATTAAGATTTTAATCAAGGCGGGAAAACCAGAAGTAGGTATGGAAAACACCCGAAATGACCGCTGAAAGACCAAAAACTGTTGAATTTAAATTTAAAATTTACTTTCTTTTGCAAACATAACTTTAGAAAGATTTCTCAATTGTTTAAATTGTTTCTCTTTTCGAAATATTGTGGAGAAGTGAATAAAAAAATTGTTTACGCAAACAGCAAAAGAGAGAGAGATAGATAGAGAGCAATTAATAGACTTCAAACTATTTTTTGCTCTAAAATAATTTTTATGTATTATTACCTCACTTCAAATGTTATAACACAAAAAGTTATGGATGGATTTTTGTAAAACTTTGAGAACTTGTTCTTTATAATCTTGTCTGGTGAAAAAGTTTTCAAACTATGTTCATATTTAAGAAATAGGACTGTAAAACTATCAAAAATCTGATATTCATTTTTCCATCGCTTTTAAAATTTTTGTTTTTAAAATATCTTTTTGATTCTAGTTCATTCCCTAGAACAATGCATGCAATTTATTTCGGTAGCATCATTTTTCAAATGGGTTGAATAGATTTTCATGTGGCACATTTGAAGTTTTTGACAAATTTCTTTAAAATTTCATACATAGTTATCATTTTTACAAAATTTTTAATCTGTATTTTAAATATTTATAGCCTAATGCTATTGTTTAATAACACAAAACATAAAAATATAATTAAACTGTTTCTATACCACATTTTAAAAATAAGGGTTTCTCGAAGGTGTCCGTTTTCATTAAAAATCATTTTATAATAAATTTTCGAAACACCGGCAAGACGAGAGAAAACAGTCGCTTATGAAGCGTGAAGTTATGAAAGTGTTGCACGTTTCAAGTACAACGGAAGCGTTTTTCGGAGAAAAAGAATAATGAAAAATCTGTTGAAACAGCGTTGCTTTTTTCTCCTTTGTGATAAGCCAGTAGGTACTAAAAGCTCTGTGGGTCAGCATTACGAATGACTTCCGGTTGAGTGCGACAGTGCTTTCGTATCATATGTACTCGGAAACGTTTTCCCAAATGGAAGCGTTGCTACTGTTCAAGTGGAAACACATTTTACGGTCTGACACTTAAAAAGCAGAGTTAGAAACTTAAAAATGTTTTTGAATCGAGGTATTTTTTTAACACATTGGCTTGGACAAAATAATGAACCACATGTGAAAAAACTGTTTAGATGAGGCGAGACGCTACAAATTCTTCTAAAACGAGATCGATTTCAGTAGAAATCACAAAACATATTTATTTCTGCAATAACATTTTTAAAATAAGTGGACATAACAATACCTAGAACACAACTAGCGCTGGAAAAATATCTTTACGAACAATATTATTTAGAATTATTTTTGGAACACTAGCGTGATTTTGATCCGCAGTCGGGAGTTAAACTGCATACCCGTTACAAAACTAAGAATATTGACTATTATAAACAACTCTTTTTATTAAAATGTATCTCTTCTACGAAATATAGTAAAACAGTTCTTGTCTCTTCACTGCCAATGTCACAGAAATTCAGCCCCTGATGCCAATTATTGATTATCTTTCGAGAATTGATTATCTTTCGAACATGTAAAATGAAATCGATATCAATTTCCTAAAACGTTTTGAGAGAATATTCTCAACGAAGCAAAATATCATCCGAGTCCGATCGCTTCGTTCGTGATCTCCAAAACAAGTGATAAAACTAAAATAAGATTCCTGTCACAGAAATGTTTTGAGTGTGAACAAACAAAACAGACGTTTTGCAAAGATTTCATTTCTTCTGTCCAAATGCTCTCACACGACACCCAGGGTTACCTTAAAATGTAATTTATCACCGTTTCGGCAACGTTTACCGTTTAAGCAAATTGGTGCTGATCAATCAACAATCAATTCGGTTTTTGCTCTTCTGAGTTTTTATTGGATCGTTTTCGGTAAACAAGCCAATGACGTCACATTCAGGATAGGTACAGGAAATGCGTTTCGAAAATTAAAGCTTACGTTGAAGGAAAAGGTCAAAACCATCTTGCTACCAATTTATTTTGTATAAAAAATATAGAACTTGCATTTGATGTGCTAACTCAAAACAAGGTAAATCTTTTAAATTAGGCTGGTGATTGTAAAAATGCATTTGTTTATATAAATATGCATAAGAAAATGATCAATCAATAAATATTGAAACATAATTCATTTGAAATATTTGCTTTGTTTTGAAAAATGATTTAAGATTCAAAATCGCTTTGGCATACCTTGCTTAAATGAATAGTTTTTACAGTTATGCATTAAAATTCCAAGATTCAAGTTGAAATTTGAAGGGAAAATATATATGTTCTCCAATCCAAAATGTAATTCAGTTGGATTCAAATGTAATACTCTAAAATCTGTATAATTATTTGCCAGGTCAAAAATTGTTAGGATTTTAGAATCACAATTTAAGTTTATAATGTATGTGTGCGTGCGTGCATGTGTGTGTAACAATTTTATTTCTAAAACAAATTAAGCAAAATTCGAACGATTTGATTGTATTATATTTGTAGATTGGCAAATACATTAAAATGCAGACCAACAGGCATATTCTTTAAAATACGAGTTCGATTACTTAATTTACATAAGAAAGTTTTATCTTAAGTGCTCACAAAAGAAAAGTATTTTTAATAGAAGTTTCTAGAACGTATATGTGATGCAATCATATGACAACACAATATATGATACAATCATATATTGTGTGTCACATCGTGTGTCATATATTGTGTGCCATATATTGTGTGAAATCATATATTGTAAGTCACACACAATATATCGCACCCCGTAAAAAAAAGTGATATAACTCAAAATTGCAGAATTTGAGAAACATCAACTTAAAGGATACTATAAAACCTATATTGAAATAGTATAAGCTTCTTTCAAATTTTAGGTAAGTATTTATTGTGATAACTTATATTATATTCTATAGCATATATGGACAACCGCTGGTCCGAAGGCCGGATGTGGCCCTCGCCGGCTTTTGATCCGGCCCGCGGAACATTTTAAAATCGCGCTCGAAAAAAAAGTAAATATTCTCGGTTCTCGCCAACAAGAGAGTGAGGGAGGGAGGGTAGGGACAAAACCCTGAACTGTGTGGGTCAGTATTTCTCAACCTTTATTAGTTGACGGCACACTAAAAATATTATTTGCGGCACACATGAATATAAAAATGTAAAAGTTGGTATTTCCAATACTACCTTATATAGTTATTATTACTAATAAAATTAGTATTGGATATATGAGATAGCTGACCCTGTTTTCTTGAACAAATTAAATCAAAACGAGGTTTCGAAGTCGCCATACAAGTTATCGGCGACACATCGCGCCACTCAATTCCACGTATAATCGGGAATAATTATAAATTTCGTTATTGATTGTTTCCGAGAAACGGCCTTGCTCTTCTTGATTCCATTCCTTACTTACGGATGTGATTGTTATAAAAACACTGATACAAATCAACAATACTCGGATAGTTATTTTCCATGATGAAAACTAGTAAATCGAAGTATTTAACCAGGCTTACAGATGAAAATTTGGAAAACACTCTGCACTTGTGTATTAGTGGGATTGATCCCAACATTGATTATCTTGTTTCTCAAGTTCAAGCTCAAACTTCTCATTAATTTCTGGTGATTGTAAGTTAATACTTAATCAATACGATATTATTCTGTTGATGTAACTTAACAATTATACTTTATAAATATATGAAATAAAATAAACCTTTTCATTATTACTTTTTCACAACTACCTATTATCTACTGCCCGCGTCTTCATTAATATCCTAAAGTTTAGCCCGCAACTTTCCAAAGGTTGCCCATACCTGTTCTATAGAATAGTAATATGACACGATGGGGCACCTCATACATATATTTCAATGACATAACAGCAAAATTTTAATTTTTTTACTTGTGTCACTTTTCTTGCCGGGGTGAGATATGAGGCAATCATATATTGTGTGTGGATTTTGTTGCGAACTTCTCTGAAATAAATGATTCAAAGGGAGTGTACGAATTTAAGATACAATTGGATAGTCAGTCGGAATTGGGGAATTCATAAACAAAGGACCAGCCTTGTTGGTCTTGAGCCTGTAGCTGGTCGTCAATATTTGTATTTGTATAATTTAAAATGTTTGATTTCGAAACTGATTTATTTGAAGATTTTAACTTTGTTTGTATTGAAAGATGTAAATTGATTATATGGATGGATACAGCATATGTACATATCGCACCCCGGCAACAAAAGTGGCACAACTCAAACAATAAAAATTTTGATGTTATGTCATTGAAAAATATGTATGAGGTACCACCCCAGCGTGTTATATTACTATTCTATAGAATATAATAGAATTTAAAAACATAAATACTTACCTAAAATTTAAAGAGCTTATACTATTTCAGTATAAGTTTTTGTATCCTTTAAGTTGATGTTTCTCAAATTGTGCAATTTTGAGTAGCGTTACTTTTCTTGCCGGGGTGCAATATGTTTGCATTTAAAGTAAATTGTGAATTTTCTGTTGTTGCTGTTATGAAGCTATTGAAGTTATTTAAGAAATGATATTCATGCTTTTCTAAGAACGAGAAGAAATTTCATTTTATAAAGCGTTAAAAAAACAACAGAATCAACTGATGGTTTTGAAAGAATTGAAAAAATGTCAACACTTCATTTTCATTTTATTTCTCTCTTTAAAAAGTATTCAATAAATAATAAACTTTTTCACTTTTTTTAGTGCTATTTATATTTTTTCAAAACCAGAATTCAAGCAGGTGAGGGAAAAAAAAAGAAATTCGTAGCATAAAAGAGGTGCTAAAAATGGTGAATACAATTTTTAAGTTCTCTTTCTGAACCCATGAGGGAATAGGTAATAATAGTTTGGGACTTCTTGATCATCCTTTCGGAAGGAAGATATTTCTAAGTGCAAAAAAAATTGTTCCTTATGATGAATGATTTCTCAGAATTTGCTTATTTAATTTACTCTGTTCTTTAATATCAAACAATTTTCAATTTCTTTAATTTGTACTTCAAAATTAAAGACCAAGTGTTTTATATGCATGCTTCAAAATTTTTCTAAAACCCTTAAGAGCACATCACATCGAACCTTATGTGAAATAAGGATGTATGTCAGTTATCTGCACTCGAATGTGCTAGGAGGTTACGCTAATGTGCAAAAGAGAAAGACCCAGCAAGTTCTAAACAGCATTTTTATGTGCCTTTAATTTGACTGTTGGGCTGTTTCACTTAGTTTCACAGTAAGAGCTCAAAGTTTCGACCTCCAACAGTAATACTCGTCCGGCAACCTTGAAACAACGCCTTTACAAATTGGTTATAACAGCGCCCTCTAAGAAATCCAGGTGGCGCATGTGAGCCTACATCCCTTAGTGAATAAGGCTCAACTTTGTGTTCTCGACCTCCTATTAAATTTTGTACAAGAAGTTTTAAAAAACTTGTAGGAATATCAACATGTATTTTAAAATATTATATTTGGTACACGGACATCAAAAAATTCTCATTAAACTCGGTTCTGTTTTGTTCTATATTATTTGTCATGAAGAATTTTTTAATTTAACTTTTTGGTGGTAATGAATTTTTTTTTACAGTTCCACTTTTATTCACTATTCTCACGAAAATATACTTTTGCTTTTGTAAAATCATATTTTATATTTTATTATTTATCATTCCAGTGAGGGAGGCGAAACCAGAGAGTAGAGTCTGATGAGCTTCAGTCAACCCCGAAGCACCCAGGCATTTTTTGTCAAGCTGAATATAGGTTTCGGTAGTGTTTCTGCGTCGACACGTTCTTCCTGTACGTATTCCGTACGTGACATTAGTTGGGTTGTTTTTCGAATAAGATTTTAGCACGAAGCCAATAAAAATTCCAATGAATGATATCTGAATTGATTTGAGATAGTAGATTGGTCAACATCAAATAGATCAAACGCTAAACATTAAAATGGCGATAAATTTCATCTTAAGGTAACCCCGATATCTATTATGCGAAAACGTTTGGACAGTAGATAAGGTTGCCAGAACATCTCTTTTAAAGAGAACATGTCCTCTTTTTCTGCTCTGATCTTTTTATTCACTTTTTTTTTTAAGTTGGATCTTTTCATGTCCTTTTTTTTCTGCTGTTCACTTTTTGTTCTCTTATTTCATTATTTCGGATTGTGATAAAAAAGTATATTTCACATTCCAAACTTTACATGCTAACATTGGTTTCTATATCGTAGAAAAACCACAGCTATACAAATACGTACTAGATCTAGTACATTGTACGAAAACCTTACGTATTACCAAAACCCATCAACGTATAATAGGAAGTTCAACCTCTAGTGTATATTGAACTCCATATTGAAACGTCTCATTGGGAGATCAAATAGATGACCAATGGGAATTTAGATTCGTGTTAAAATATTAAGAATAAGAAATATGTTGTTCCTATTATATCAGAATGAATAGAAGACGGACGATTTACAGCCTTTTATAGTTTGGAAGGAAATCGCGTTGCTAACCTAAGCTACTTTTTAGCGTAAATCGAAGTCGATTACTCAACGATTATTGCTGCGCTGAATTTGGAGAGTTAGAATTATGTGTTGCTGTATTATTTACTTGTACTGTTTGTCAGTAGTAGTTGTATTAGTTCTGCCCACACATTGTTAAATTATAATTTTTCTTGTTTGCTTATGTGACAAAAGTTAAGAGATTATAATATTGGTTGCAGTTCATTAATCAATCGAAATTCTAAATAGACGGTATATTTGGACTTTGAATTGTATAGGAGATATAGAGACCTCATGCATATGTTTAGAGACATAATTTTGGCAGAAATTTTTCCCGCTAGCTTTTCAAATGATCGAACACTTATTCGGAAGTAATTAAAAAACTTCTCTTGAATTTTGCTTTTCGTGACCTCTTTTTTTTCAAAATAATTCTTCTAAATGTTCTCTTTTCTGATATTCATCTTCTGACAACCCTGACAGTAGAAGTAAAATCTTTGCAGACCGTCTGATTTCTTGTAAATCGCTCTTATAGGAATCATCCGTCGTGAAGTTAAAGGGAAAAAAGGGCGGGGAAAGAGCTCCCTTGACGAAATGACTGCGCATCAGTATCACGGTCACCCTAACTACATGGCTAAATAAGGGATAGCCCTGTAGCGCCAGCCTTTTTGGTCGGCAATTTAGCTTGCACTCAAATCAGTTTGACGGCTGGAGACTAGCACGAGACTGACTACATTAACTGTTACTTGTTTTGAAACCTTTAAAACTTCACCTGTCACCCCTCTTCCGTGTATTTTCTTATGAAGAGGGGTGCATTATTGTTATAAGCCCAGGAGCGCCATATGTATTAGGACGGTGTAGCATCAGTATCATGGTGAGGAACACTTTCTCAGCTCCTTTGAAAGAAAATTCGGGATGGGAGCATGCATCATTAATTTAAAAAGTAGCATGTTTTAATACCTAACCTTTTGTTAACATATCATGAAAATCGTGTACTGTAAAATAAATTGTATCGAATTATTTTAAAGACCAATAAGATTTTAGTTTAATTGAAAAATTTTCACGTAAGATAAAATTGTTCATGATCTTTGAGACTTAACTTAAAACATGTTTATTCCAATTAGCTGACTTGGCCCCTGATTTGTCATCCGATAAATTTGGAAGCCCTAAATTTTAATCTTCAGCTCATAGAAAGTGAAAACAATTTGCTTCACAATTCGACACTTATCTGTAAGGATTTCTTGTGAGAAAAATGTGCAGTGGAGGAAATTATTTGAAATTTTGCATATTCTTTTCTGATTATGGACTGTAGAATAATTATTTTAGGATGGAAAAATATCTTTCAGAAATTTTCTCAACTTTTGGGACAGCAATCGCTTTTTGGATGGCACGATTCCATCGTCCCTTGAGCGGTCCCTCCAATTGAATGAAATTTTTTTTTATGTGCAAATTGATTGGAAATATGTATTGAATGGATAAAAAAGTACACGGGCACATGTTTACAAAAAAAACGGTTATAAGTTATGTTGGTGGCGCCATCTATCAGTAGGTATTAATAATACATTAAGCGGAATTATATTAAATATACGATTACAAAAAGCAGAACAAGTTGTAGTTGAAATAGAACACAGAAGATATCAGAAATTGCTTGGTTGTGGGTAGGTAGTTTAATTTACGTCACATTGAAATAACACGAACGGGCCATCGGCAATCTACAGAAATTGAAAACTTCTGAAACTTAAGGCATTGACTTGAAAATCTTTAACGAAGTATCTATATTCAACGGGAGTGTTTTGTACAGAAATTTACCTTTGATAAAGATCTTTTACTTATTTGTAAAATTTAATTTTACCCAAATTCTAGTCCACATTGGTAACCGCCAATTCTTAATTATTTTACTGTAGCTGATTCAAGTATTTCGACAGTTGAAATTATCAGAAGCTTAAAACTTTACAATTTGACTCTTTTTTTTTTTTTTCGAAATGCTGGCATCTGAATCTAGTTTTTCATTTTGTTAAATCTCGTAGCAATAACCAAAGTTAGAAACAGCCTTAATTCACTGTGACCGCAACTGACAAAAACTAGTTTTGTTTTTATTTTACGGAAATGACCATGCTGAGCCGAGTTTTGAAATGACGCTGGCGACGTGGTTTCTAATATAAAATTTTGTGACACTTCCTTTCGTTTATTTCCTCCCTCCACTGATTGTATACTGTTTAAATTATGTATGTTAAACTTGTACAATTTATGTATCCATTTTTTTTTGTTACATTTCTTTTTATTGATTATTTGAAACTAACGACTGAAGTATGCGGAAGTTAACAGAAACTTTCTGCCTCAGGGTACCACCGGTGGTACTATAAATGAAAAGTAATTCCAACTCAGGGTCTTAGAAATATCATCAATGTTGAAACTCACAAGCAAAACTTGTTTTCTCTGAACATTTAAATCTTTTTGTACAAAAGAAACAAATGTTTCAACATAATTAATGCTTTTCTAATACATTAAATTCATAACAATCAGATTATCGAGGTATGATTTTTTCAAACTAATGTTTTGTATGTTATGATCCAACGTAGATTGAAATCATGCTTAAAATCTACCAATGTTTGTGTGCTTCAAAATCCTATTTTATCATAAATTTGTAACAATATGTACCTTTTTATACAGAACATAATATTTTTTCCTTATCACCTTGCTATTCCGTCGTTTTAATAAAAATTACAATTTTAAACCGTTTTTGAAATCTAAATTTGTTTAAAAATAGTGAGTTATAAATTATAACCTATAACAACACCAAGGATACCAGCAATTTTTTAACTATGGAGTGGCATAGATATTATGTGATAAGCTGTAGTATAGCAAAGTGAAAGACTTATATCAAGTACATATTTGAATACATAACATTGCTTTAAATATGAAACCACTTTGTATGAATGCATGGCAAAGTATGACCCATGTGCCATAAAACCCAACCAACACAAAGTATGAGAATTCCCACAAGAAATAGATATTTGCACTTTATTATTTATGAAATGTCATTAGCTTATTCTGTTTAAAATGAAGTTGCTGTGATTTACAAGTGTAAAAATTGTTCTCTTATTTGCAGGTTGTTCAACTTATAACATTTCTTATTTCCATCTTGGAACAGAAAATTGAGAATTTTTTATTCCACTCATAATGGGAATTCGCTATCACAGGATGACCAATCAATCTTTTTTCTCTTCATCCTTTCTTTTTATAGTTATTTGACTATGTCTTGTGTTTGCTGTAGCTTGGCCAAATATCGCCATTGTGCCATAAAATCCAAAAACAATCAACAAAACCTATTCCATTCATAATTTAAAACTCGGGAGATTTTGATCTCCTGAAGTGGGGTTGAATTTAAGAACCTTTTAAACTTAATTTATCATGGAAGTTAAATGCGAATACATGGAAATAATAAATAAAATGCGAATACATGGAATATAAAAGTAAAATAGAGATTATAGTAGCTTAAGTTCTTTCAAAATCAAACCAAATTAATTGTGTTGTGTGAGCCCTGCACGAATTTTGTGGTAAAGTGCTTTCAAAGGCTATTAAAAAATTTGCTAAATTTCTTTGTAGCCCTTTTATTAAGAGTGTTTTTAATTTGAGTCTATTGCAAAAGGACCTAAATCTCACAATCTACATTTTTATGAAAATATGATAAAATTGTCTGAGTTAAAAGTGTTCAAAGAAATAAAAAACGTTTGCAGATCTTGAATCTGAAAACCTACTCTATCTAGACTTCAGTTTTTCGTTGGAATTTTATGCAGTGGGTTCAAATGAATCGTATGAAAATGTAAAACATATTTTACATAAATCAGCAAAATATTAGTTTCCTTATTGTAATCAATTCATATATTTTTTGTTTGATAACATTATGAAGCATCAAAATTATAAATATATTTATAATACACACTAAATTTATAGTGAGTTTTGTTTTATTTTAGATTTTGGTGTTTTGAAATGGCATTAAATGTAAGTAATTCAACAGTGTTTACCTGACACTTTTTATGATTTCAGATTTAAGCTAAAATATTACAAATTTAACAGCATTGTTAATACTATATTGCAACTATATTTTGAGCTATATATAACCAATTACTGTTTTAATATGCAATAGCATAGCAACATCAGATGGTACACTGTGCGGAAAATTTCTTGTCACCCCCATTGAAATTATTTAAAGAAGAAAAAAATAAGATACAATTACAAGAGTTATTTTCTGGTTTATTTCTTTGTATTAAGACATAAGCATTTAAAGACTTATTTTCCTAACTTTGTTCTCTGCAAATTTTGAAATGACAATCAAAATCAATTCCTTTTGCTACTTTGTTTTCAATTGACAAGATAGCTAATACAGAGAGATGAGCTTTATTCATATTAGACCTAAGATAACTCTTGATTAATTTTAGTTTTGAAAAACTCCTCTCACATGATGATATTGCAACACATGACGTTGACAAGATTTTTAAGGTTAAAGTTAGATTTGTTAATTAAATACATTTTTAATTAACTTCGTACTAGAGCAACCCAATTGGCTATTGACGACTGTTCAGGATTAATCCCCTAAGGGAAAGATCCGAGGACAGTACCAGGTAATTTTGAACCATGGTCAGATGACAAAAAGTTCGATTTGGTACAGAATCTGAATGTTCATATTCAACAACTAACTCTAAAAATCTTAAAGACCATTCCAGAGAATCTTCTTTTGAAAATTTAACAGCTTGTAGATCTTTGTTGTGGAATCTCTAAGGATATCATCTTCAGAAAGTTCGTCATAGTTTACGACTATGTTTTGTATTAACTGTGGCAGTTCGTCTTCTGAAGTTGTAATCAGATTCTTGGACTCGGAAACTATAAACCGAGCTGTTATATTTTCTATGTCTGTACAGTGAGTGTCTATTTCTTGATAAAAACCTTGCAATGCAGTCCAACATTGATATTTTCAATTCTTTATTCAATGTCAATGGTACATCTTGAGCCTTTTCTCTTCGTCAGTAACCTATTGTGTTGCTTCCATACAACGTTAATTAAAATACCTACCTTTATATTCATATTTTATTTATTTTGCTAAAGTCAGGTTCTTTAACATTTCAGGAAGTTGTGGTCCTTTCCCATGCAAGGACTCCCATTGGATCATTTCGAGGGGCACTTGCAAGTGTTTCGGCAATTGATCTCGGGAAGTTTGCTATCGAAGGAGCTATTGAGAGAGCTGGTATGGTAATTGAATGATTTTTCATATTATAATTAATTATGTTACTAACTCTTTCATTCCTTTATGCACCCTCAGAGGTTTGCTTTCTTGTAACACACACATCACTATTACCCTTTTTTTTTTCTTTAAATTACGGCGGGCTCTTGATTGTTAATCATAGGCCACTGCAAGGCCGGGAAGCGATGGTCATTTGTGAAGGGGCACCCAATGGGCGACCATCACTACCCCTAACTAAGGACAGTACAATTACATCCATGCCCTGACCCCGGATTCGAACCAGGAACCTTCTGATCCAGAGGCTAACACCTTAACCACTAGACCGGTTGGTCGGCTTACCCTAAAGTCCACCATTCGCTTTTACCCTCAAAGTCCTCCATTCGCTTTTACCCTCATCTTTTTATATGCTTTTGTCATTTCATGAGGGACCCAATTGCATTCATATTTCAAATCATGCTTTTTATGGCATTTAAACCTCTCATTTTGTCTATCTTAAATCCACATTTTACATCAATGCATTCTCAATACTGCACTCACCTATTTTATGTTGATGAATATTTTTGATACTTGTGATTTATTTTGTTTTCATATTTTTACTTGTTTCTTTATGATTTTGGTCTAGTGGTTAATCTGATGTTTATATATCTTTTTTTAATTGAATTTCATACTGTCTTGTTTGGTATGGCTGTATGCATACTTGAATCTTGCACCAGAAAATCCAAACCAACCTTTCATAGAATGTTATCATGGTTTAGTGGGTTCTTCCACTGCGGCAGCAACCTGCGAGTTGTTGGTGCGATTTCTATTCCAGACAGATTAAATTCCTTTCTGAGTGTATTTTTCTTATATATATCTGAAAAAAACTTTAAGTGTGTACATGTCTATTTACTTGAAGTTCAGCACAACTTGACTTTAGACCTTGTACCATAAAACCCAACAAGCAATTTTCATAAACTTTCAAGAACTTAATAGAGGAATCTCCAATTAATCCATGTTAATGAAATAACTGATAATTTTATTTACATTTATGTACCTATCATGGTAAAAATTTGTAATAAATGTCAATCAAAGTGTTTTAGATCTTATTGAATTGGAGGTTACCATGGCCCAGTTTGTTCACCCACTGCCCTAGCAACCTGTTAGATTCAGATAGCATGGGCTCGATTTGTCCTTTGGCGTATTTATCTCTTCTATCTCCTTGTGTGTGTATGCCATCTACTTGGCATTGTCTCATGTTTAGTGCAGGTGAGCCAAGCATGGCCTTTGCGATAGAACTTAAACAAACCAACTTATTGGATCATGAAAGAAATATAGCTAGATGTGTATGCAAATTACCTAAAATTCTGGTTTTCAATTTAATTTTTATCTGTCAAGGGCGCAAATAGATTGCATTTAAGACCCATTTCATTATAATTGATATATAAATTTATTAAAACATTCTTAATATTTCATGAGAAATATATCTTTCATTAGCATTGCTACTCGAATAAAAAGGTAGATGGTCATTTTAGATCTTATATTGTTTAATTTAAGAATTGTGCTACTTTAGATAAGTTAATGGATATATATTTTAAAACTTAAAGCTGCTTTGAAATTTCTTTATTCAATTAAAACTATGGGTCTAAATTTATTTTTAGATTAGTAACAAGTATTTGACCAGAGTTGACAAACTATTGCATGTGTATTGTGACATTTAGTATTTTTTTATATGCATTATAAAATATTATTTCTATAGAAGTATAACAACTAACTGTCAAAAAATTCTATTTTGATGATTCTGATGAATTTATCAAGGCATACAAGCATAGTTTCTAATATTATGATAATGGAGATTTTATTTGCACTTTTCCTTTAAAAGTTTCTGAATCAGACTAAATTGTTTTCTTCCAATTCAACTTAACTAATATTAATTTATTCAGCATTGGACAGCTAACATATTTGAATCTATCTTTTGTTAATCACTTGCATGTTATAATTTCATAATTATTGTCTTCTCCAAATGAAATCTTTGGGATTTCTCAAGAAATTATACATGTGTAATGTGTACAATGTACACACATTGTTTCTTGAAACTTAAATAATTAATTTTGTAGTTAAAAGTGACAAAAGTGATTTGTTTGAAATTGTAGGTGTACCAAAAGATGCAATACAAGAAGTATTCTTGGGATGTGCCCTACAAGCAGGAGTAGGCCAAGCACCTGCAAGACAAGCAAGTCTTGCTGCAGGTAATTATTCAATCACCATGCAAGCTCACTTTATACTACAAACTATCAAACCCAAGAGTGCCATCTATTTCATAGACTTCCATATTTTCACATCTTGCTTGTCGTTATGATTTCTGTCAAGTCTTGCAACATGCACATGCAGCAGCACAGTGAGGTTCCAACAAGAAGGCAGTCGACCTTGGACTAGTCTATTTTTGAATAGAGAAGGCTGCCATGCTCAAAAGCGTGAACTGCGATTGCCATGGATGTTTCTCCCCATGCCTGTTTTTGGCTTCAAAGTATAAACTTAAATTCAGAATCTGCACTAAAGATGCCAGTTATGGAAGCAATCTTTGCGTTACCACCCATCCCCTGATTTGACAAATAGACTCGTTCAATACAGTGACTCGACTACATTCTCCTAAGAGTCGCACCTTATCTGAAATTCGCTTGAATTTTACGATTCCACCATTTCTAAAAAAAAAATTTACATAGTTTATAAGAAGAAAGAGAATTATGATTCAAATTCTCAATGCATTAAGAACAGACTTTAAAAGTATTAAAAGCTATGGTACGTATAATGAAACTTGGGACTAGCTCTTATGTGACTAGCTTTCCTGAATTATGTTATGGAATTATGTGATCAAGGTGGTGCAAGAAGCCTTGGTATAGAAAAGAACATTCAGTGGGGATATGAGGAACCAAGAATTGGCCTCACTATTTAAAGTTACATATTTTACTTACAAGATTTCTAAGTTCTCAACCCCTGAAGCCAGTAGATAGTTATGTACTCTGGATCCAAGTCAGTGTGTCACTATATTCAAGACAAGTACTGAATATAGTTCAAATGAGTCAAATCTTAAATTTTACTGGAGACAATGAAGCTAAATTTACATGATAATGGGTCACAACAAATGTCAATAAAACTGAGTTTCCTCTCAAAGCTATACATTTCTGATGTTAGGGAAATTAACTTTGTAAAGAAATGCAAAATGATGTGTGCGACAAAATGATTATCTGTCCCAACAGGCATCTCCAGTTAATTTTTTTTTCTATTTGGGAATATATTGCCATTATCATCTTATAAATATTATTAATTTTGGGTGATATTTTCTGTAAAATATGTTATTTTAATATGGTAAAAATATGGCAATGTGTTTGTTTATCATTCCAAAAGCCATGTCTGTTTAATTTCAGGGGTGTGATAAGGATCTAATATTTCTACATTTTCTACTTTGCTACAAAAGGACTAAGGGTATCATTCAAAATAACTATAGCTAGTAATTGCATCTTTTCTATCTACTCAAAGTTACATGGTGTTGTCCTTGGATCTTTCCCTTAGGGGATTGATCCCTGACCATCGTCAATAGCCCATTGTGTTGCTCTAGTACGACATTATTAAAAAATTACCAACTACCTTTTCTATCTACTCCATGCCCACAAAGAAGCCAAGCTCTGACACTCAGTTCAACAGGCTTTGGATCCAAATCTTGACATTATGAGGGCCACTATAGTCTCAGTGAGTTTGTCCACTGTGCTAGCAACCTGTGAGTTGCAGTAGGTGCAGGCTCGATTTCTGTCAGGCTCCATTCTTCCTTGAGATCTCTTCTATGTCAATACAAATTTCCTTGCTTTTGTATGTCTGTTAAGACATTAGTGCACCTTGGCCAAATAGAGCCC
Organism: Metellina segmentata; assembly: GCA_947359465.1. Lineage (NCBI taxonomy): Eukaryota > Metazoa > Arthropoda > Arachnida > Araneae > Tetragnathidae > Metellina > Metellina segmentata. Next base: position 116,364,684 of record OX375879.1, on the reverse strand, counting down.
TTGCACTGTAAAAACCAACCAATCTGATATAATTGTTTGTAGTGTTTTGGAATTCATTTTAAGCCATGGGTACCAGCTTAATTATCCAATTGAATGCAATGTGTATCTCATGTCAGTTAATTATCTTTATTAAATGGATATTTGTAAAAAGTGCAATAAACAATGTGTAACATTATAATACTAACTAAATATAAATTTTAATTTAGTAGCCTAGAACAGAATGAAATGAGCTATTATATAAGTTCTGAAACTTCATGGAAATTGTACTTTTTGAGACACTTCAGAACTATATGAATGAATATTACTTTTTATTTATTTTAATTTTCTTTTAGATTTCAAAACATGAGATTTGACACATTAAATGGTTTTAAGAAGTTGTCTATTCCAGAAATGAAAATTTTTACCCTTTTTAAAACTTGTATATGTATTCATTAATTTTAGTAATAAAATTGAAATGACAGTTTGTACATATTTCTCAAGAAATAAATGTACAATCTTTTAAAAGTTTCCAAGTTCTAGCAATTATATTAATTTTGGGATGATTTGAAGTGTATTTCATGATATTGAATACCTTTTTATAACGATCCTTATTCAACAAATGTGTTATCGTTCCATTTCTTTATAGGTCTTTCCATGTCGACTCCTTGTACAACTGTGAACAAAGTTTGTGCTTCTGGTATGAAGTCCATTATATTCGGTGCCCAAAGTATAATGCTTGGTCAACAGGTAAGTGTTTAAAAAATTACATTTTGTAAACAATATTTTCCAAGATTATTGGTAATTACCCATTCAGAGAAATGCTTTGGAAGGGAAAGGTCTTAATACTTAGTTTTCCAGGATAGAAATTATTTCTACTTGAGAGAAAATTTTCATGACACCAGTTTTAAAGTTTAGCAGCAAGCATGTCAACTATGATACAGAAACATTATCATAAAAACCTTCGGTATTAATTTTACTGAAAACCTGCAAGTATACCTTTAAAACACTTAAGAAAAAATGTAACACATATTTTGGCCTGTAATTGGTACCATTTCTATTTTGAATTGCTTATTAAAGCCCAATTTGGTGCAATTGTTTCTATTTGACTCTTATTTATTTTATTAACTAGGGGGCTCGCCTTTTTTTTAACACTTAATGCACCCTAAACTAATAGCAGCATCAGTAAAAAACCAACTCCATCTTGTTCCCTGTACAATTTTGAATAAACCATGTTAATCTCGTAATATTCTGATTTCTGTACTTAAAACGACTAACCGTCTGAGAATAGAGTTGAAAAAACGAGCATGACGTCACATTGAGTTAAAAGGGCATCTGGTAAACCCGTCAGTCAGAAAATGCAACCTCTATTTCCGTGAAGTAAAATGAACGCTATTGAACCGCAATCTAAAAAATACGAAATTTGTATGACCAACTTTTGATCACATCGAATTTATTTATTAACCAATTCAAAAAAGAATTGTACCATAAGAAAGAGTACATTCTGAGGTATCCTGCGAAATTTTCAAATCTAAAAACTAATAGTAATAAGATATTGATATGACATTTAACAAAAATGTCCCTATTTTTCCCAAATTTCAAAAAAAATATTGTTTGGAACCTAATTGAAACTTCTAAAAAATCTCAACATGCTGCAAAAATTCATGTTTAGAGGTACTGAAGACTGAAAATTTCTAAGTCTTTTGCTCACTCGCGTTAGAAATTTCGCTTTATTCAACTTTGACACTTAATAAACCCTAAACTAATAGCCGCATCTGAAAAAAAATCTTCACAATTGTTCAGGGAACATGATGAATAACAAACCATGTTAATTTCGTAATTTTCTGATCCGTACTTTCTCGGGAAACCTTCTAAGAATCTAACAACAACAAAAAATAGTTTTCAATCTTGCGGCAGTAACTTTTTTAAATATAGAGATATTTTTAGACATATTCCATTTCTGATGGTTGTGCATTGGTTTTTGTGTTACAAAAATCTTCCAAATCGTTTTGGTGGTTTTTAGGTGCCTTAATACTTAATTTGTACCTTTTTATTAATAAGAAAGATTTTTTCGGCCTGTTATTTCACCCCTCAATGTATTTTTCTTGTCTCCAAAGAAGCACAAAATATCAAAGGGTTTCTGTACTGCATTTCCAAATACCTCGGATTATTCTTTGCGAAGTTATTTTTATTGCTTGTGTTTGGAGGAATTCATACATTTATTGCAATAAAAAAATCCATAAAAGTTTTGTGATTGATCGCAATGTGGCTTTTCTTTCCTTCTAGGAAGTTGTTGTTGCTGGAGGAATGGAAAGTATGTCTAATGTGCCATACTACCTGCAAAGAGGAGATACCCCATATGGAGGTGTTGATTTAAAAGTATGTTTTCCTAGATCAGTTTCACTGAGATAGAGCATTAGTGAAGCGAAGTATTTTTTGGAGGATCAAACAGAAAATGAGCATGCAATTGATTGATTTACTAAAAAATAATAGTATTGATCTACCCTTTTTGTTCCATATTTTTTTGTTTAGCCTTCTTGAGTCAGTAGCCTGTTATATTGCATGTATTTTTTAGACGATCAAACAGAAAATGAGCATGCAATTGATTGATTTACTAAAAAATAATAGTATTGATCTACCCTTTTTGTTCCATATTTTTTTGTTTAGCCTTCTTGAGTCAGTAGCCCGTTATATTGCATGTATTTTTTGGACGATCAAACAGAAAATGAGCATGCAATTGATTGATTTACTAAAAAATAATAGTATTGATCTACCCTTTTTGTTCCATATTTTTTTGTTTAGCCTTCTTGAGTCAGTAGCCCATTATATTGCTCCAGTACGACGTTAATTAAAATACCTGTGCATACTAAATTTTTTTAAACATGTATTATAATTTGTAAAAAAAATAATACTCAACTATTTATATGGGTATTAATAATTCCTGAGCATCATGAGATTTCTGAGTAGTGTAGTAGTGCCTTCATCCCACATCATATATGACTAAATAACAACATCGTTTGTTTAAAATTAGTCCTATGAAAAGATTCTATTGCTCAAGGAAAAACCTGGTTAGAAGCAATGCAACACATATATGTGCGGGAACCCCTCATTAGGTTAAATATACAGGTTTTGCTTGAAATTATTTGTGAACATACTGGTAAAAAGTTAGAAAATAAACCATTGAAATTACACAACCAAAGCAGTTCAAACCACTTCAACATCCAAATGGCACACCGATTGAAAATCACTGCTAGGATATCAAACAGATATTTCTTGAGATGATAGTTTGTGTTATGTTTATTCTTTTGAGATCTATTTACAATGTTCTTAGATAACAGTAAACCTCAAAATTGAAAAGTTCTTACTATCTTTTACACATGGCCCTATTTGGGTCCAAACACAAACTTGTTTACTAGAGGGTGGATAAGGGCATGTCCTGGATTCGATTCCACGTCCTTTTGTAATTACGCTCGGATGTGAAAACAAATTTGTACCCCCCTCTCTTTATTTGTGTGCATATCAGTCATGGAGAAAATTTAAAGGTACCATTCAATAGGGAGTAATGTTCATTATAAATGTGCATAAAATTTGTCTGGGGTGATCTTCATATAAAATTGCACATGAACTTCATAATTTTCAATAGCACCCAACTCTGATGCCAAATTTTGAATTTCAAAATTTAACCTTGAATACCTCATTTCAAGTCACTTAGTTTATATTTTCTGGATTGAGTGGAAAATTTAATGCACCTAATTTGGGATTAGTTTATCATACTTTTATTCATGTCTTCTGAAGTAATCTTCCCATCATGCTGAATTTTTTTCTATTAAAGAACCTAAGCAAAATCTATGTCATGCTGCTTTTACAAGCTAATTTTTAGTGTATCAATAGTAATTAATTTAATTATGAAGCTAATATTAAAAACTTTTGACTGTGACTTTTATGTATATCTTGACGGAAATTGATTCAGAAAGTCTTGTATTGTGATACAAAGTTTCAGTTCTTTTGGATAGTTATTCCACTGTAATAAAATTAATATTCGCTTTTTTTTGCCAAAAGAAAAGATTAACTTTTACAAGAAAGTGTTGTGTTGACTTAATGGAACCCTATGTACCCAAGCAGCCAACAAGAATCACTCAGAAATAATCTGTAAGAGGGTCAGGGGCCATTGTGGCTCAATGGGTATGACCAATGCACTAGCAACCCGCGAGTTATAGGTAGTGCATATTTGAGTCCTCTCTTGCTATATTTCTTTTACATGTTAGTAAAACTTTGTGCATTTGTCCATCACGTTGATGGGACCCGTTAACCCAGTTGAAAGTGCAAACAGATTAGAAACCTGAGGATTGTGAGTTCGAAACTTGGTCCAGCCAAAGACCGTTTGCTGGTGCCTGTGAAATCTCTCAAATGTCCTCATGTTGGGATGTGGAGAGTGGGGTGCCTGCTCAGGTGTTCTCTTCATCTGACCATGGTTAAAAGTTATGAGGCAATGTCCTTGGATTTTTCCCGGACCATTGCCAGTAGCCCATTATATTGCTCCAATGTGATACTAATTAACTACCTATGATCACTTGATATTTCATGTCTTGTGTCTGGCACAGCATGGTCATATATGACCCTTGCACTGTAAAAACTTAACCAACCAACTGTTAGGAGTCATGTCGTTCCAGAAAGTTTTAGGAGAAATCAGTTCTCAGTTGTGTGTTGTCATGTAGTTAGAACCCCAGGGACTCAACATAAGAGTGGTGAGAATTTAATTCATGACAGTACTATGACAGACCAGTTTCCTATAAGCTTTTTGGTTTTACTGAATCAATGTTGATTTGTTTCTCAGCCAAAATTTTAATCTCTTTTCTCTTCAGGATGGAGTATTAGGAGATGGTTTAACAGATTCATTTGGCAATGGACATATGGTAAGTAATAAGTAATTTGTTATTTAGAAGAGTGATTTTAGCAGGTGACTGAAAGGTGGTGTAACTTTATCTTCCAAAACAGTACTCATGGTCGATATTGGTTACACTGCTGTGTATACTGAATAAAACTTAGTTTTTGTAGTGGTGGCTAAGTTCACATGATAAGAGGATAAAAAGTATGTAATAAGTCTAAAAGTGCGCACTCGTACAAAAAATATATATTTTTGGTGGTAGAGCTGTTTATTTTAGAATTTATTTTTAAATCATATATGTAACTAAATTAAATTTCTTCCTAGACACAATTATACAGTATTTACTCTAGAGATTCTTATTGGGTCATGTGAAAAGTTCTGCGGGTTTTTATAAATTATTCCGACGAAGAAGTTCAAAAAAAAAATATTAAATCACATAAGCACCATTTTGTTCTATGACTTATTGCCATCTATTATTTGTAAAGAAGTTCTTGAGGTGCTATTTGACAGTCTCCAAAGAATTGGAACTCCAGGCCGTTCAGAGAATTTTGAAGTGACCTTATGAGGTGAAAATCTAAGGGGCAAGGTCTGGTGAATATGGGGGTGACACAAAACATTTTAGCCATACTCAATAAGTCTTTGTCTGACATTCGGTGAAATGTGGGGCCACGCATTGTCATGCTGGAAGACATCACCTCGACAATTGGTCAGTTCTAGCTGCTTTGCTTCGATTTTTAGTTTTAATACTGCCATTTGAGAACTATTTTTTTTTTTTAAATTTATTCTGATTTTGTGGCAACAATTTGTAATGAGCAATTAACTTTGTAATCCCACCATATACAAATCATTACTTTTTTGGGATTTAATCCCCATCTCGAAGTTACTTGGGGAGGTTCATTTAACTTGCCACATGATCTTTTTCTTGTACCATTATTGTATAGTTATCCACTTCTCATCTCCAGCAATGAGCCGTTTCAAAAAAGAAGCTTGGTCATTTCATTTCAGCATCGAATCACATGCTGAAATTCAAGCAAGCATATTCTATTGTGTTTAAGTACGGGTTTGCATACCCAATTTTCTTCAGATGATCATGAACTGTACTTTTTGGAATATTTAATGTGTGATAGTTTTTGAACTGTATAACGGGGATTTTCAGCGATATCATCTTCGAAGCTGAAATTTCCAAACTTAAATTTATCAAACCACCTTTGAACTGTGTCATCAGAAACAGCACACATTTTACGAGCAATCTGACTCATTTTTTTCTTTCTTAAAATGAAAGACCATAGTACAACGAAAATGAACCTTTTGGTTCTCCATTCTTAGCTCTGCAGTGAAACAAATATGCCACAACACAAGCTAGAATTATGCAGTGTAAGCAGAAAAGACCGAAGTTACACATCTGCTTCAATCAAAGTCACTCCTTATCGAAATAATAACAACAAAGCGTGCTTCGATTTGAAACCCCGCAGAACTTTCCAGATGAACCAATATATCAACATAAAATTGCAAGAACCTCTGGATTCTGAGTTTAAAAATATTCTTAAAAAGCACCAAACAATTCTTGATAAAAAATAGTTTATTTGGCAGAGCACATTAATACAGCAGATTATGCTTAAGTTTTGTTTGGTCTTAATTATTGAAAGGCTGTTCCTAGTTGTTATTTCCCATATTTATTTGATTTTGTTACAGGGTATTTGTGCAGAAGGTATAGCAAGAAAATTTGATTTTTCAAGGGAAGCTCAAGATCAATTTGCAATAACCAGCTACAACAGGACAATCGAAGCAAGCAAGGTAATTTAATTTGGCATGTATATTGTTTTGACATTGTGAACTTTTCCAAAAATGACGAAGACAATGCTTATTAAAATGTGTATTATTTTATTTAGTCTGGTTTCTTAAGAAATGAAATAGTCCCTGTTGTTATTCCTGGTAAAAGAGGAAAGGAGAATGTTATAGTAGATACCGATGAAGAATACAAACGAGTTAACTTTGAAAAAATACCATCTCTGAGACCTGTTTTTTCAAGTGATGGTAGGTGTCTTCAATTTATTGTTTATTAAAAATCTGTGTATTTTTTCATCATTTGAACATGGTATAATGCTCTACAAAATATAAATAATATTTACATTTGAAAATCTTAGTAAAAGCAACTAGTGTTAGAAATTGAATCCTGGAAGTGAATATTTCATGAAACCCCATTATCTTAAAGTGGTACTGAGGCATAGTGTTGTGAATGAAAAATGCCAGTTTTTTAACCTCATTGACTGCTTTAGATTTTTTTCGTATTTCTGTATTGCATTTGCCCATGTTGTTAAATGTCTACTTTAGAACATGACATTTTACAGTAGTTTTTTTGTTCTGATGCAATTAGTGTTACCTGATATTTTCATGTATGTCAAATTTACTGAATTTATTTGCAGGAACAATCACAGCTGCCAATGCAAGTTCTCTAAGTGATGGAGCGGCTGCATGTGTCTTAACATCAAGATCAGTTGCTGAGGCATGGAATGCCAAACCATTAGCTAGAATTTTAGGTAAAAAAACGATATCTTCAAAGCAGATGTAATTGTTTCAGGCTGTACTTTGTTGAAGCAGTTAAATAAATTAATGTACTCAAACTTGTAATGTAACTAAGTTATTCAGTATTTTTATAAATTGTTTCCAACCTCTAAATCAATATAAAAATCCCTTTTGAGAAAAATCTTTTAAAAGAAGTCTTCCATGTAGAAAACCACTTTTTCCTGTCTTTTGGACAAAAAATATTTGGATTTTACTTTTCAATGTGAGAAGATTTCAAATGACACTGTCTTGGCAATCCATGAAGGAACGATGTTAAATACCTACTTTCATATATCTTCAAGGTGATCACTTAGTTTTCTGGAGGGAAATAGTATCAGTATTTTTCTTTTGTGTGGGGAGAAAAATTCAAGTAATGTCAATTCCAAAGTTGTGGCAACCATAATAAAAACATCCAAATCCATTGTTGCTAGATTGTTGTAAAAGCCTTCTTTGGCACTTATTTTCAAGAACAAGAGTAATTGCTTATTTTTGCCATAGTATAATTGGCACCATTTTCTATAAATTACCACCATGCTGATTTTATCAAGTTTAAACTGCTGCCAAGTACATAACAGTTTAGAGATCAGGCTTACTTTTTCTGTTTTGAATTGCTTCTTAAAGCCCAATTTTGTACAATCTACCTCTTTTACTTATTAAATTTGAGGTGTTTTTCTAACAGCTGCATGTTGGTTGCAAAAATCATCCAGTTTTTTTTCTTGGAGATTGTCATGTATACACTAATGCATGGAATACATGGATTTCCAAACAAATTATTCTTAAAACATTTTCTGCCATTAAACTACAGCAGTCGCACCTTGAAAGTTAAAAGAATCGTGGCAGTTACATCTATAGCTGTTGTCAAAAGGTTAAAACACCTACCTATCGGAACTTTATACTGCTTCATAGTCGAGAAGGGTTAGCTATCACGATTCTTCATCAAAATAATTTTTAAATGTTGGAATACCTAAAAAGATGGATGTACAAAGTTGAAAATAATGTGTGATTGCATACTTTCGTTGATAAAAACATCCCCAAACAGCAGCAATTTTAGAAATAAAAAAATTTCTTTAATGCAATAAATGGTTACTTGTTAATGCATTCATGGCTACATTTTGAAACAAAAGCAAGAGCACTCAAATCAGATATTGTAGTTCAAATTTCTATTTTGTATTCATGCAAATTTCTTTGTCAAATTTATTGATTTCAAATATTTCTTTACAGCCTTTTCGGATGCTGCAGTGGATCCTCAGGATTTCCCAATTGCACCAGCATATGCTGTTCCAAAGGTAAATCATAAGGGTGAAAATATCTGCTCACAAAATAATTTTTCAATTATAAATCCCCATTATTTTTCCAACTGTTTAGAATGAACCTTCAACCAAACAAACCTCTGATGTAAAAGTAATTTTCCTGCCTTTATGATAAACTTGTGCATAAAACTGAACACAATATGTCATCTATTTTCTTAGTTTGCAATACTTGATGCAATTACCAATTGATCTGACATGAATTTGTACCAAAATTGATTTCTTTCTGAACTCAGTTGGAGGACAGGGTGGTAACAGAACCTGGAAAACCGGGAATTCTCAGGGAACTTTTTATTTCTGGAAAAATCAGGGAAAATTTCCAAATTTTACAAAAAATCAGGGAAATTTTGACAATTTAAACGGCTACTATTATTGTTTGTCCTATTTTGAGATGCGCGATTATGAGTGCTTTTGTATATCGAATAAATCGTATTCGCTGAAATTGTAATTCGAAAAAAGAACCATAGTGTCGTAAATTTTGAACACTGCGGAAACCGCCGCCGACGTTTTTTTCGCGGCTGCAGTGTTTTGTTGCCTTGAGGCTTGTGGGATACAATTTGGAATTTGTGCATCAAATGATATTTTTTGTGTATTAAATTAATTATTTTTGTTTGCAATTACATTTTTGAAGAATTATTTACGTATATCTGCATTTGGTTTCGATGAATAGTATGACAATGTAGGTTCAGGTGTAAAAAGTTCCTTAATCAAAATATTTTTAATTTTTTCTCCAGTTTTTTTAATTGCAATTTTAAGAGTTCCAAACAATAACAATTAAAATATCTAGAAGAAAAAAAAATTTGTGGAGAATGATCCTTTCACACCCTCTGACCCCAAATATTTTAAAATAGTGTTGTGTGGATACTGTATATCGATACCAATCGAGGATCATAACATTTCTTAAGGGTATTGTTAAATCAGGGAAATTTTTGTGAGACTATCAGGGAAATCATGGAAATATCAGGGAACTTTTTTTCAAGGATTTTGTTGCCACCCTGGAGGAGGTTCACCACTGCCACGAATGGTTCAAACTAACTCATTTTGATCTAGAAATATCCAGAGATGCCAACTACTAGATTCTCCATAGTTTCTACAAAAGACGGAATCAATGATTTTTTTCTATGGAAAAATTCAATTTTATTTATTTTTCACAACACATTAATTTTTATTTCAATATCTTCAGTAGTCTCAAATTTTACTAGACATCAAATTTCGGATCAAAGCCCAGTCAAAAAAATTGCGATGTGTGTTAACTCTAATCATAAGAAAGCGAATTAACAATGAACTTGACCTACATCCATGACCGTATCCCAATAATTTAACTGACGTGACACCCCAGTGTTTGTAGGTCTTTACTGTAATAAATAATATAATGTGTTGCATATGTTTCAAATTTGTAATTAAATATTTCAATTACTGAAAAATGAGTTATGTAAGCCGATTTGTCTAATTTTTATTTGATTATGAAAAAATTCTTAACTACTGATATTTTCCTTTGGAACTACTGAAAACTTTCATCGCAGGTTGACATCACTGAATATCTTGCATGACTGCTTGAGCATGTACCCTCCAAAATGGCAAAGAACCTGCAGCCATGTTTACTTTATTAAGTGTTAATGTGTAGCTAATTGTGTCAAATATTTGTAAACTTGCATAAATAAATCTTCTGAGGAGTCCCACAATATGAGGGGTAGTTAGTGACCTCTACACAGAGACAATGATGTGATTTGAACGCTTAACATTCTGATCTATATTTTGAGAATACAGGGTGGTAACAACCTCTTTGCCCCTACAGCTTTCACTTTTATAAAGATTAAACAAAATATAAACTAGTCTATTATCTATATTCTAGAAGTAGTTTTTATTTTTCAAATTATTTTTTTAAATCTATATTTATAACTGCTTTAGATTATTTCATTTTTTTTGTTCAAATGATTAATTAGAAAATTGTGGAAATCTGCAAAATTTATAATTAAATAGATTTTTTAATGGTTTCCTCTATTCAATTTATGCATCATTGCTTTATAAATGACTTCAGCATGTTTTGTGAATAATGTTGCAGTATGGATATTCCAATTTGTACGATAACAAAATCCCTTTGACACTATTTGCAGATTGCTAAGTCATGAAAATGAAAGCTAATCTCAATGAAACTAAATTTCCGTCTGTAGTTGAACAAATGCTTATACAATTAAATAAATGCCTGATGTGCCTTTTGCCAATTTTCAGATTTTAGAGCAAGCTCACCTGGTAAAAGATGACATTGATTTATGGGAAATAAATGAAGCATTCAGTGTGGCTGGATTAGCTAACATAAAAATGTTGAACTTGAACCCAGACAAAGTAAATGTTCATGGTGGAGCTGTAAGCTTAGGCCATCCCTTAGGGTAAGAAATTTTTTTTAAAAATCTTATAAGATAATACTAGATCCAAAAAAGATCACAAGAACATTCAGTATGCAAAATGTTTGGGTGTCTGGTAAAATTCAGATTACTGAAAGAAAATGACCATGATATAAAGAAGATAAATTTTAGACTAAATAATTATTTGAAAACTTATCTACTGCATCTGAAGTTCCAGAAAAGTATTTTAAGTTGCTTATCCTTCCCTCCTATGTCTTACATTAGTTACTGAGGATAAATTACTTTGGATTCTTTTTTGAAGTCATTCATGCGAGTAAAAATTTCTGATAAGAAAATTCCTAATTTCTTCGACAAAACAAGTTTAAACAGTTTTTGACGACTTAAGTCTGGTTTGGTTATAATGAAGATGTGAAAATTTACCTGTAGTTGTTTCACATCCCAAACAAAAGAATTGTGAAAGAAAAACAATTACTCCTCTTTTTGGAAGTTAAAGATGTTTAACTTATGAAATGTAAAGAAAGTGCCAACAAATATTCAGTTCTGAATTAAAATAGACAAGGGAAATGAGTAAAGATCAGAAAGTATTGGGTCATCCCGAAAGTTCTGCGCGTTTTCAAATCGAAGCTAGCTTTGTTATTATTTTGCTACCGCTTATAAGGAGTGACCTTGATTGAAGCAGATGTTCAAATTAGGTCTTTTCTGCTTACACTGCATAATTATAGCATGTGTTGTGGCATAATTTTTGCTTCACTGCAGTGCTAAGAATGGAGAACCAGAAAGTTCACATATGCTTTTATTTAAGAAAGTAAAAATGGTAGTAAGACTGCTTGCACATGGGTGCTGTATATGGACATAGTGCTGTCTCTGAGGCCACAGTTCAAAGGTAGTTTGTTAAATTTAAGCATGGAAATTTCAGCCTTGAAGATGATGCCCACTTCAAATGAGAGAGACTGCATCCCAAAAATTTAATGCTTTACATATTGTGGGACTAGAAGGAATTGTTGCTACAAAATCAGACAATAAATTCGGAAAAATACTGTTCTCAAATGGTAGTATTAAAAGCAGAGGCCAGAACAGACCAATCGTCGAAGTGTTGTCTTCCAGCATAACAATGCTCGTCCCCACATTTTGCTGAATGTCAGACAGACTTATTGAGTATGACTGGGATGTTTCGTGTTCCCCATATTCACCAGACCTTGCCCCCTTAGATTTTCACCTCTTCAGAGAGGTCACTTCAAAATTCTTCAAACGGCCTGGAGTTATATTCTTTAGAGACTCAAATAGCAGCTCGATAACTTTAAAATGCTTTTTTTTTAATAGAATTTTCCAGCTGCCTGAAAAATGGCAAAAAGTCGGAACAAAATGGGGGTTATGCGATTTAGTAAAACTTTGTTTTTGTACTGCTTCATTGGCACTTATCTTAATAAACGCACAGAACTTTCCAGAGGCCCCAATATATACGATGGCTAGGTAACTTGAAATTTAAATCAGACATCATCGACGGTTGCATAAATGTCCCAAGGACAATTTAGAAATAAGAATTAGATTCAACATAGTACGATAGTTAATTTTTGGAATGTGGTAACCAGTCTGCAAATAGCAGTTTGGTGCCAAAAATGTGTCGCTAATTTGGCAATATTTCAATAAAACATGGTACTGGCTTAAGTTATCAAAGCCTGCTATTTAATATTTATTTATATTTTCAGTACGAAATTATTTTATAAATAGAATTTTCCTATTTAGGATGTCGGGTGCCCGCATAGTATTTCGTCTCATTGAGAGCTTGTCACCATCGCAAAAAGGAATTGCAGCTGTTTGCAATGGAGGAGGAGGTGCTTCTGCTATACTTGTGGAAAAACTTTGACTTGTTCTTATATTTATTTTATAGCTACAGTACTTTATTCTGATTATCTTTTTAGGAGTAACAATCAATTTTTGCAATAAAGAGTATTTTATCGTTTGGCTTGTAGAATGACTGATGTTGAAATTTGTTTAAGCTGGACAGGGTAATAAAAAATTAGATTTTAGTTAATTCATTACACCTGTGTTTACACTTGTTGGAAGTCACACATGCAAATCAGCAGTTTCTAAATATAATTGATGCATAAGATTATACAGGATATGTAAGCAGGACAAATTTGTGAAAAATTATTTTTGTTGCTTATATCCTTTCATGATACAAATTCACACTACAATTTTTATCAAAACATTTCTGACTTTTCCTTAAACTGAGGTAATTTGAAACTATTTCTAAATACAGAAGTAGCCTATGGTGGTATGATTGCTTGTGACCATTTTCACAAAGAAATTTCTCTCCAATTTTCATATTTATAGACAAATTAATATTTTGTTTTGAGGAATGTTGAATTTTTTACTGTAAAGTTTGTTGAATAGACTAGAAAATGAGTGTGATCCCACACTTGTTTATAATGTTACGGAATCTGCTGTTCAATTGTTTTCAGTATCAGAAACAGTAAATTCCTCTAGAAAGGGCCTTAGCTCAAGCCTATCCAACATTTCCACTGGGAAGAGTATGCTAAAAACAAAAGTACAAAATTCAGCCTTTGCTGATCAAAAGATTTGTGATTGACACTAGTTTTCAGAGGGCAGAAAGAAGTATTTGTTGGGTAGTTGTCATTGTTATTCCTACTGCAGCTACCAACCTCTTTGCAGACCTCCCAGTGGTTCTTACCTTTGAATAGTCGCTTTAGTAGCTTCATTTGAAAAATAGTAACCAAAATAGTCTCAATTATACAAAATTAGCACTATATTAGACACAGAAAGCTGCTGCAGCGCAACAACAAATGAAACCTTTACAAACAATTAAAATAAAATATTACATAAAAAATACTTAATGAACTAAAATAAAAACAATTTCCTTATAAATAAAGAATCGATAAGAAACATAAATTACATGACTGGATAGAATATATTCAATGACAGTGCAAACTTCAGAAAAGTTTTTCTCTTCCACTTTTTGCAATCTATTGTACAAATAATAAACGTGATTACAGGTGGTTCAATACATTTTTTTATTGTGAATTTTTTAGAAGATTTGATTTTTTGAAAGATGATAAAAAAACAAAGAAGGGGGATAGATTTTCTTTTCTGAACACTGTTCAGTGTACTAGCTTTTCTTTTTAGCTCCCACTCTTTTTGACGAATTTGTTCAGCTGCATAAAGCAATACTTGAGCAAGGAGTATTTGAACAGGGTCTTGCTTTTCTATAGCTTTTTTAAGCGATCTTTCCCTTCCTTTAATAACGAATCGGCTGAAGACTACATCTACTTTTGGGAGAGAGCTTTTACTCTAGATTCCATATTTGAAATTGTTTATTTTCTGTCATGTAATTCTTTTTCTAACAATTCTAGTTTTCTTTCTTTTGTTTTCTGTTACTGTAATTTCTTTTGCTCCTCCAAAAACTTGAAGTAGGATTTAGAAGTATGTTGTTTGGTTATCGACACCTTCGAAGCATTCGCAAATTCCTTTATTCCATCTGTCATTTTATCAGACTTCGACTTCTCTTCCGAGAGGATACGTTGTGAAATCGAGAATCCTCTCAACATCACTATTACCATGAATGAGAATAAGACAAGCTTTTTCAGAAGTGATGTTACATTTGGATATATTTTTTCACCAATTGCATTTATTTCTTTGATTATGATTCTCCATATGTGGTCAATTCTTTCTCATCTTTAGGAGGTACAAAGTCAGTTTGCAAAAGAAGCCACGCGCCTCTTACTTTTACTTCATCAATAACAAGAAATGATAGGGCTCTTGCAATATTACATGCATACTTTCCACTCGTTTCTTTAGAAACTTCAACTGGTTGTAAACATTGAAACTTTCCACTACGCAATGAAGCTTTTTTTAAGATAGTTAAATGCTGCTAAAATAACGTGCCTGCATTTTATGTTTACACGTAATAACATTAGTAATAAATAATACAAGAAAGTAAATAAGCAACTATCTCCAATTTATCATAAGGAATGCTAAGTTTGTGGAACTAAAACTGCTTAGCTAATATTTTTATATTTTGGAGGCCTGGGTCTCAACAATATTACAAATATACTGATAACTGCAGTATTGTTTAATATAAACACGAGTTCCCAAACACAAATGAAGGGTTATTCTTAAGGTGCTATATTAAAAATAAAATTTGTAACAAAATAACATGCACTCTGTCCTACATTATTTTATAATTAAGGTTTATAGGTACATCAAAGAAAACTTTAGTTTGATTTAAATGTCCATACCCCTGGTATTGAATATATTTTCACACAATTTTTAATACTAATTATCAAAACTTTATTATCAAACTTGTGTACACTTTAGAAGCACAGCCGGATAATGCCTTTTAAAATGTTCGATTAAATGAAGTAAAAATACAAATAATGAAGAGTAAAAAAGTCCTTTTGCACAACTTTTCAAGTAGTGGCAGGTTCTAGGTCTGTGGCAAGAGTTTCTGGTTCCTCATCATTGTAGATGTTTTCAGCCTAAAGTGAAGATATTTAAGGAATTTATTTAAGAATGCTGTAACCAAACTAAAATCCAATAGATTGATTGTTCAACATCAAGAACTAATTTTTACTTACCATTTGCCACACTTGCATTATATTGTCTTCGGAAACAGAACAGATCACCCACGGTTCATTCGGATTCCAAGAGAAGTCCGAAATCTTGGCCGTATGTCCGCCGTGTATGAACTGAAACAAAAAATCCAAACTTCAATGCTTCCAAAAAATTATTCCAGCCTAAATTTAATATACTTTTTTCTCAAATAACAAATATTTTATAAGCAGAACCAATATTTTAAAATGAATTTTCAAATATGCCACATAAAA